>CM040245.1:249532597-250132597 GCA_022545495.1 Chrysanthemum lavandulifolium
TTGTAAAACACGAAAATCTAAAATCGATTAAAGACTAAAATACCCTTGGAATCGAAATTTATAAACTACGTAAAATACATTTATATCATTTAATGAATTTAAAACTTAACTGGCGAATAAATAAAACCTAACTAAAATATATTACGTGATCGATTTTGAGTGCAGCGAAGATTGGACGTTTATAAAATAACTTGGGCCGTGTTGTTTTGTGTCGTGTGGATTCAAGAGCCCAGGCGTGTGTTTGTTTGAGTTCGGTTGGGCCAAGCCGAAAACCAAGGCCTCCTCAAGCCTAAACTAAAAATAATACTACTATATATACAACACATAAACACAAAAGTGAAACCCTAGTTTATTGTTGCCTCTCTTCTTTTCTTTTGCTCTCTACTCGGCGAATATCAACACCCTTGGTGTCGAGTTTTGCTTCAACCAAGTCAAGGTATAACCTATTCTTGTATTCCTTTGATGTACCTTATGTTATTGTATTGTAACTTGATTCGTTTGGTCGACTTGTGTTTCCTTTTTCTTTGTGTCGAGCGAATAGAACCAAAACAAGGCAAACCATACGATTTAAACCTTAAAAGTATTAAAGAGCTATGTCGTAATATGTAATATTGAATCGGGTCATGGCTATGTCGAGTTGCATAAGGACCGAACCTTATGTGTTATAACCGAACCATGCATATAATTCGACTAAAGTGTAAAACATGATAACTTGAATGAGTTAAATCGTAGATGAGTTAAGACTTGCGTAATAACCTATTAATTGAAACCCTAAGTTGAACCGAACCACATATGAGTTTTAAAAGTATATTAAGTAAGTAAAGGTCATATAGCGTAAACCCTAGTTTGATATGTAAAGCGAATAAGGTATGCCAAACCCTAATGGTTTGTGAATCGTGTCTCATATCGTGCGTTATTATAAGTCAAGTGAATTTGTAAGTGTGTAAGCGTGTAATTAATTGAGTAATAAGTAACTTGTATGTCACATAAAATCATAAGCGTGTATGGTGAAACATAAAAGGAAAGATTGTTTTATGACGTGTTAGGTTAAATAACGAGTCATTAAAAGGCGTAACATGTAAGTAAATGCATATTAATGAGATATTAAAGAATGAGAAAACCCTAGAACATAAATGAGAGTCGATTAGGGTTTTGAAACTAAGTGTGTATTAATTCGTTATTTCATGTGTGAGTTATGGCGTTTAAACTATTTTCACATTTAACCTAAACTTTAATAAATGACATAATGAACCCTAATCTACGATATTAATTATAAAACCCTAAAGTATTAAGATCATTAAATATATTAAGTATGAACACCAAATATTAAAAGATCATTTAAACAATTATGGAATCATAAATAACATATCGACCGTTAATGTGTATAGGTTACGTGAAGAAGGAGTAATCCTTTGCTTTCCTTGTTTATGCTTTTCGATCATTTGCTTTGGAATAAGGTGCAGATATTACGACCTTTTCGATAAAGGTTTCTTGTAATGTTTTCTTTTCGTTAACTTTTATATTAGGATTTCCTAAGCCTTTGCTATGAACCTAATGTGTCTATTTGAGCTATTGCTTATCCGAACTTTGATTTTGAATCATAAAACATTGATTTTGAACTATATGATATGAAACTTTTGATTTTGAAAACATGATTAAACATTTGATAAAATATGATCTATATCGGTTATGACATTCTAATTTGACCTAAGATAGTTTGACACCGAGCCAATTATTAACTAGTCATGGGGTTCCATGTCCGTGTCGACAATGCACTTGACATGACTCTAGGGCGATGAGTGAAGTTACGCCACGTCCCTTATCTGTTATTGTTATGAGCTCAATTTATATTATATTATCAATGTATGTTTGTGGGGCGTATGGGTGCATCCTAGATCATTATATGTTATATATTATATGTTATATGCTATATGTTATCGATGATTGATCTTTGCGTGCATCACGTCCTTCATAACTCTGGTAGGTCTCCCTACAAATGTTGCCTTATGAGAATATGAATATGAATATGTTTATGATATGGCATATGTGTTTGGGCTCGAGGTAGTTAGCTATAAAACTTATTCTTTTATCTGATTTATCTTTTGAAATGATTATGATTTCACTATCTTTCTTTCACTTTATTTCGTATTCGTTTTCGTTTCGTATTCGTTTTGCTTGTATATCATTCCTTTGGGCTTTTGAAGCTCGGCCGCATTTCTTTTCTTCATGGCGGTATCTAAGCATTGGGCTGAGTATTGCTTTGGGATGAGTGTTGTGTGGACTTACCTTAGAGATTTTAGCTTTGATCTTATGATGCCATTTAGACTTTATATTTTAGACATTTCATTTGGAGTTTATTTTCATTTGGGACCTATGTATTGAAGTCATTTGACTTGGATTATTTCAATATTTATGTTGAGATTTCTTTTGGATATTTATGTTTGCTTTGATATGACACCATTACTTGTGATTCCTTTACCCTTGTCGGGTCGGGCGTTACAATTTATGGCATCGAGCCAGTTTCTGACTTGTAGTCGGGACACATGACATATGGAGCCTAGGTTTTGAGACCTTAGAGCTTAGGATTTGACTGTGAGGATTTGGGTAGACTTTAGGATTCCTTGCGTACTTCCATTTCGTATCTCACCTTTGTTCATTTTGCTAATCGTTCGGATGGTTCGAACTCGTACTCTTGGTGGCGTGGATGGAGCGATGATGCTACTAACATGGATCTGCGATTGCTAATGCTCTCAACTCTCTTTTCCTGGTCTTACTACACGAGATGATGGAGCAGTGATCAATAACATTCGTGTCGAATGGTGCTTGGGTAGTGGTGGAGAAATCAACCCGTCGGTATTCACACTTGGCTCGGCGTTTGATGGCTCAAGCCTCTTTCGTTTAACTTCTTCTGCTACTCCTCTTGAGGCCGAGGCTGGATCACTCATATTGAGAAGTGTTTGAAATCTTGGGTTGTGGAGCGAGTTTAAGACTCGTTTGGTGCATTCAAATTGGAAGGTGATGCTTTAAATTGGTGGAAGGCACTCAAACAAGCAAGAGGAGGAGATGCTTTTCTTTGTGACTTGTACACAGGTGAGTTTGGACTATCTTCTATAACCGTTACTTCCACGATCTTTGACGACAAAGGTATGAGAGGATTATCGGGCAATCTACCGGTTTGATTATGAGAATTCCAATGAGTACATGAGTAGATTTATGAAATTTGGTGAGTTTTGTGGGAGCTATTCTTTGGAGATGGTAGGCGTCAAGCTAAGCACTTCAAGTGGGGGCGAAGAAGTGGGTGTTGGACCGATTGCTTAATATTGAGTATGAGAATGTGTCGGCTGCAATGGCGCACTCGTAACATTGAGATCTTTCATGAGGTTTGGGTTCCAACAAGCGTGTCGCGATGGTGATCGGATTCAAGGTAGGACTCAAGGCAATGACTATAAGGAAATTACGGTAGGAGTTATGATTCGAGGAATCAAGTGGATAGGAGTTATGATCGGTGAGGTCGATCGGGAAGGAATGTTGACCTTTGGGCATACAGGGCGAGGGTCAAGATAATAGAAATCTTTGGTAAGAATGGAAGTGATCGTCGAACCAAGGTAACAATAACCGTTACAACAAGGATCGGTCATTCGAGGAGCAAATCGGTCGTGCTTGGGATCTTGGTCAAGGAGAGGACGGTGAAGTTTGCCACCCCACCTATTTGTACTACTTGTGGAAAGGCTCATCCGGGCGGTGTTTCAAGGCCCTGGTGGTTGTTTTGCTTGTGGCTCCACTTTGCTCACAAGATTAAAGATTGCCCTAAGAAGAACCCGTGATTCACGGAAACTACATCAAGCCGACTACTCTTGGGCGTGTTTATGCTACTACTCGTAACGGTGGAGCGCACGAGTACCATTACGGGCACTCTTTTCATTGATGATTATCTTGTCTTCGTTTTATTTGATACGGTGCCACACACTCCATTATATCTATCACATTTGCTAAGAAACTTAATATGAAGCCCAAACCGTTAACAAATCACTTATCGATTTCTCGCCTATGAAAAACCACGTGATCATTGATCATAAATCGTTAAGTGTCCTCTTCGTTTTGATGATCGTATTAAGCTTTGCAAATCTGTATCCTCTCGATATGGTCGACTTTGATATCATTCTAGGCATGGATTGGTTGGCTTATCATAGAGCTTCAATCGATTGCTATGCTAGAACGGTGATCTTTGGAGCGTAAAACATCCGAATTCGTTTATCATGGTTCTCAACCTCTTAAATCTGTTAAGCTCATTTCCGCTATGAAGGCACGGACCATGATTGCTCATGGGTGCCAAGGTTTTCTAGCATCTGTTAAGGACACATCTTTGGAGAGTCTAACATTGAAAATCTTCGGTTGTTTGCGAATTCTTGGCGTTTTCGATGAACTCCTGGTCTTCCCCGACTAGAAGTTGAGTTTAGCATTGAGTTAATTCACAGTCTTGAACCGATTTGAAGGCTCCGTGTCGCATGGCACTGTAGAGCGAAGGAGTTGAAGGAGCAGTGCAAGAGATGATAGAAAATGGATTTATTCACGGTGTTTCTCCATGGGGTGCACTGTCTTGTTTGTGAAGAAGAAGGATGGAAGCATGCGCTTATGTATCGACTACCGTGAACTCAATCGTATTACCATTCGTAACCGTTATCCTCTGCCGCGTATTGATGATTTGTTTGATCAACTACAAGGAGCTAAGTTCTTTTGAAGATTGACACGAGGTCGGTTATCATCGATTCGTGTGAAGGAGCAAGATGTTCCTAAGACCGCGTTTCGTACGGATATGGTCATTCTGAATTCCTCGTTATGCCTTTTGGTTTGACCAATGCGCTCTTTGTGTTTATGGACACGATGAATCGTGTTTTCCATGAGTTCCTCGACAAGTTCGTTATTGTTTTCATCGGCGACATTTTAGTTTACTCCAAGTCGAAGAAGAGCATGAAGAACATCTCCGTATAGTTTTGGAGATTTTGAGGAAGAAGAAGTTGTCATGGAATTTTGAAGTCGAATTTTGGTTAAGACAAGTCGCGTTCCTTGGTCATATTGTATCGGTGATGGTATCACCATGGATCCGTCTAAAGTTGAGGCTATCACTAAATGGCCAAGACCTCTGACGATGGTGAGGTCGGGAGTTTTCTTGGACTTCTTTGGTTACTACAGACGTTTTGTTGAAGGTTTCTCTCGCTTAGCTCTACCCCTAACCCAGTGATGAGGAAGGTGAAAAGTTTGTATGGACGGATGAGCGAGAGAAGAGTTTTGAAGAGTTGAAAGCGGAGATTGGTGTCGACTCCTATTTTGACTCTTCCAAGCGGTTCGGAGGATTTCAAATTCTGATGATGCATCTAAGAAAGGATTAGGTGTGTTTTGATGCAACATGGAAAGGTAATAGCTTATGCTTGAGGCGCTAAAACCTTATGAGGAGAATTACCCAACTCATGACCTTGAGTTAGGCTGCGGTGGTGTTTGCGTTGAAGATGCGGAGACATTACTTGTATGGAGGCGTGTGATATATTCATGATCATAAGAGTCTCAAGTATATTTTCACTCGGAAGGAACTTAACATGAGACAAAGAAGATGGTTAGAACTTCTTAAGGATTATGACACCAACATTCGGTACCATCCGGGTAAGGCTAACGTTGTTCTTGGCGCTTAGCGGCGAATCGAGCATTCTTGCAAGTATCAAGATTGAGCCTAGGATTTTGCGTGACTTAGAGAGTTTGAATGTTGAGTTGTGTGTCTGAGGTTTTGATGGATCTTGGGCTAGTATGAAGGTGGAGTCGAACCTTATCTTGCAAATTAAAGAGGCTCGAGAAAGATGGCGTGTGTGGGCGTGGCGCAAAATGTTGAAGAAGGTAAGCGAGACGGAGTTTAAGGTTGATAATGAGCGGTATTGTATGGTATGGAGATAGGCTTTGTGTTCCCAATGATCGGTGCCATTGAGAAAGTTATGGTGAAGCTCATAGTTCTCCTTTCACTATCCATCTGGTTCTACCAAGATGTATAGGGATTTGAAGCGATACTTTTGGTGGAGCGGCATGAAGCAAGATGTGGCGACGTTTGTGTCGAAGTGTATGATTTGTCGGCGAGTTAAGATTGAACATCAAAGGGCTAGTGGTTATTCTGACCATTGGATATTCCAACATGGAAGTGGGATAAGATATCTATGGATTTTGTGGTGGACTACCTCTTACTCGGAAGAAGCATGATGCGATTTGGGTAGTTGTTGATCGACTAACCAAATCGCTCATTCTTGCCAATCGGGAAGGATTATGGTATTGGTAAATTGGCGGAGATTTTTGACAAGAGATCGTTAGACTTCATGGTACTCGGCATCTATTGTGTCAACGAGATCCGCGTTTTACTTCTCGTTTACGGAAAGGTTTGCGAAAAGCTTGGGGTACTCGACTTAATTTTAGTACGGCATTTCATCCTCAAGCGGATGGTCGATCGAGAGGACTATCTGAGACCTTAGAGGATATGCTAAGGGCTTGTGCTTTAGAATGGTGGCGGTTGGGATGAATATTTATGTTTAGTAGAGTTTGCATATAACAACAGTTGGCATGCTAGCATTAAAGCGGCACCGTTTGAACTTCTTTATGGAAGGAAATGTAGAGCACCTATTTCTTTGGGATGAAGTAGGTGAGCGCTTGATTGAAGGTCCGGAAATGATCGAGATCACTAATGAGAAAGTAGCTATTGCTAGAGAAAAGTTGAAGGAAGCTAGGTCTCGTCAGAAAAGTTATGCCGACAAGCATCGTCGTGATTTAGAGTTTCGGGTTGGAGATCGTGTATTTTTGAAAGTTTCGCCGTTTAGAGGTGTGAAACGTTTTGGAATCAAGGGCAAGCTCAGTCCTCGATTTATTGGACCTTTTGAGATTCTAGAACGTATAGGAGAAGTTTCGTATCGATTAGCACTTCCGCCTCAGTTATCGCATGTTCATGACGTTTTCCATGTATCACTCCTAAGGGGATACAACTATCATCCGTTACCGTTGCTTCTTATCCGTTTGATCAAATTCAATCCGATATGTCTTTATCGAAGAACCGAAGCTATTTTAGAAAGACAAGAAAGAGTTATGAGAAATAAAGTCATTCCGTTCGTTAAGATTCTTTGGAAAATCATCCGGACGTGAGGCTACTTGGGAAACCGAGTCGATCGAGAGCTAGTTATCCTCATTTCTTTGAATAGTTTGGTATGTTCTCATTTCGTTTCGTTTTTTCGTTTCGTTTCATTTCAATTTTCGAGGCGAAAATTTTTCTTTAGAGGAAGAATTGTAAAACACGAAAATCTAAAATCGATTAAAGACTAAAATACCCTTGGAATCGAAATTTATAAACTCGTAAAATACATTTATATCATTTAATGAATTTAAAACTTAACTGGCGAATAAATAAAACCTAACTAAAATATATTACGTGATCGATTTTGATGCAGCGAAGATTGGACGTTCGCAAATAACTTGGGCCGTGTTGTTTTGTGTCGTGTGGATTCAAGAGCCCAGGCGTGTGTTTGTTTGAGTTCGGTTGGGCCAAGCCGAAAACCAAGGCCTCCTCAAGCCTAAACTAAAAATAATAATACTATATATACAACACATAAACACAAAAGTGAAACCCTAGTTTATTGTTGCCTCTCTTCTTTTTCTTTTGCTCTCTACTCGGCCGAATATCAACACCCTTGGTGTCGAGATTTTGCTTCAACCAAGTCAAGGTATAACCTATTCTTGTTTTCCTTTGATGTACCTTATGTTATTGTATTGTAACTTGATTCGTTTGGTCGACTTGTGTTTCCTTTTTCTTTGTGTCGAGCCGAATAGAACCAAAACAAGGCAAACCATACGATTTAAACCTTAAAAGTATTAAAGAGCTATGTACGTAATATGTAATATTGAATCGGGTCATGGCTATGTCGAGTTGCATAAGGACCGAACCTTATGTGTTATAACGAACCATGCATATAATTCGACTAAAGTGTAAAACATGATAACTTGAATGAGTTAAGTGCGTAGATGAGTTAAGACTTGCGTAATAACCTATTAATTGAAACCCTAAGTTGAACCGAACCACATATGAGTTTTAAAAGTATATTAAGTAAGTAAAGGTCATATAGCGTAAACCCTAGTTTGATATGTAAACTGAATAAGGTATGCCAAACCCTAATGGTTTGTGAATTGTGTCTCATATCGTGCGTTATTATAAGTCAAGTGAATTTGTAAGTGTGTAAGCGTGTAATTAATTCGAGTAATAAGTAACTTGTATGTCACATAAAATCATAAGCGTGTATGGTGAAACATAAAAGGAAAGATTGTTTTATGATGTGTTAGGTTAAATGTGAGTCATTAAAAGGCGTAACATGTAAGTAAATGCATATTAATGAGATATTAAAGAATGAGAAACCCTAGAACATAAATGAGAGTCGATTAGGGTTTTGAAACTAAGTGTGTATTAATTAGTTATTTCATGTGTGAGTTATGACGTTTAAACTATTTTCACATTTAACCCTAAACTTTAATAAATGACATAATGAACCTAATCTACGATATTAATTATAAAACCCTAAAGTATTAAGATCATTAAATATATTAAGTATGAACACCAAATATTAAAAGATCATTTCGACAATTATGGAATCATAAATAACATGTCGACCGTTAATGTGTATAGGTTCTGTGAAGAAGGAGTAATCCTTTGCTTTCCTTGTTTTTGCTTTTCGATCATTTGCTTTGGAATAAGGTACAGATATTCTGACCTTTTCAGTAAAGGTTTCTTGTAATGTTTTCTTTTCGTTAACTTTTATATTAGGATTTCCTAAGCCTTTGCTATGAACCCTAATGTGTCTATTTGAGCTATTGCTTATCTGAACTTTGATTTTTGAATCATAAAACATTGATTTTGAACTATATGATATGAAACTTTTGATTTTGAAAACATGATTAAACATTTGATAAAATATGATCTATATCGGTTATGACATTCTAATTTGACCTAAGATAGTTTGACACCGAGCCAATTATTAACTAGTCATGGGGTTCCATGTCCGTGTCGACAATGCACTTGACATGACTCTAGGCGATAGAGTGAAGTTACGCCACGTCCCTTATCTGTTATTGTTATGAGCTCAATTTATATTATATTATCAATGTATGTTTGTGGGCGTATGGGTGCATCCTAGATCATTATATGTTATATATTATATGTTATATGCTATATGTTATCGATGATTGATCTTTGCGTGCATGCACGTCCTTCATAACTCTGGTAGGTCTCCCTACAAATGTTGCCTTATGAGAATATGAATATGAATATGTTTATGATATGGCATATGTGTTTGGGCTCGAGGTAGTTAGCTATAAAACTTATTCTTTTATCACGATTTATCTTTTGAAATGATTATGATTTCACTATCTTTCTTTCACTTTATTTCGTATTCGTTTTCGTTTCGTATTCGTTTTGCTTGTATATCATTCCTTGGGCTTTTGAAGCTCGGCCGCATTTCTTTTCTTCATGGCGGTATCTAAGCATTGGAGCTGAGTATTGCTTTGGGATGAGTCTTGTGTGGACTTACCTTAGAGATTTTAGCTTTGATCTTATGATGCCATTTAGACTTTATATTTTAGACATTTCATTTGGAGTTTATTTTCATTTGGGACCTATGTATTGAAGTCATTTGACTTGGATTATTTCAATATTTATGTTGAGATTTCTTTTGGATATTTATGTTTGCTTTGATATGACACCATTACTTGTGATTCCTTTACCCTTGTCGGGCGTTACAGTGTAGAGTGTTTATCTTCCATTTCCTTATGGGCGTTACAATGACTTGGCAAAGACGAAACCCTAATGATGGCAATCAAACGACGTCACCATCAAAAGACAACACCATCGTAGTTGTAAATTCTATATATAAACCTCGAATTTTCTGCATTATATATGTATTATTTTGGAGAGCAAACCCTAGTTCGTTTGAGGTCCGACTTGGACAGTATTTTAGAGTTCCAAACCCTCTTTTACACTTGAAGATAAGTTTGTTTATCCAATTTATCACCATGTTTCATCTATGTTTGATTGTTTGTTTGTGTTCTTAGTTATCTATCATGCGTAACTAAATTAATTAGTGTTTGCTTAGATCCAATGAAACCTAGTAATTGATTATTGTTAGGTTGTCTCTTGTTCTAATTGGTAGACGCTAAAGTAAGGAAAACTGGATTTTTCTATAATTGTTGCGAGCTTTAACGTCCTAAATAGCATAAAGCCTTAGAGTGCACTTTAGGCTCTCGTTTATTTTAATGTGTGAGTTGTAGCTTAAGGATAATAGGATATTCGGGGGAGATACCTCGGTACTCGGCGATCTCGGGTGTTCTAGAGGAGAGTTACGATTCATAGAATTGGGGAATTAGGCACCACCCTATGACTAACATGGAATACAACGCATCAACTAGGATAAGGATGTCACAATTCAACCGACCAATAAAAGATAACTATGGAGTAAGAAAATCTTAGTGGACACGTTTTTGAATTATCATAAGAAACACACTCATACAATCTATAGCTTTTACTTTTATTTAGTTTAATTAGTTTTAATTTAATTTGTTTAGTAATTTAATTGGTTAATTACAAAAACCTCCACTCTTCAAACCCCGAGATTTTACTTTGCTTTCATAAAAAATATAAAAAGACTAAAAAGAATCACCCTCACCCTTACCTTTTCGTCATACATCTCTACTAGCATCTCTATTCCCCTAGAGAACGATCAACCCCCTAGGTTTACCTATACTACACTACAACGATTTGGTACACTTCCTAGTGGGTTGTAAAGCTTGCTCGCGAAAAAGGAAGTCTTTCGACCAAGAACCATGCATCATTTTTAAACTAATATATACTAGGACTAACACATTCTAACAGGCAGTGTACCCGGTCATGTGAAGTATAGCCTAGGTAAATTTGAGTGTCGTCCCAAGAGCTGTTATTCTGGTGAAATAAGGTATTATATTTGAATAAACCGATTAAGTGGAAAGTTGTTTGAATTTAAATATAACTATAAACTAAAAGAAGTTAAACGTAAGGAAAGAAAGGAAAATGTTGTGACTAATCAAGGCTTAAGGTGCACTAAATCTTGTTCCTTAGTTTTATATAGTGGTTAAGTGTCGCTAGACTCCTCTGGTCAATTCGCCTAGCCTAAAATCCAAGACTCCTATTCTACCGTATTTACTCGATATAGGTCGTGGGTAGTCTATTTTCAGTCATTAAGAACCAAATCTAATAAACTTATTCTTAGTGCATGAAGTACTAAACCAGGTATGGTTCGCTATGAGGTTCCCGCATTTCTTAAGTACCACCACTAGGTAGGTATTCCTATGGTTAATTCTCACACAAGGAAATGGTAGTCGTATGGTCAATTCTTACCACTCCTCGCAACTTACTCGGCTAAGGTCCTATAGTCAATTTAAGCTAGCCTAATAGATACTACCTAGCTTTAAAACTACCGAAACAAGGGTGTCTACGAAAGGCTAAGAAGATGTCTATATAAAGAAACATAGATAAAGCACACAACCAAAACTTAAATTAGCATTAAGAATGAATTCAGCAAATGATTAAACGTAAAGCATAATTGAATCCAAACTTGAAATGAACTAGAATGATTCTTAGTTTAGTAGATCTCTACGCAAAACTTCTTTCTTCCATCCTTCTAATCCTTCCATTTTTCTTCTAAAGCTGCTCTCCCCAAACCCTAGCTGAGGTTTTGAAAAGGGGAGATGATTTGTAATGCTGAATTCCTTGAGTATTTATAGGCCCTAAGTGCACGTCTTTTTTACTGTGTAACCTTAAGTGAGTGGTTACGCCATAGACCTTCTTCAAACTGTTATTATCTCTGATTCTATCAACACTTACAGCGTAACTAATCCGTCCAAGTTACGCCATAACCTTCACACTTGGTCAACACGTTAGTCAACTACGGCGTAACCTCAAGGGCAGGTTACGCCCATAAAATGCTCGTAAATTTTTCTTCCATATTTATGCCTTAGACCTATTAATCAGTTACGATGTAACCTTAATATGTTAGAATGTGGCTAAGTCTTCAAATATTTACGGCATAACCATTGCGATCAGGTTGCGCCGTAACCTTTGGTTTTGTTGACTTCGACTTCATGTATCATCTATGCATAACTTCGTCAGTTTTATGCCAACGTTTGCATCTTTTCCGTTCCAATGCTCTTTTCACCCTGAAATGAAATAATAAGAGATAAGAGCATATTTTCATGTAATATTGCACAATTAATAGGCATTTTGGAGGAAATTGACACTTCGAATATCACGACTATTTATTGTTATCAACACACTAGACATCCTTTTGATAACTTTATATAAACATTTGATTTGTTTTTAACATCGTATACCTTCTTGTAGACATCATGTCGGCACAACCACATTTTCCCAATCATGTACCTACTCATACATTTTGTGATTTATGAAACCTTCCCAAGATCTTGTAACCAATTACAATGGTCTCTTTTATTTCTCAGAAATTGTGAGAAAACTATTTCATAACCTTAAATAACGTCATTTCATATGATAACGAAACCCATTACAAGTTTAAAAATTTCTCCTAGTGGATTTAATTCCCATACGCTTATAATTTTCTCAGCATTTCTGCATATTTTCTGAAGCACCACTATTGACACTATTTATATCATTGTTCAATTTTTATATATAACTAAGTTGAGCATTCCAAAATTCATTAAACATCGGTTAAATATAGTCTGATCACCTATATTTAACTTAGGGATAGTGGAACATAGTCTGATCACCTATGTTCAACTTAGAAATGAAATTTGCAATACTGGGAGTAGTTATAATGGGACCATGTCCTGATTGATTTTCCACTTGATTTTTGAGTCACAACATTTTGCATGAATATAAACAATTCATGGGTATTTGTATGACTGAATGCAAGGACCAAATAGACACATATCCTAGATTTTTACTCCATCTTTACCACGTGAAGTCCACCTCGTCTTGCACCATATTCCAAAATGACGAGTTGAACTACATCGCTAGTTATCCTAGAAACCATTCCCCACAAGTATCCTCACCATTTCTCAAACATGTAGTCAACAGATAACACCCGCTGATCTTCGAGACGTAGTTCCTTTAAGGGGTAAGGAATATAGCATTTCTAAAAATTATGATGTCATTTATTCTTTATTTACGTCATTTAATATTTCTATTTCAACTAAATTTATTTTTACGAGAAACTAGAATATTTAAATCGCGCACGAAGATAAACGCACACTCAATACTTGACTATTATTAGTCTACATGATTTTATGTAATTTATTTCATTTTGTAAATATTTTACGAGTTACATTTTTTACTTTTCCATTTTTACGAAAACCTTGAACAATTTACGTTTTACGCGTATTTAACCAACGATTTAGGTTTTAACAACTTTTATGCGTTCCATTAAACTTATCAAACATTTTAAATATTGATATTGACTATATTGATAAGTTTAATAATTTTTACAAGTTTCGTATTTTTACAATACTTGGTTTTAAGTTCGTGATTTAACGACTTAACGATAACAATTGCCGGGATCCAATTATACCACAACAAATTATTACTAGGTGGGGCATTTTCTTAAGTGAATCACCAAGACACTTGTGTCTTAGTGATGAGTTACTAAACACTTGTTCTCATCCTACCTTCTAACTTAATCTCTATGTAATATGAGAAATATCTCATAAGCCTACTCACCATCTTAGTGAGTCATGTAAATGGCTCACTAGACACATGCCCAATTGATAATCAATCTTGCATAAGATCTATACACATGTTTTTACTTAGCATGAAAGGTATGATGATTCATTTTTACACTTAGTTTTCTTAAGTCTTAAGACTTGTAAAAATATCTTATAAACTCTTACATATAACTTCATTTGTTAGCTAGAAAGCTTCGTCTCCTTCCTTGTTTCTCCTCTCAAAACCGAACCCCCAATAATCATGTACCATCATCATCTTTGATTTTCAATTACCAAGTATCACATCACCAATGAAGGTCTTGTTAATCTCTACATAAATCAAGTGCCATTACTTTCATTACATGGTTGATTTGCAAGCTACACAAGGGAGATTTTAAGAGAAGTTTTTAAGAAATATTTCAAGTGATCCTAAGTTGATAGCAAGAGTTTTGGAAGACTTGGGTTGAAATATTTGGAGGCTAGAAGTTGTTGTTGAAGCTTTAGGTTTTTAGTGTCCTTGTCCTTGTTCTTGTTTCCTTTTTTCTAAAGACCAAAAGTTGTAAGCAAAGACTTGTGCTCAATCTCATCATTTCTTGATTTCATGCTTATATTATGCTACATATGCTTGTTATATTGATCATGTTGTATAAAACCTTAAAACACAAGTAAAACTTGCCTAAGATTTTATGTGAAACATTATCTAGTAAACTAGAGAAACCAAGTATCTTATGCTAGTTATTGCCCCAAAACTGTGAACCTATAACCTTAAATATATCCATGTAGTTATAGAGGAACTAAAAAAAACCATGGCTTTTCGAATAGGCTAAAGCGGACTTGTGAATCAAAAGTTACGACTAGTTAAAATCACTAAAGGAAAACTTGGAGCTGGAAAAACAGCCCAATGACATGTTTTTCAATCGCGATTTTGACCTCTTGCTGGTCTGAACCAGAAAAAGAATTAAGCACAAAAGTTGTTCGGAATGATGTTTTACTAAAGTCACACGGGAATTTAATCTTGAAAGTGTAAAAGAAGGGTTGTTCACCACCAAAACTAACAAGGACTGTTGTGACCCGAAAATTGTTTTTCCAAAAGTTAGTCGTGATAAACCATTCTCTTTTTCGAGCTTGGTGACATACCAAACTTAAGATATTTCATAAAAATATAACAAACAAAATTTTCATGACACTTGATAGTTTATTTGACCTTCGGAATAATGTTTTTCACATATGAAAACCGGTTTTGACCCATTATCATAACTTGTAACTCTTCTAACTTAAGTGAAACACCAAACTTGACCACAATTAGATAACGGAATATGATTAAACCAATTTCATAGAACTTGTGGCGTTTTGACTTTATGATTATAAACATACGTATAAATTATACGTTTTTCTATTGAAATAACATGTTAGTAGGGGATTTCATGTGTGGGGATTCTTCGGGGTGAACGTATTGTTGTTTGATTTACGATTTAAAGTATCCTAGATCCTCACAAGTTTACTACACGGCCTTTGAATTATGATAGCCAGAACAGTGGTACGGTATTTAACTAAACACGTTTCATAAACTATTAAACCATTTCTACAACAAACACGATCACTATAAACTACCATGTACAACATCATGATCAATATGATAAACTTATAGAGTCGTTTACATTTTCACTTTCGTTATTTCAAAACCTAAGACACAACATAATATTCTAGGTTGCTTGTAGATGTTTTCAAAACCTAAGACACACTTGAGATCCTTTACTCACAGTGAGTTTCATAGCCCCTACTTTTATTCATTTTGAATTACTTTGGGTGAGATATATAATCAAATACCTGCTTTTACTATCACAACTACTCTAAAGTTTTACGTATCACCGTGAGTTCGTATCCCCACTTTCTATCGCTTGACTGTTTTATAAACTCTTGGGGGAAGATACATGCTACTACTATTTTCTATGATCAAAATTGCTTGAAAAATGTATACTATGTGCTATATCAATCATTATTGATACTTGGAATTATGTACTTGAAATAATAACAACTTTTTAAATACCGTTCCAACTGTTTAAATACGGTTCTTATCCTTTGTGTTGACCCGTTAGAGCAAACAAATGCACTATTGGATTGATGAATCCCGTTTGTATTGACCAGTTAGGTAATCAAAAGCACTATATTTGAGAACACTAGGTATAACGACAATAATAAGTACGGATGTATAACAACGTAACCCACAATATATTAAACATTGAAATCTTGTGTTCAACTATTTAACATTATGGGTGTATTAGAGAGAAACCCATTATTTATTAAACTCGAAACTCTTGCAATCAACTATTTTACTTATAAACCTATGAACTCACCAACCTTTGTGTTGACACTTTTTAGCATGTTTATCTTAGGTCCATAATGTACGAGGCTGATGTTTCATGTAATCATGGAACCACTGGGACCTATCTTTTGTATAAACTCTGATATTTCTATAAATCGAATGATAATCCTTTTTAAAAGAATTAGTTAGAGTTCGTTTTCTATTATTATAACTGTTATACCATAAGTAACACCTATTTTGAATTCCGCTGCATTCGTGAATTTTGAGGTGTTACTTATTGTATCATGCTAGACGAGTACCCGTGTAGAGCAACGGGATTTTATAGCAGTAGATAGTTACAGTGATATTTGATTACACAAAATGTTAAACAAAACATTTAACCAAAATATCATTATAAATGTTTGCCGCTATAAAATCCCGTTGCTATACACATGTACTCGTCTAGTAATTACCAATATATTAATTTTTTCTCACCATGGCTGATTGAATATTTTTGGGATAAAAAACATAAATTTACATCATAATAAGCGTGTATGATATTGATCAATAAATCTTTTTAGATGCATGGTTGTTGGTTTTTGTTTTCTTTCAAAAACAAAATAGTGATGCATGGCTTAATTACATTATCTTATTTATAACGATGCATTTACAATTAGTTATGCATCATTTTCTTTATAGATGCATGAATGAACACATAAGTTGTCATCATCTAATAAGTTAACCAGTCATGTATTATTGAGTTGCCATATATAGATCGGGTGTTCAAGAAATTTGAAATTGTAAGAAACCATGTATTAGTTAATATTACAAAGTTGTAAAAGATAGATTAATTAAGGGCAATTTAGGTAACATATTAGTTTAAGTTTTCCACTTTTAAGAAAAAGTGTTTTTACCTTATAGATAGTATAGATATTTACTTTAGTAAAATAAAACACAAGTCAAAGCCTAACATCGGGTTTGTTAAGTTCGCATATCAAACATTTTTTTAACTTAATATTTAAGAAAACATGGTAAATACACATTTTTTCATGACTAAACACAAACTAAAAAAATGTAACTTATAATTTATAAGATCAATGCTCTAGTATCATACTGAGAAACATGATTGCATTACTGTTATTGACTCCTACAAAAAGTTACATGTTTTTACCCAAAAAAATCATCATGACTTATAACTGTAACAATTCGCAATTTCAGCTTACAATTTATTTTCAAAATTTTACTATTCACTTTTACTATTCATTTTGACTAGTCATCACCGAAATATTTATTTCACATTCACGTAAGTTAACCTATTTTAGTGATAACCCAAGAATTTGACACTCGTCGGGTCATTTCTGCAAATTTCACGAAACCGTGTCTGAGATTTACATTTAGGTTTAAACGACATTTAGGCATCCCGATATGTCCATAAACATTAAAAATAAGAGAAATATAATTTTTTCACCTTCCATGACATTTTCGTAAGTTTTGGAAATTTACATTTTCCAGTTCTGCGTTTTACGCGATTTACGCGTTTTAAACATATGTTTCCAGTTTTAGCATCGTTTAAGCAACTCAATAGAACTTATTACTCATCTAATATGCTTATATATAGTATTTTGATAAGTTTTAACATATTTATAAGATTCATATTTTTAGGATACCCAGTTTTAAGTTTCATGACTTTACGACTTACGGTTAGCGATTAACGGGACCAAAACTCACTCCGTAAAAGCAATATATTATCAAAACTCATATCTAGTCATCCAAGATAGGAATTGAATGAATTTTTGACCACATGGGGTTTTTTTCTTGGTAAATCTTACATAGGAAGCTTTATACATGTGCTAAGTAACTTAATCCTTAAGTCTTCTATAGTATAACTAGCCAATTTGATCACAACTCTCTCAAACACATTCATATCCTCATTTATTCACCAAGAAACTCTTGCTTTTCTCTCTTCATCACTAATCCATCATCATCATCATAAGTTATCCATCTTTTGATTTCAATCTTCAAGTTATATATCAAAGTTCAAGGCCTAGTTATTCTCTACATAGTTCTAGTGTTCTTTTGGTGATTCCATGATTGAATTAGGAGCTACACAAGGGTGCTAGGGCTGAATTCATAAGGTTTCTTACAAAGTTAGATCAAGCCTAGCAAGGGTTAGCAAGATGGATAAAAGTTTGGAAGCTAGGGACTTTGGTTGAAAGGTTTTAGAATTTAGTGTTTTTGTTCATGGTTAGTTAAATTTATCACAATAATTGTAAGAAAACTCCTATTCTTACCTTTGGTTTCAGTAAATACTAGTATTTCATGTATGTAATATGTTCTATATGCTTATTATGGTTGATTGTGCTTGAATAATTGAACTAAAACACTAGAAATAGTCGATAGGACTAGTTTTGCAAAATAGAAACTGAACAGGGGTTGTAAACGTAGTTAGTGGGAAAATTCATGAACTGAGAAACTTAGGTAATAAGATACGATTATAGATCGATGTCTTTTGGGATTTTCGCCAGGTAGCTCATGCCGTAACTCACCACGATGAATAAACTAGAGCCAAACGGCAAAACGTGTCCAAAACTAAGTAACATATTTTAAATGGCTAAAACTCATAAAAATTGCATATAACCCCTTGTTGGTCAAAGAATATAAGTTTTAGCTAACACCCTAACTTGAACGTGGCCGCTGTTAGTGCATTAAACGGAGTTGTAGAACTGGACTTATGTAGGATATTAGATTTCACATGCACATCAAACCATAAGCACTAGTAGGCGTATACAAGAGTTTTAGAGAGAGAAAGTTTAGAGGTTTGGGAACTTTAGTGAGAGAAAGAAAAATATTATTATGAGCTCCAACTCTCTACCTTAGAAGGTAGAGAGTAGTTATAGTCTTACAATAAAATGCCACACAACGGGCTGTGGATCAGGCATACAGTGGGTAAAGACCCGTCCGTCCTCCACGGTGTTACTTAACTAAATACTACTTAGCTTAAAAGAACTACTACTACAAGCTTTCTAACGATTACATATACTTGAGGTGACCGACTCTTTAATACCTGGAATTTCTAATTCTTAACAATCTCCCCCTAAGGGAGGTTACCTCAAACTTATACAAAAATTACATTGAATACAAACAGATATTACATTAAAAAAATTGTTCTTGCATTCTTGATGTAGTACTTTGCTCAAGCTCGTAGACATTGATTCTTCTCATTGCATGTTTGGTTAATCCAAGTGGAGGTCTTTCTTGATCCACGTGATAATAATTTTGAGCCACTTTTGAGATCAACATCTAACAAAATCTCGAGACATCCATTGTGGTGTTGGTATTATGTGATGTTGTGACTTTTGGACCGACATGCTCACATTACGGATCATGATATCTTCACATCGAGTAGCGAAGCTTTTGTTGATTCATGACATTGGCGGCAGTAGCGCGAAGCATGGAGTGAAAATTTCAAAGTCATTGATGCACTAATCATGATTTCTTTTGAGATGAATGTGTTGAGTGACCATGCGGCTATGGATTGACCGCTTCATTCGATCATTTGCAAATGTAGGGCGTACCGCATAAAACATTTAACAATAAAGTACACAAAAGTGTCTTTGATCACTTCGTTGAATTGAGGTACCGTCCACGGTTCGCGTTGATCAATAAAAGCATCGCTCGTGATCGGGTAAAATTAAGAATTTCCTTGATGAGTTTCGCAATGCTCTAGTCGTTCTCAAACCGAACGTCTCAAAGAAGACAACACGGAGCGAGTGAACCAATGAATAGAGATTCACCGATTGATGAAAAGAGATTTGAAAAAATTGTGTATTGCACAATAGAAATTGTTTTGCAATACAACGAAGGTTTTAATGAAAATCAATTATCAATCATAAAACACCTTTTGATTTGAAATATCGACATGGTCGATGTGCTAAAGAAAAGAGTTTTAAGCACAACGACCGGTTTTTCAAAGGTATCCGTTAATCCATAACTCGAACGAGATTGATTCAAAAGATTGAATCGCCCATTGTTTCGTTCGGTTGTCACATGGTTGATCTAATGAATAGATCTCACATGCCACCTACCGGAGCTTGTTTGATGTTGACTCGAAGGCTTTCCATCTTCATTGTGAATATGTTTACATATCACTCGGATGTTCTGGCAATACCACAAGGATAATGCATAGGACTCAAGATATAATCTCTCTTTCCACATTGTGTGAAACAGAGAGTCTTCATTTGAAAGTGTCCTAATGAGATTTATTGGTGATCTCGTGGCTCTAGACTTAATTTGTGCATATTTGGATCCTATATCGGAGACTAGGGAGAGGGTCTCCTTCTTCAATATCAACAATATCTAAGATAAAGTCGATAGATAATGTCGGTTCCCCGTGAGAATGAAACAAGTCCTTTTAAGAGGAACTTGAGTGGTTTGGGAAGTTCAAGTGCAGTGCGTCACTGGGTCCATGACGTCTTGTCTTCAATACCGATGTTACCTTGGTAACCACCAAGAGTATGAATTGACCCGTATATGCCCTAAGGTTGAATAAATGGAGGCTATTTGTTTTCACCCTTTCTCATTCAATTCTTTTCATTCTTCAACCCCTTCAAGGCTTACCGAGACTTCATAACTAGAACCTTGTTGGGTTTATTCCAATACTAGCTCACCTCAAATCCTTTTCTTCCCATATCTCATTTTCTCCTTTTTTCAATATACCTAAGGACTTCTACACTATTTGTAAAACCCGAAAATCTAAAACATGAATAAAGACTAAAATACCCTTGGAATCGAAAATAATAAAATACGTAAAATACGTTTATAATCATTTAACGAAAAATTAAAACCTAACTTACGAATAATTAGAATTTAACTAAAATATGTACGTGATCGATTTTGTACGACGAAAGATTTAAACATCTCGCGTAAGAGTTTAGGCCTCGCCATTTGTTGACTTTGATCCGATGGGCTCGTTTCCTTTTTGCCAAGCCGAGAGTCCAAGAGAGTCCATAGGGGCGTTTGTTTTGTTTCGTGTGGATCAAGAGCCGAAGGCCCATATGGCCGTGGGTTTTGTGTGTTCGGTTGGACCAAGCCGAAAGCCAAACCCCTCCTCAAAGCCCTAAAACTAAAAATGTTACCACCTATAAATATAACTCATTAACTCTAATTTGGAACCCTAGTTTTGTTTGCCTCTTTCTTTCTTTTGCTTCCATTCGCCGAACCCTACACCTTTGGTGTCGAGACCTTGTGTTCAAGCAAGCTAAGGTATAACAATGTTTTTCTCGTCTTCTTCGTTACACCTTACGTTAATATGTTGTGATTTGTTTTGTTCTAGTCGAGTTGTGTTTTTCTTTTTGTGGCCGAACCATATGAAACCAAACAAGACAAACCATAATGACTTGAACCTTATAATTATTAAAGAGCTTGTTATGTAATACGTAATATTTGAATCGGATCATATTTATATGTTGAGCATAGAACCGAACCACATAGCATGTGAACCGAACCATGTAAATAATTCGGCTAAGGTATAAACATGAGAACTTGAATATGTAAAGTACGTAGATGAGCTAGGGTTGGCGTAAAGTGTTGTAGCCGAAACCCTAGGTTTGAACCAAACCATATAAAGCTTTGAACATGTATTAAACGAGTAAGGGATCATGTAAACCTAAACCCTAGTTTGAAGTGTGAACCGAATAATGCATGCCGAACCCTAAATGGTTTGTGAACCATGTACCATGCGTCGTTATTATAAGTCAAGTGAACTTGTAGATATGTAAACGTAGTACGTGGTCATATCTAGTCTAAACTATTGTGCATGTGTGTAAGATGTGTATCTAATCCGGATAATAAGTAACTTGTGTGGTCACATGAAATCATAAACGTGCATGGGAATAAAAGTTGACGATAACATGTATATAAGTAACGATGGTTAAGACATGAATGTGTTGAGTAATTAAACGAGAGTTAATGAGTAATGTGAGTCAACTTGAGTATGAGTAAGTATTTGCATGTGTGAGTGCGTGCATGGTGAAGCATAAAAGAAAGGTTGTTTTCATTACGTGTTAGGTTAAGTAACGAGTCATTAAATGACGTAACATGTAAAGTAAATGCGCATTAATGTGATATTAAAGAATGAGAAAACCCTAGAACATAAATGAGAGTCGATTAGGGTTTGAAGCTAGGTATAATAATTCATTATTTCATGTGTGAGTTATGACTTTTAAACTATTTTCACATTTAACCCTAAACTTTAATAAATGACATAATGAACCTTAATCTACGATATTAATTATAAAACACTTAAGTCTCATTTAATTATAAAACCCTAAAGTATGAAGATCATCGAATACACTAAGTATAAACACCAAACATTAAAAGATCATTTCGACGATTATGGAATCATAAATAACATGTACGACCGTTAATGTGTATAGGTTCGTGAAGAAGGAGTAATCCTTTGCTTTCCGTATTTACGCTTTTTGATCTTTTGCTTTGGAATAAGGTACATATATTCGACCTTTTCAAGAAGGTTCCTTATAACGTTTTCTTTTCGTTAGCTTTTATATTAGGGTTTCCTAAGCCTTTGCTATGAACCCCATTCTGCTTTGTTTGAGCTGTTGCTTATCCGAACTCGATTTTCGAATTATGAAACATCCGATTTTGAACTATATGATATGAAACTTTGATTTTGGAAATATGATTAACCTTCGATAAAGTATGATCCGTATCGGTTATGACATTCGATTTGACCTAAGATAGTTTGACACCCGAGCCAAATATTTCACTAGTCATGGGGTTCCATGTCCGTATCGATGATGCACCTCGATATGACTCTAGGCGCGATAGAGTGATGTTCGCCACGTCCCTTATCTGTTATCTGTTATGAGCTCAAGTTATATTATGACCAATATCTGCTCGGGCGATGGATGCATCCTAGATCCGTTATCTCGTTATCATTATGTTATATGTTATCCGATGATTGATGCCGCGTGCATGCACGCCCTTCATAACTCGTAGGTCTCCCTACAAATGTTGCCTTATGTGAAATGTTGCCTTATGAAAATGTTGCCTTGTGTGAATATGAATATGAATATGATTATGATCCGATATTTGTTTCGGGCTCGTGGTAGTTAACTATAAACTTTATTCGATAATTCGATTTATACTTTGAAAATGATTATGATTTTGCTATTTTCGCTCACTATATTTCGTATTCGATATCGCTTTCGTATTCGCTTTGCTTTTATATCTTCTCACCGGGCTTTTGAAGCTCAGCCGCATTTCTTTTCTTCCGCGGCAGGTATCTAAGCATTGGAGCTGGGTTTTGCTTTGGGATGAGTGCATGAGTGGACTTACCTTAGAGATATTTAGCTTTGATCTTATGATGCCATTTAAGACTTATTATTTCAGATATTTTGTTGGAGTTTATTTTCCGCTGGGACCTATGTATTGAAGTCATTTTGACTTGAATTATTTCCGCATTTATGTTAAGACTTCTTTTGGATATTTATGTTTGCTTTGATATGACACCATTATTTGTGATTCCTTTACCCTTGTCGGGTCGGGGCGTTACAATTTATGGCATCAGAGCCCAGGTTTACGACTTGTAGTCATGACCTGTGACATATGAGCCCTAGGTTTTGAGACCCTTAGAGCTTAGGATATGACCTGTGAGGATTGGGTAGACTTTAGGTTTCCTTCTGCGAACTTCCATTTCGTATCTCACCTTTGTTCATTTTGCTAATCGTTTGAATATCGCTCGATGGTTCGAACTCGTACTAACGGTAGCGGATGGAGACGATGATATTCCCGGCTTGGATGTCGGTTGCCAATGCTCTCAACACTCTTTTCCTGGTCTTACTACACCGAGGTGATGACACAGTGATCAACAACATTCAAATCGATGGTCCTTCGGGAAGTGGTGGAGGTACTCAACCCATCGGCATTCATACTTGGCTCGAGCGTTTCGGTAAGCTCAAGCCTCTTTCTTTTAGCACTGCTGCTACTCCCACTGAGGCCGAGGACTGGATCACTCATATTGAGAAGCTGTT
The DNA here is from genome assembly GCA_022545495.1 of Chrysanthemum lavandulifolium. Classification (NCBI taxonomy): domain Eukaryota; kingdom Viridiplantae; phylum Streptophyta; class Magnoliopsida; order Asterales; family Asteraceae; genus Chrysanthemum; species Chrysanthemum lavandulifolium. The sequence goes on from CM040245.1 coordinate 249,556,718, forward strand.
TGAAGTACTGGGTTGTGGAGATGAATTTAAGACCCGTTTGGCTGCATTCAAATTGGAGGGTGATGCTTTAAATTGGTGGAAGGCATTGAAACAGGCAAGAGGAGGAGATGCTTTTGCTGTTACTTGTACTTGGACTGAGTTTCGGACTATCTTCTATAACCGTTACTTCCCTGATGCTGAACAACAAAGGTATGAGAGGATTATCGTGAATCTACCATTTGATCATGAGAACTCCAATGAGTACATGGGTAGGTTTATGAGGTGGTAAGTTTTGTGGGAACGATTCTTTGGAGATGGTAGGCGCCAAGCTAAGCACTTCAAGTGGGACCAAGAAGTGGGTGTTGGACCGATTGCTTAATATTGAGTATGAGGATGTGTCGGCTGCAATGACGCACTCATAACATTGAGATCTTTCATGAGGTTTCGGGTTCCAACAAGCGTAATCGTGATGGTGATCGGATTCAAGGTAGGACTCAAAGTAATGATTATAAGGGAAATTCGGCGGGAGTTATGATTCGAGGGTCAAGTGGATAGGAGTTATGATCGGAGGGTCAATCAGAAGGAATGTGGACTCTAGGCGCCCGAGGCGAGGAGTCAAGATAATAGAAATGCTCGTAGGAATGGAAATGATCGTCGAAATCAAGGTAACAATAACCAGCGTTACAACAAAGATCAATCGGCTCGAGGATCAAATCGTGGTCGTGCTTCAGATCTTCCGTCGACAAGGACAATGAAGTTTTGCCTCCCCACCTATCTCGTACTACTTGTGGAAAGGCTCATCCGGGCAATGTTTCAAGGCCACCGGTGGATGTTTCTCTTGTGGTTCCACTACTCACAAGATCAAGGATTGCCCTAAGAGGAACCCGTGATTCCCGGAAACTACACCAAGCCGCCACCTACCATCGGACGTGTTTATGCTACTACTCGAATCAAAGTGAGCGCACTTCGTGTACCATTACGGGCACTCTTTTCATTGATGATTATTCTGTCTTCGCTTTATTTGATACCGTGCCACACACTCCATTATATCCGCACATTTGCTAAGAAACTTAATATGAAGCCCAAACCACTAACGAATCACTTATCAATATCTACGCCTATGAAAACCACATGATCATTGATCATAAATACGTTAAGTGCCCTCTTCGCTTTTGATGATCGATTCGCTCGCAAATCTGTATCCTCTCGATATGGTCGACTTTGATATCATTCTAGGCATGGATTGGTTGGCTTATCATAGAGCTTCCATCGATCGCTATGCTAGAACTGTGATCTTTGGAGACATAAAACATCCCGAATTTGTTTATTATGGTTCTCAACCTCTCAAATCATTAAGCTCATTTCGCTATGAAGGCACGGACCATGATTGCTCATGGGTGCCAAGGTTTTCAGCATCCGTTAAGGACACATCTTTGGAGAATCCTAACATTGAAAACCTTTCGTTGTTTGTGAATTCACCGACGTTTTCCCGATGAACTTCCGGTCTTCCCCGCCTAGAGAAGTTGAGTTTAGCATTGAGTTAATTCACGTGCCGAACCGATTTCAAAGCTCCGTATCGTATGGCACCTTTAGAATCAAGGAGTTGAAGGAGCAACTACAAGAGATGATAGATAATGGATTTATTCGACCCAAGTTTCTCCATGGGTGCACCTGCTTTGTTTGTGAAGAAGAAGGATGGAAGCATGCGTCTATGTCGACTACCGTGAACTCAATCGTATTACTATTCGTAAACCGTTATCCTCTTCCGCGTATTGATGATTTGTTTGATCAACTACAAGGAGCTAAGTTCTTTTCGAAGATTGATCTGAGATCTGGTTATCACCAACTACGTGTGAAGGAGCAAGATGTTCCTAAGACCACGTTTCGTACTAGATATGGTCATTATGAATTCCTCGTTATGCCTTTTGGTTTGACAAATGCGCCTGCTGTGTTTATGGACCTAATGAATCGTGTTTTCCATGAGTTCCTCGATAAGTTTGTTATCGTTTTCATCGACGACATTTTAGTTTACTCCAAGTCCAAGAAGAGCATGAACAACATCTCCGGATAGTTTTGGAGATTCCGAGGAAGAAGAAGTTGTACGCCAAATTTTCAAGTGTGAGTTTTGGTTAAGACAAGTCGCGTTCCTTGGTCATATTGTATCTGCGATGGTATCACCATGGATCCGTCTAAAGTTGAGGCTATCACTAAATGGCCAAGACCTACGACGATGGATCGAGGTTAGAGTTTTCTAGGACTTCTTTGGTTACTACCGACGTTTTGTAGAAGGTTTCTCTCGCTTAGCTTTGCCCCTAACCCAATTGATGAGGAAAGGTGAAAAGTTCGTATGGACGGATGAACGAGAAAAGAGTTTTGAAGAGTTGAAACGGAGATTGGTGTCCGCTCCTATTTTGACTCTTCCATCTGGTTCTGGAGGATTTCAAATTTATAGTGATGCATCTAAGAAAGGATTAGGCTGTGTTTTGATGCAACATGGAAAGGTGATAGCTTACGCTTCAAGACAACTAAAACCGTATGAGGAGAATTACCCAACTCATGACCTTGAGTTAGCTGCAGTGGTGTTCGCGTTGAAGATCTGGAGACATTACTTGTATGGAGAGACGTGTGATATTTTCACCGACCATAAGAGTCTCAAGTATATTTTCACCGTAAAGAACTTAACATGAGACAAAGAAGATGGTTAGAACTTCTTAAGGATTATGACACTAACATTCAAGACCATCCGTAAGGCTAATGTAGTTCTTGACGACTTAGCCGAAATCGTGCATTCTTGCAAGTATTGAGATTGAACCTAGGATTCTTCGTGATTTAGAACGTTTGAATGTTGAGCTGTGCGTGCGTGGTTTTGATGGATACTGGGCTAGTATGAAGGTGGAGTCAAACCTTATACTGCAAATTAAAGAAGCTCAGAAAGATGACGGCGAGGTGTGGGTCGTGGCGCAAAATGTTGAAGAAGGTAAGCAAACGGAGTTTAAGGTTGACAATGACGGAATTGTATGGTATGAAGATAGGCTTTGTGTTCCCAATGATCAGGTACTTCGTGAGAAAGTTATGACTGAAGCTCATAGTTCTCCTTTCACTATCCATCCTGGTTCTACCAAGATGTATAGGGATTTGAAACAGTACTTTTGGTGGAATGGCATGAAGCAAGATGTGGCGACGTTTGTATCGAAGTGTATGATTTGTCAGCAGGTTAAGATTGAACATCAAAGGGCTAGTGGACTGTTACAACCATTGGATATTCCGACATGGAAATGGGATAAGATATCTATGGATTTTGTGACTGGACTACCTCTTACTCGGAAGAAGCATGATGCGATTTGGGTAGTTGTTGATCGACTAACCAAATCTGCTCATTTCTTACCAATTAGAAAGGATTATGGTATTGGTAGATTGGCGGAGATTTTTCAAAGAAGAGATCGTTAGACTTCATGGTACTCCGCATCTATTGTGTCCGATAGGGATCCGCGTTTTACTTCTCGCTTCGAAAGGTTTGCAAAAGCTTGGGGTACTCGACTTAATTTCAAGACGGCATTTCATCCTCAAACGATGGTCATCGAGAGGACTATTCAGACCTTAGAGGACATGCTAAGGGCTTGTGCTTTGGAATGGACGGGCAGCTGGGATGAATATTTGTGTCTAGTAGAGTTTGCATACAACAACAGTTGGCATGCTAGCATTAAGGCAACACCGTTTGAACTTCTTTATGGGAGGAAATGTAGAGCACCTACTTGTTGGGATGAAGTAGGTGAACGCTTAATTGAAGGTCCGAAAATGATTGAGATCACTAATGAGAAAGTAGTTGTGGCTAGAGAAAAGTTGAAGGAGGCTAGGTCTCGTCAGAAAAGTTATGCCGACAAGCATCGTCGTGATTTAGAATTTCGGGTTGGAGATCGTGTATTGTTGAAAGTCTCGCCGCTTAGAGGTGTGAAACGCTTTGGAATCAAGGGCAAGCTCAGTCCTCGATTCATCGGTCCGCTTTGAAATTTTGGAGCGATAGGAGAAGTTTCAGATCGATTAGCACTTCCGCCTCGCTATCGCATGTTCATGATGTTTTCCATGTATCTCTCCTAAGGGGATACAACTATCATCCGTTACACGTTGCTTCGTATCCGTTTAATCAAATTCAATCCGATATGTCTTTATCTGAAGAACCGGAAGCTATTTTAGAAAGGCAAGAAAGAGTCATGAGAAATAAAGTCATTCTGTTCGTTAAGATTCTTTGGAAAAATCACCCGGAGCGTGAGGTTACTTGGGAAACCGAGGAGTCGATGCGAGCTAGTTATTCTCATTTCTTTGAATAGTTTGGTATGTTCTCATTTCGTTTCATTTCATTTCAATTTTCGAGGACGAAAATTTTTTTTTAGAGGGAAGAATTGTAAAACCCGAAAATCTAAAACATGAATAAAGACTAAAATACCCTTGGAATCGAAAAGTATAAAATACGTAAAATACGTTTATAATCATTTAACGAAATTAAAACCTAACTTACGAATAATTAGAACTTAACTAAAATAAGTACGTGATCGATTTTGTACGACGAAAGATTTAAACGTCTCGCGTAAAAGTTTGGGCCTCGCCATTTGTTTGACTTTGATCCGATGGGCTCGTTTCTTTTGCCAAGCCGAGAGTCCAAGAGATCCCATAAGGGGCGTTTGTTTTGTTTCGTGTGGATCAAGAGCCGAAGCCCATATGGGCGTGGGTTTTGTGTGTTCGGTTGGACCAAGCCGAAACCCAACCCCCCTCCTCAAAGCCCTAAAACAAAAATGTTACCACCTATAAATATAACTCATTAACTCTAATTTGGAACCCTAGTTTTTGTTTGCCTCTTTCTTTTCTTTGCTCCATTCGGCCGAACCCTACACCTTTGGTGTCGAGACCTTGTGTTCAAGCAAGCTAAGGTATAACAATGTTTTTCTCGTCTTCTTTCGTTACACCTTACGTTAATATGTTGTGATTTGTTTTGTTCTAGTCGAGTTGTGTTTTTCTTTTTGTGGCCGAACCATATGAAACCAAACAAGACAAACCATAATGACTTGAACCTTATAATTATTAAAGAGCTTGTTATGTAATACGTAATATTTGAATCGGATCATAGATATATGTTGAGCATAGAACCGAACCACATAACATGTAACCGAACCATGTAAATAATTCGCTAAGGTATAAACATGAGAACTTGAATATGTAAAGTACGTAGATGAGCTAGGGTTTATGTAAAGTGTTGTAGCCGAAACCCTAGGTTTGAACCGAACCATATAAAAGTTTTGAACATGTATTAAACGAGTAAGGGATCATGTAAACCTAAACCCTAGTTTGAAGTGTGAACCGAATAATGCATGCCAAACCCTAAATGGTTTGTGAACCATGTACCATGCGTGCATTATTATAAGTCAAGTGAGCTTGTAGATATGTAAACGTAGTACGTGGTCATATCTAGTCAAAACTATTGTGCATGTGTGTAGATGTGTAATTAATCCGGTAATAAGTAACTTGTGTGTCACATGAAATCATAAACGTGCATGGGAATAAAAGTTGACGATAACATGTATATAAGTAACGATGGTTAAGACATGAAAGTGTTGAGTAATTAAACAAGAGTTAATGAGTTATGTGAGTCAACTTGAGTATGAGTAAGTGTTTGCATGTGTGAGTGCGTGCATGGTGAAGCATAAAAAGAAAGGTTGTTTTCATTACGTGTTAGGTTAAGTAACGAGTCATTAAATGACGAACATGTAAAGTAAATGCGCATTAATGATATTAAAGAATGAGAAAACCCTAGAACATAAATGAGAGTCGATTAGGGTTTGAAGCTAGGTATAATAATTCATTATTTCATGTGTGAGTTATGACTTTTAAACTATTTTCACATTTAACCCTAAACTTTAATAAATGACATAATGAACCTTAATCTACGATATTAATTATAAAACACTTAAGTCTCATTTAATTATAAAACCCTAAAGTATGAAGATCATCGAATACACTAAGTATAAACACCAAACATTAAAAGATCATTTCGACGATTATGGAATCATAAATAACATGTACGACCGTTAATGTGTATAGGTTCGTGAAGAAGGAGTAATCCTTTGCTTTCCGTATTTCGCTTTTGATCATTTGCTTTGGAATAAGGTACATATATTCGACCTTTTCAAGAAAGGTTCCTTATAACGTTTTCGTTAGCTTTTATATTAGGGTTTCCTAAGCCTTTGCTATGAACCCATTCTGCTTTGTTTGAGTATTGCTTATCCGAACTCGATTTTCGAATTATGAAACATCCGATTTTGAACTATATGATATGAAAACTCGATTTTGGAAATATGATTAACCTTCGATAAAATATGATCCGTGTCGGTTATGACATTCGATTTGACCTAAGATAGTTTGACACCCGAGCCAAATATTTCACTAGTCATGGGGTTCCATGTCCGTATCGATGATGCACCTCGATATGACTCTAGGGCGAGAGTGATGTTCGCCACGCCCCTTATCTCGTTATCTCGTTATGAGCTCAAGTTATATTATGACCAATATCTGCCTGGGGCGATGGATGCATCCTAGATCCGTTATCTCGTTATCTCATTATATGTTATCGATGATTGATGTTGCGTGCATGCACGCCCTTCATAACTCGTAGGTCTCCCTACAAATGTTGCCTTATGTGAAATGTTGCCTTATGAGAAATGTTGCCTTGTGTGAATATGAATATGAATATGATTATGATCCGATATTTGTTTCGGGCTCGTGGTAGTTAACTATAAACTTTATTCGATAATTCGATTTATACTTTGAAAATGATTATGATTTTGCTATCTTTCGCTCACTATATTTCGTATTCGATATCGTTTCAGTATTCGCTTTGCTTTTATATCGGTTCACCGGGCTTTTGAAGCTCACCGCATTTCTTTTCTTCCGGCGGTATCTAAGCATTGGAAGTCGGGTTTTGCTTTGGGATGAGTGCATGAGTGGACTTACCTTAGAGATATTTAGCTTTGATCTTATGATGCCATTTAAGACTTATTATTTCGTATATTTTGTTGGAGTTTATTTTCCACTAGGACCTATGTATTGAAGTCATTTTGACTTGAATTATTTCCGCATTTATGTTAAGATTTCTTTTGGATATTTATGTTTGCTTTGATATGACACCATTATTTGTGATTCCTTTACCCTTGTGAGAATTGTGATTTGATTATGAAAGCGTTTTAACGATAAGGATCGGATTTTGAGACTTTAAACTCCATTGATTAAACATGCATGATTATCTTTTGAAAACAATTCAATGTCAAGTAACCTTTTAATTTAATTGAAATCATTCTCCCCCTCAATCAATGACATAGGTTGTTGATTGAGAGATAGATATTTTGACAAATAAGTCCAGATGATTATCAAAAATAGAGTCCGAGCTATTTTTCAATGCAGTTAGCAGATAAATGTTTATAGAATCAGAGCATAGAATTTTGAAAACATGATAAAGTATGGCTCTGTTCTTTCTTTGAAAAGCGGGTTACTGCCTGAAATGACAATAAACTATTGTTTCTCTTTCTCCCAAAATATATATATATATATATATATATATATATATATATATATATATATATATATATATATATATATATATATATATATATATATATATATATATATATATATATATATATATATATATATATATATATATATATATATATATATATATATATATATATATATATATATATATATATATATATATATATATATATATATATATATATATATATTTAAATAAATAAAGAATTTGACCAATATCTAAAGTCCCGTGTCATTCTTTGAATAATAATACAAAGACCATAGATATTGTCGAACCGAGAAAGACATGACAAATTGACAATATTTTTGAAGATTTTTGAATTTTTCGATTTTTATGGGTTTTGAAAGTTTTACATTTTTCTATTTGATTTTTAGGTTTTATAATTTTGTATTTTGTTTTTCGAATAGATATATACAAGAGATAGATGAAGATAGACCTTTACTCCTCGCCTTCCTCTTGAAGACGTTTGAGTGTTCTTGGTTGAAGGCTTTTCAAGCCAAGTCGTGGAAGAATAAACTCAAAACGTTCTCTTGGAAGAGCTTTAGTGAAGATGTCACTAATCGGTATTCATCCTCACAAAATAGAGTTCCACCACACCTTTTTCCACTTGTTCCCGATGAAATGATGTCGAATGTCGATATGCTTAGCTCTTGAGTGTTGAGCGTTATTGCATGAAAGAGCAATAGCACTTTTATTATCACGATACGGAGGATTTTGTTGAATACAAAGCCATAGTCGGTTAATTAAGATCTCATCCAAAGGATTTGAGCACAACAAGATGACATGGCTATGTATTCGCCTGTAGAGGAAATAGAAGTACTCATTTGCTTCTTTGAAGACCGACTCACAAGCCTATCACCCAAAACCGAGCACCTCGGGCGTGCTTTCGACGAGTATCTTGACACCACGCATGATCTCGCATCGCATATGTCATTAGTGACATACGGTGTCTTTCGGTACCAAAGTCCCATGTTGATGGTTCCTTGGAGGTATCGAAGACCCGTTTAACCGCTTTTAAGGTGCTTTTGGTAGGCTTAGCACGGTATCTAGCACACATGCAAACAACGAACAAGATGTATGGTCTACTAGCCGTGAGGTACATCGGGGATCCAATCATACTACGATATTTTGTTTGGTCTACCATGATCCCCGAGTGGTCCTCATCTAGTTTAGTTCGTTCAATCATGGGAATGTCAATGGTCACTTGAATCAAATCCAAATTTCTTTAAAATCTCATTTGCATATTTAGATTGATTTATGAAGATGCCTCCGAGACTTGGTGAAATTTGTAATCCCAAGAAAATGACATTTGTCCCATCATTGACATTTGAAATTTTGAACCCATTTCATTTGAAAACGGTCACACTCATTGGGGTCGGTCGAGGCAAAGATGATATCATCAACATAAATTTGAATGTGAATTAAATGTTTGCTCGACTTCGGTGAACAATGTTGGATCAATGCTCCTTTGCTAAATCCGGCAGATAGAAGAAACTTTGATAGCAGATCATACCATGCCCTTGGAGCTTGCTTTAAACCGAAAAGAGCCTTTCAAACGATAAACGTGAGTAGGATGCTCTTGATTCACAAATCCTTCCAGTTGGCGACATAGACGACTTCTTTAAGATCGACATAGACGACTTCTTTAAGATCTCCGTTTAGAAATGTCGTCTTTACGTCCATCGATAGACTACCATGTTCTTACTAGCAGATTAGCCAAGAAGATTATGATTGCCTCGATCGAGCAACAGAGCAAACGATTCCTCAAAGTCAATACCCTACTCTTGACGATATCCTTTAGCAACCAATTAAGCCTTGTTCTTTAACACATCACCATGCTCATCAAGTTTCACTTTGAAGATCCATTTTAGAGCAATGATCATAGCACAACTGGAGCGGTACTAATTCCTTACATCAAGTCTATCAAACTCATGAATTTCTTCTTGCATTGCTTTGAACCGCTTGTCTTCATCCATGGCGGTTTTAACATCTTTGTCTGATCTTAGAGTACGGGGTTGAAGAAGCACCATAAGGCATCGCTTGCAAGTTGTTTCGTGTGGATACCGGACAAGAGGGATTTCCAATAATGTTATCTAATGGATGATCGTGAGTCTATTTTTTGAGGTGTTCATGTGGCGTTGTTGTGGGATCAAGTAGCAGAGTCGATGTCTCATCAAGAAGATGGTTCGATGAAGATTAGGAGCAAATATGTTTTCAAATGGAGCATCTTGAGAGTAGCAAAAGGATTTACTTCATCATTAATGCCGAAGCAGTTCCATGATGTGCATTCAAGATTGATGATTTGTTGATGAGACAGAGATCGAAGCGGCGCTTCTTGACTTAATGATATTGAGATCAAGGATTGACTTCATTCACGGGGATATGAGCACCTTTGTTGTAGGAATTAACAGTTCATTAGCACTTGGCTCATAATGTTCATCAAACATAGGATCAAACAATTTCTTTAAATCATCTTCAGATGGAGGTACATATGGAGTTTTTGGAGAAGAATTTGGTACAAGGGATGAACCAATGGGACTATTTTGAAGTCTGGTCCCGAATGGATTGTCCAGGGCCATTTGACCGGCGACTCATCAAACGTGGCGTGAATTATTTCCATGATATTTGGGTTCTCTTGTTGTAGATTCGGTATCCTTTTTGTTTGGTGCATAACCTACAAATACTCCAATGTCCGCTTTAGCTTTAAGTTTGCCTAAATCTTGGCCCTCATTAGTTGGATAACACAATGCACCGAACACACGAAGGAATGAAAGATTAGGTTTTCATTGTGGACAAGTTCATATGGAGTTTTTCCATGAGCGGTGTGAATCGGATATCGATTTTGGGTGTAGCATGCAATGGCGATGGCTTCACCCTGAGGAACATTGGAACTTTTGAGTAAATCAAGATTGTCCTTGCGGCTTCCACAAGAGTTTGATTTCGTCTTTCAACTACACCGCTCGTTGAGGAGTTCGAGAACACTTCTTTGATGGTGATTCCAATACTTTCATAAAACTCATTAAGTTTTTGTTAACAAACTCAGTTCCATTGTCTGCATTGGGTGATTCGACCGTTTTGTTAAGATTTAACTGCAATTGTTTGATGAGTTTGATGATGATATCTGAGTTTCATCTTTTGTTTTAAGAACTTTACCGGTGAATCTAGAGAAATCATCAACCACAACTAAAACATATTTCTTCCCAAAGATATTTTGCACTCTCATGGGTCCACATAAGTCCATGTGAATTGTATGAAGAACTTCGTGATGAGTTAGTAGGTTTGGGTTTATGGGCATACTTCTTGCTTTTTCCCAATTGGCATCTTGAACAAAGATGATCCTTTTCATCTTTGAAGTCTAGGTAAACCTACAACTAAGTCCTTTCGGAGATCATTGATGGTGCCAAGTTCAAGTGATTGAGACGACGATGCCATAACCATGACTTTGTTTTAGAAGCCTTTGACAACAAGCAAATTGAGAAGACTTCATCATATCTTCGATAGAGATGGTGTATAGATTTGAACCACGCGAACCTCTTAAAAGTTCCTTACCATCAAGTTCTCTAACGAAACTAGAATGTTTTCTCAAGGCTACTTCTAGATCGAATCGCAAATTGACCAATAGAGAACAAAGTTATGACCAAGACCTTCTACATAATATACCACAGAGATAACACTTTTACCAACAACATAATCTCCATAACCCATAATTTCACCGAAATGATCATTCCCAAATCTATCCGTCCCGATGAATTTTCTCACGGTTCATGAGCATGACCGGTCATGATCATATGCTTGTAACACTGAGTCCGGTACCACAGAACAATTTAAACGATCTGCAGTTGAACACGCACAAGAATGGATAATCGGATAATTGGGATCCCTATGCAAGAATGGGTTCCATTTGGTTAGAAACAATGATTGGAGCACCCACATCGTAAATAGAAACATTCATATCGAAATTGAGGCAATGGAATCATTATGAATAGATGTAGTACTAGTGTCCGTATTTGCCCTATTCAAAGTATGTTCACTTCTTAAGGGAATAGTTCTACCAAGAGGCATCCATTTTCTAGTGGGCATTGACTCATTAACCTTATAACCAAAAGGTATCCATTGATAACCTATCTTACTAAATATTCTTCCTATGGGTTTCCTTGTTTTCTAACTCTCTTTCGCTTTGCCTTTTGCCTTCTTAGCATGATATTTTGCATTAACAAAGTTAATCGGGATTTGACACATTAGACAAAATATTCACATCACATTCATGATTAGAAATGAATTCAAGCGAGACATCATTACAAGGTTTGTAAATAGTATCAAAATTGAATTAATTACAATGCGCCTATGGCTAATACTAGAATCAACATGATTCATTTTATTCGCTCAAACTTAAAGTTCCTAGGTTGGTCTTCTACTCTTCCAATGCACATTCTTAGCTTGTGAGGTCCCGTCATTCCTTGTACTGTCTTGAGACTTTGACCTGCTTGCTTTAATATCACTGATTACTCCTGTAGAGGGAATGGGAACATTAGTTGGTTTTGCTACTCTTTGCTTCTCCTCTTTAGATGTGTTGGGATCTGAACTACATGCAGGCACACTAAGGTTCACTTTCTTAACACTAGAAGTGCTGGGATTTGTATTTCTAGAAGGCACACTAGAGTTCACTTTCTTAGCATTAACAGATCTGGAATCTGAACTACTTGAAGGCACACTAGAGTTCACATTCAAAACATCGGGCGTCGAATGAATATCATACTTGGCACTAGGCATAGAACATGGAATCAAAGGATTAACTCTCTCACCTAACGACTTAGGGCATATTGTGATTAAGCATTCTAGAATTTCTTGAGATCGTTTGGCATATAAGCATGCATGCCCAATTCCATTGTCAAATGGTTTCTCTAACTTATCCTCTTCAACAATCTCACGTAGACATTCTAGACAATCCTTAAGGGATGAGAAATATGTTTGAATAGCAAGTTTGTTATTCCTAAGATGGGGAGAACATATTTCACAGACAAAGCATATTTATTACTATAGTGAACCTTTGATACACCATTCTCCCCATTGGTCATTGGCATTTTCCCTTTTACATGGCTCTTCAGATTCTCAATTTCCTTTTGCTTTTCGTTGTTTTTGTTACGAGTGACCTTTATTGATTCTAACAACTCATTGAAATGACGTTTAACCTTTTCATTTTCTTCTAGAAAACTTTCGTTTTCCTTTTGTAATGTATTTACTAAGTTTTGAAGATGAAACGTTTGAGAATTCTGATAATCTAAAGAAGGAGGCATTTGGGAGCCAATCACATTTTTCTTTTCACCCTTTAATTAAGAGATTTGGGCTTCGACTTTACGATCGTGTTACAATGAGCTCGAATCATTCATCACGTTGTTTATTTGAAAACGCATCAAACTACGGAGCATATGAGGATGTCTTGATATTTGAAGTTTTACATTTTCTTTAAGATGTTGATATTTTAGTTGTAAATTAAAATGCTCAACCTCTAGTTTAGAAAAATGTTTAACCAAATTGTCATGATCATCCAGCCAATTTTCTCAATTAGTTTAGAATTAGTCTTTTCAAGCTCAATGACACGATCATGGGAGACTTTCGAGCAATGATAATTCATGAAATTGAGAAGCATTAATGGAACAATTTGTAGCGATGAAAACACATCTTGAGCAATACATTCGAAATCATATTCTCATTCGATTGTATGCAAGTTCTTCCTCTCAATCTCATTATATTTTATGCTCGCTCATAATCACTAACCTCAACTATTATTGCATCAAATTCATTTTCCATTTCTTTAATGTACGAGTTCATTCCTTTTTAAGACTCTCAAAATGATCTTTTAGTTTTTTAAAGAAAGGCATGACTTGAGCTAAATAACATTCTTTAGTTTGCTCAAAACTCCTTTCTCCTTGATTATACCGATGGGTGTGATCCTTTTCTTGCAAGTTTTGTAAAATCAACAAATAGTTGAAAGATAATATTGACCGATTAAGGTCTTGCTTTTAGTGGCAGTAGTTCTAGGGACTAGATTCATTGGTGTATTGGGAGGATACACAGTCGCTTTAGGCATTTTCCTAAGGGGAGGGTTTGTTTCAACAATATTTTCCGCTTTCTGCTCATCTAAGTCCATTTTCCAGAACACTTGTTCGGGCGTTAACAATGTCTGAGGCTTAAACTTGTTTAAGGCAATCCAATTCTCCTTTTTGTAATCATGGGGTGTGATAATTATGTTCTTCTCTTTACATGTTGGTTCATCTAGTTTCTTGTTCACCTTCTCCCTAGTGACTTCATCTGATTTCTTATCTTCCTCTCTGCACTCAACGCAACTAGGTTTCTGTCTAGGCTTAAGGATTTCATTACCATCATAAATTACCTTATGAGCATTTCTATCCTTTTTAATGACCTCAGGATTAGGTTCCTCAACAAGGGTAATGCTATGCTTATCGCTTAAAACTCTATGCTTAGTGATCATGTGAGCAGTCTGAATGGTGTTCCCTTGTATGTACAACTTGTTTTCAAGTTTGTTTTTCAAAGTTTTCAGATTAGAAAAATCTTTCAAGAGTTTTGATTCCTTAGCATTAAATTCTTGCTTAAGCATTTTCACATTTTCTTGAAGTTCTTGTTTTGCTTAGCGCTTTAGAAAGCTTTTCTTGCAAGGAATTTAACTCTTGTTTTAATACTTCTTCTCTAAAATTACTTTTCTAATGATTGTACGCACTTGGTCATCCATTTCTTGCTCACGGGTAGTCAACTCAAATTTAGCACGTTGTTCATAAATGGCAACACGTTCTTTATAGGCATTCATTCGAGACAATAGAATCATCGGTACATGCGGTGAATTCATCAAAGACATAGTCATCATTTACTACGAAGATGCATTACTTGGTACAATCTCACTTTCACTTTGTTTCGATAAGGTTTTAAAAGGTACCATTTTGAGGGTCGTTTTAGTCCTTATTTGATCACTTTTGTATCCGTTATTGCTTGATATCGTTCCTTTCACTTTTTAGGTCTCTTGAAGGCAAAATCTTGGAATGGCACTTATTTGGACGAAAAGGCGCGAATATATGAAGAAAATGGCCAAAGTCAAAATCGAGACACTCACATTTCTTTGAAAATAGAAGGCGACGGCGTCGGTGCTAATTGCGACGCCGTCCGAGGATTTTGTGACGGTTCGAACCCAAAACTCGTATTTTCAAGTGGCGACGCCCGGTTGTAAAAGTAGGCCGTCGCTACTCGGGCGGCCTAGATGCAATCCGACGACGTCGGAAGCGAAGAGGACGGCCACGGACATAAGGTGACGCCGTCGCAAGGTTAACGTGGCCAAGACGAAACCCTAATGACGGCGACACGGCGGGCGTCACGAAACATAAGGTGACGCCGTCGCATATGTAATCTTATATATAGAATCAATTTTTCGGTTTGGAGAGTCTTTTGGGTGAAAACCTAAAACCGAACCTAAGGTGTCTTGTACAGATTTTAGGGTTTTAAACCCTATCTTACATCAAGATAAGTATTTACTTCATTATTTCAATTATGTCTTTGATTATTTGTGTGTATGCTTGCATGTTCTCCATGTCCGGCTAATTTATTTGTGTGTTTGCTTAGGAAGTATGAAACTTAATTATTGAATATTGATTGGTTGTTTCTTATCTTAGTTGATTAATGATCTAGTAATGCGATAGGTCATTCGTTGTGTACTTAATGCTTGATTCATCTTTGTGAACCTTAGAATATAATTACACGAGTAGTTGTAAGCTAAACCATCCAAAGAGTGCCTTAGAGTAAGAGTTTATTATCCCTAGTGGGTTTTGTAGATGAGACCCTTTGGTAAGTTCAAAGAGTTAGGAGAAACGATACCCTACAACTTTAGACACACAACGAACTAAGAATAAGGACGTGACAACTCAACCATCAATAGGAGATAATTAAGGAGTAGTACAACCTAAGTAAACACATCTTTAAACTATCATACGAGCACACATTAATTAGACATAGACTCACAACCTTAGTTTAGATAATTAGATAATAGTAGAGTAATCGGTAGAAATACCAACCCCCAAATCCAATACCCGAGATTCGTACCTTTCCATTTCATAAAATATAAAAATACAAAATAATCTTCCTCAACCTTAACCTTAGCGTAGTAACTCCTTACTAGCATTCCTATTCCCTAGAGAGCGATATCAATACCCGTGGCTTACCCTAATTACTACACTACAACGATTAGGTTCATCGCCTGGGGTGTTATAAAACTTGCTCAAGAAAAGGAAGTTTCCTTGACCCCGAACGACGCGTGTAGCGTTATCAAGTTTTTGGCGCCACGCCGAGGAATAGAATAGCTAGTTAGTAGTCCACCTCGTTTAGGTTTCTTTGCTTGATTCCTATCAAGTAAACTTTTTTTCTCATTTTAGCTTCCTCGTAGTCTATCCCCTTCTTCGTGACCTTTGTTCGTAACCATTTTCATTGACTATTGTCACACCCCAAATTACATTTTGCGTGAATGGAATTCACGGGATTGACTGTCATAGCATCACAATCACAGTTATATTGAACGACCTAAAGTGTCGTTTGGAAAACACATCGTTTGATTTAATAAAATAATCAGAGTTTACAAAGTAGGTCCCAAATGAAAATCAACTTGTGCGGAAATAAGTTTATTACAATTCAAACGATGTTTTAAAGTACGTAAAACCCAAGTGAGACGCGTCGTCATCACGACTCCATGAAGTGTCCAAATGCATGCCATGAAGTGAATACCTTAGATACCTGAGATAAAAACATGCTAAAAGTGTCAACACAAAGGTTGAGTGAGTTCATAGAGTTTATGAAGAAATGTAAAGCCTTTAAAAATTGTTTATGCAAAGAAAGGCATTGAAAATCCACTCGGTTCAAGTTCCGCCCATACAAAACTTGCAACTGTGTGTTCACAACCCATTGCCTGAATGTGTGTAGTTTATGTTCCAAACATATGATGTCAAATGAGTTCACAAAATAGTGCCTAACTTAATGTATCCATAGTTACTTAATATAACACCTAATTCGTACGGTATCAAATTGTCCCATGACCATTAGTGCAATGATTATACCTCGACCATCGTTCAATGAATGTACCAAGACCATCACCAATGAATATACCAAGACCATCGATCCGGTGAATATACCAAGACCATCGGTCCAATGAATATACCATGGAAATACTACGATGGTAATATCACATTACTTTGCATGACTAAACATTCGATTCGATTAAACATGTAGTTTCAAATAATCATGATAGTTATGAAAATAATTGAGCATGTATCTCCCCAAAACATTTATGAAAACAAGTAAAAATAGGGGCTATGGAACTCACATGGACAATAATGCGATGGCAAAAGTGGATACAACGAGGTATAGCGTGAATCTCGTAAATGACCTATTACGAATGATATGATATGTAATGAGTTGCAATGTAATGTTATGCATGCACTTCAGATGTTATTTATACCATTTACGGGTTTTGAAAATATTACTCGTCGTCGAAAAATACTCTTTTGACGTCTTGACCCATCAAAAATGACTTTACATGTTTTCGTCAAAATGTCATCCTACAATGGTTTTATAATGATTTTGGTGAAATTACCATTTTCGTCGCAAAACAATGTCGTCGGAAAAACCATGAAATCAACAAAAATGGCTCCGGAAAAGTGGTCGTAAAATGGTGTACGTCGATCGTTAGAGAACGAACTCGACGGTTTTGGAAAGTTTGTATCGATATCTAAAAGTTTCAGTTCAGGAGTTTTCGTTCAAAAGGTCTCGGTCATAGAGATATCAAAGGCTAAAGATGGTGGTTTTTGCTAATTGTGTGCAGAAAATAAGTTTCGGCCAATGTTTGAACATCCGTAAATAATTTACCATAACTCCGCTTGACAAACGGCTTTTTGTTTTGAAAAATATGGCCGATGAACTTGATTTTACTAGAAGACATTTTGTTCCAAAAAGTTTCACATCATGGTTAAAAGCGCATAAAACATAGCCCTTACACTAATGAAATACTTGAATCGTAGAAATAATATAATTTTTAGAAAATAATAGTTACGGCAACTTTATAAAACGCGTGCATATATTTGTCGTTTCAAACCCGCTTTCACGTAAAATATGTCCTTAGCTTCGTATCAAGTAAACTAATATATTTTTGAGAAGTCGAAATAATTTGTGAAGCTTAAGGCTAGTTTTGACCCGAAAATACTAAAACAGCAAGCTGAAAATCCTGAAAATAATACGTTTCGTCGTCAAACTTTAAAAATTCACCACGGCTTCGTTATAACTCCGTTTTATCCGTTCAAAAGGCCACGGATTCGTTTTAAAGTATATTTTCTAAAATCAAGGCCAAAGTTTCGTACCATCAGTGGGTTTTCCAGAATTTCGAAACAAGGACAGAACCTTAAAATATAGTTTACTGAAAATAGTTTTCTCGGACAAAACCTATTCTAATCCCTTCAAATCAACTCCAAAGCTAATCTAATCCTACCATACACCTTCTTAGGGTGTCATGGGTTCCTAATCACCATCAATACCAAAGAATACCATGGGAGTAATTATAGGATGACCATATTGTATATATAACTTAAAATCAAGAAATAAATGGTATAAATCACAATACATGCATATAAGCTCCAAAAATGATAAGAAGCATATGAAAATGAAAAGGAAACATAAAAATGATAAGAATATGCTTACAAGTGATAGTGAAGAGGTGTAGGTAACAAGGATAAAACTTAAATATCCTTGGTTTTTATTTCAAAACCATAAAAAGGATATATACTAGATTGTAAACACACTTGATTTGCAAAACTTTGATCCCCTTGAGCTTGTTGAGTGTGACCGGTTCTATGGAGCCAAAGAGGAAGGAGAGAAAATTTTGTTTAACACTTTGATACTATGAGAAAATGAATGAGGATAAATAATGTATAAGACTTTAGTAGGAAGAGTAGAAACATGAACAATCTTGAACCATACCAATCAATAAATTCACCCTCCTTAGGGCCGGTTTTTGTGGGACTTATGTTCCTCAAAATATATTTTTTTTTTAAAAATCTATTACTTGTATATATGTTGTGTTATTTGAATAGAAAGTGTAAGTAAAATGTGTAGAAATGTACAAATAAAGGTAAAATGAGAATTTTTGGTACAAGTAAGTTTTTAATAGCTCAAAATAGAATATAATGAGTTAATAAAAATTGTAAAAATACTTTCCTTGTGAAAATCGGGTGATAAAATAATTATCGTACAATTTTAAGAAAACGCACGTAACAATTTAATTTTTAACGATTAAGGTACCAAATAAATTTGAAACAACAGGAAAACTAAAATATAGTTTTATGAACTAAATGCAAGTTTAAAATACCTCGGGATCATTTTTGAAAGTAACGGGTTAAATAATCAAAATAGAAACTCACGCGATAAAAATTATTAAATATAAAAATTTACGCGTTGAAGGGAAATGAAATGTCGTGAATGAACTAATGAGATGCACATGATGTCCATGAAATGTAGACTAATCATAGTCCATATGAAATGTACGTGATGTCATGATCATGAATTCGCCGCTAAACCTCCAAGGTTACGCGAATTTGAAACAAGTAAACCAAGTTTACTAAAAATGTTGAAATAATGAGACATGAACTGTGTCGAGAAATGACCTGAAAGTACGGGTTGTCACATTCGCCCATCCAAAAAGGAATTCAGTCCCTGAATTCAATCGTTGTTAGGTCTAACGGGTTTAGGGTTTGAGGTAGCAAACTTTCCCATTCCCGAGCAAAACCCTCAAAAGACTTTGTGGTAACCGATTTTTACTTAATCTCACAACTCATCAAACAAGAACTGTCATGAGATTAGGCTAAATCGGTTTAGGTAACAACTTGTTTCTAGCTCGATCTTTGCAACTCATCAAACAAGAACTGTCACGCGGATCAAACTGGAAACAAGTGGTTTGAAGAAAATCTTTTGAAAATTTGGCTCGATTACGGAATTGCTTACTCATATAAGACTACTACTCCTTCATTGCATGATTCTTCCCGAATTAGACATAGGTGATCGGGCTATGTATAATTTAGGAGTAACTATGCAATGCTTGGACTAATCGACTCATATGTTGTTTGGTGTTGAGTCAATGATGTTAAAATTGTGATGAACATCGAGGAGAGAAGACATGGAGATGTGTCGTTAAAATGATAGTTAAAGTAACAAGAATAAAGACCCACTTAAATGATAACAAATCAGAAAGAAAATAAAGTACGATAGATGAGAATATTTTACAACGAGTGGTTTAGCAAAAGTAGTACATCTTTAAGTTATAAAGTTTCGGATACGATGATTAGACATAATCTTGGTATGACATAGTACATAAGGAGAAATAAGACTGTTAGTTTCGAACTTCTTGATCTTCCGCGTCGTTGATACCTTGGCGAGCTCCTCCTCCTCCTTCTAACATATATACATTCCATGAGCACCTTCGACTTGTTGACCTTGGTTTTGAGGACATTGATTTCGATAGTGTCCTTGCTCCCGCATCGTAACATGTAACCATGGCCTTGCCTCTACAATTCTCGGCAAGGTGTCCCGATTGTTGACACTTGTAACACTTAGCGGGACAAAGACCCGTGTGATGATACTTACATCGATTACATAGTGGGTAGGTTCCGGCATAACCTCTCGCCTTATCGGTGCGAAAGAACATAAACCATTGCGCCTCTTGCCCTCTATTCATTGTTGATGATGGTTATTGTTACGGTTTTGGTTGTTGTTATTGTAACCTCCTCGGTCATTTTCCCATTTTCTTTTGTTGTTGTTGATTTGGTTATCGGTGTTGTTGTCATTGTTTTGGTTATTGTAGTAGTTGGTGCAGTTGTTGGGGTTGTTGTTGTTTTGGTTGGTGTTGGGGTACTTGCCTCTCTTCACTACCTGGGCCATTAGCTTTTGAGTCAATCGAATAGCTTCCTCAATCGTTTGCGGGTCGGAAGAAGTCACATCGCCTTGAATAATTTGAAGTCCCCGATAAAAGCCTCTAGCAACTTCTCATTATCGAAACCATGGACGGGCATAACACGACCAATTCTTGAAATCTCCGTATGTAAGTGTCAATATCGTACCCAATGGTTACTAATTCATAGAACTCCGTCTCCAACTTTTGATTTCCGTGACGAGGACAAAACTTCTTAGTTACCAAACTCTTGAATTGCTCCCAAGTAAGCTTGAAAGCATTCTCCATCCCAATCGGTTGAGCATAAGAATTCCACCACGATAATGCTCCATCGAGTAATGTGCTCGTAGCAAATTTAACTTTACTATCATCCGGACGATTACATAGCAAAACACTTGATTCCAATTTTTCAAACCATCGAACCATTGCTGTAGCTCCTCGGTACCTCTAAATTTCGTGGGCTCACAACTTTTGAAATCCTTGTACGAACATTTCTTAACTCGGATCCTCCCAAGATTTCGATAGCGACATCTAACCTAGCGGCTACAGAAGATGATCATGACCTCGGCGTGAAGCGGACCACCGTTTCCCTTTCAACTCTTAGAGCATTAGCAATGCTATCATTCACTAACCGAATAGCCGCTTGGGTCATTTCAACTGTAGCTTTCTTGATGCCATATCTTCTTCAAAACAAGAGGAAATGTGAGGCGTAGCAAAATCCGATGTTAATAATAAGTGCTCTAAAGAGAAGTGATAGATGGGTTACGAAAAGATGGGTCATGAGGTGTTGTAGGTGCTTCAAATGTAGAGTGGCTTAGTGACTTAATGTGTGAATAAAGTGTAACTCGACATGTTAGTGGTGAAACAAAGGAGTGAGAGCGACTTCGCCTATTTAAAAGTTCATCTCGGCATTCGACGTTATCGGTGATGAATCGGTGATATAAAAAAATTGTGATAGGGAATGACAAAGAATTCTCCACGTTAGAGTATGGGAAAAGATAATAGGATGGGTATTTACGGGCATCCATGTGACAATCGATGTGAAATGAAAGTGAATAACTCGAAAATGTGCGTAAAACCGCATGTAAAGTGAACATGCACTTGTGATGAAATGATGAGATGCTATGATGATGTAGTTATAGTCTAGGGTCAATGATGCAACCTAGTTCTCTATAATGAAGCTCGATACCAATCATCACACCCCAAATTACATTTTTGCGTGAATGGAATTCACGGGGATTGGTTGTCATAGCATCACAATCTCGATTATATTGAACGACCTAAAGTGTCGTTTGGAAAACACATCGTTTGATTTAATAAAATAATCGAGTTTACAAAGTAGGTCCCAAATGAAAATCAACTTGTGCGGAAATAAGTTTATTACAATTCAAACGATGTTTTAAAGCACGTAAAACCCAGTGAGGCGCGTCGTCATCACGACTCCATGAAGTGTCCAAATGCATGCCATGAAGTGAATACCTTAGATACCGAGATAAAAACATGCTAAAAGTGTCAACACAAAGGTTGAGTGAGTTCATAGAGTTTATGAAGAAATGTAAAGCCTTTAAAAATCGTTTATGCAAAGAAAGGCATTGAAAATCCACTCGGTTCAAGTTCCGCCCATACAAAACTTGCAACTTTGTGTGTTCACAACCCATTGCCAAAATGTGTGTAGTTTATGTTCCAAACATATGATGTCAAATGAGTTCACAAAATAGTGCCTAACTTAATGTATCCATAGTTACTTAATATAACACCTAATTAAATGCGGTATCAAATTGTCCCATGACCATTAGTGCAATGATTATACCTCGACCATCGAGTTCAATGAATGTACCAAGACCATCACCCAATGAATATACCAAGACCATCACCCGGTGAATATACCAAGACCATCACTCCAATGAATATACCATGGAAATACTACGTATGGTAATACTGTTACTTTGCATGACTAAACATTCAGTTCAGTTAAACATGTAGTTTCAAATAATCATGATAGTTATGAAAATAATTGAGCATGTATCTCCCCCAAAACATTTATGAAAACAAGTAAAAATAGGGGCTATGGAACTCACATGGACAATAATGCGATGGCAAAAGTGGATACACTGAGGTATAGCGTGAATCTCGTAAATGACCTATTACGAATGATATGATATGTAATGAGTTGCAATGTAATGTTATGCATGCACTTCGTATGTTATTTATACCATTTACGGGTTTTGAAAATATTACTCGTCGTCGAAAAATACTCTTTTGACGTCTTGACCCATCAAAAATGACTTTACATGTTTTACGTCAAAATGTCATCCTACAATGGTTTTATAATGATTTTGGTGAAATTACCATTTTCGTCGCAAAACAATGTCGTCGGAAAACCATGAAATCAACAAAATGGCTCGGGAAAAGTGGTCGTAAAATGGTGTACGTCGATCGTTAGAGAACGAACTCGACGGTTTTGGAAAGTTTGTATCGATATCTAAAAGTTTCAGTTCAGGAGTTTTCGTTCAAAAGGTCTCGGTCATAGAGATATCAAAGGCTAAAGATGGTGGTTTTTGCTAATTGTGTGCGAGAAAATAAGTTTCGCCAATGTTTGAACATCCGTAAATAATTTACCATAACTCCGCTTGACAAACGGCTTTTGTTTTGAAAAATATGGCCGATGAACTTGATTTTACTAGAAGACATTTTGTTCCAAAAGTTTCACATCATGGTTAAAAGCGCATAAACATAGCCCTTACAAATAATGAAATACTTGAATCGTAGAAATAATATAATTTTTCAGAAAATAATAGTTACGGCAACTTTATAAAAACGTGCATATATTTGTCGTTTCAAACCCGTTTTCTACGTAAAATATGTCCTTAGCTTCGTATCGAAGTAAACTAATATATTTTTGAGAAGTCGAAATAATTTGTGAAGCTTAAGGCTAGTTTTTGACCCGAAAATACTAAAAACAGCATGCTGAAAATCCTGAAAATAATACGTTTCGTCGTCAAACTTTAAAAATTCACCACGGCTTCGTTATAACTCCGTTTTTATCCGTTCAAAAGGCCACGGATTCGTTTTAAAGTATATTTTCTAAAAATCAAGGCCAAAGTTTCGTACCATCAGTGGGTTTTTCCAGAATTTCGAAACAAGGACAGAACCTTAAAATATAGTTTACTGAAAATAGTTTTCTCGGACAAAACCTATTCTAATCCTTCAAATCAACTCCAAAGCTAATCTAATCCTACCATACACCTTCTTAGGGTGTCATGGGTTCCTAATCACCATCAATACCAAAGAATACCATGGGAGTAATTATAGGATGACCATATTGTATATATAACTTAAAATCAAGAAATAAATGGT
This sequence comes from Chrysanthemum lavandulifolium, assembly GCA_022545495.1. NCBI lineage: Eukaryota > Viridiplantae > Streptophyta > Magnoliopsida > Asterales > Asteraceae > Chrysanthemum > Chrysanthemum lavandulifolium. Next base: position 249,580,633 of record CM040245.1, read on the forward strand.
ATAAATCACAATACATGCATATAAGCTCCAAAATGATAAGAAGCATATGAAATGAAAAGGAAACATAAAATGATAAGAATATGCTTACAAGTGATAGTGAAGAGGTGTAGGTAACAAGGATAAAACTTAAATATCCTTGGTTTTATTTCAAAACCATAAAAGGATATATACTAGATTGTAAACACACTTGATTTGCAAAACTTTGATCCCCTTGAGCTTGTTGAGTGTGACGGTTCTATGGAGCCAAAGAGGAAGGAGAGAAAATTTTGTTTAACACTTTGATACTATGAGAAAATGAATGAGGATAAATAATGTATAAGACTTTAGTAGGAAGAGTAGAAACATGAACAATCTTGAACCATACCAATCAATAAATTCACCCTCCTTAGGGCGGTTTTGTGGGACTTATGTTCCTCAAAATATATATTTTTTTTTTAAAAATCTATTACTTGTATATATGTTGTGTTATTTGAATAGAAAGTGTAAGTAAAATGTGTAGAAATGTACAAATAAAGGTAAAATGAGAATTTTTGGTACAAGTAAGTTTTTAATAGCTCAAAATAGAATATAATGAGTTAATAAAAATTGTAAAAATACTTTCCTTGTGAAAATCGGGTGATAAAATAATTATCGTACAATTTTAAGAAAAACGACGTAACAATTTAATTTTTAACGATTAAGGTACCAAATAAATTTGAAACAACAGGAAAACTAAAATATAGTTTTTATGAACTAAATGCAAGTTTAAAAATACCTCGGGATCATTTTTGAAAGTAACGGGTTAAATAATCAAAATAGAAACTCACGCGATAAAAATTATTAAATATAAAAATTTACGCGTTGAAGGGGAAATGAAATGTCGTGAATGAACTAATGAGATGCACGTGATGTCCATGAAATGTAGACTAATCATAGTCCATATGAAATGTACGTGATGTCATGATCATGAATTCGCCGCTAAACCTCAAGGTTACGCGAATTTGAAACAAGTAAACCAAGTTTACTAAAATGTTGAAATAATGAGACATGAACGTAGAAATGACACGAAAGTACGGGTTGTCACAACTATTCCGTTAGCCGTTATGGAGAGCGAATCGCCAAAACTTTCACCCAATCAACGAAATCTACTACATAATTTACCCTTCCACTCCAAAATGAGATCTTGAGGTTCCAAAACATCATGATGAATCCTTTCTGAGGCGTGGACTCGAATTAAATATTTATTACAAAAGTCCTTTATCATGGTATTGATTTTGTTTCCACTACAATTCTTTTACACTCGTATCGCCCACGAAACCTAAAGGAGACTTGACTATGTAGCGGATGGGGATATTTGGGGACGTAGTGTTCGAATTGCATAGGAAACCTTTGAGATCTGCCCAATTTAGAAGTGGAACATGGGACCCAAAAAGCGAATCTTTAGACCTATTTTCAATTTGGAAACTTGGTCGGAAGGTTGTTTAGGAAGGAGATGATTAGAGTTGAGGTACCGGGTGCATGTCATGGTTAGGCGCTACCACGGTACAAAATGAATACATAGGTGATCTTGATAAGATGGAGGATAGAGTAGAAAATCCAATCCCATCGGATAACCCACAAGTCCTACCATCACTTGAGAAACACACACCGTCTATGACTTACCCGGAAGTAGTAGAAGAAACTATAGGAACCCCAATAAAGGTAGAACCTTTGGACCGACCACAAGTAGTGGATGTGGGTTTGAACTCTTGTAGTGATGACCTTTCTCTTAGCCCTAAAGAAGTTCCTAGTTTTGATGAACCGGAGCCTCAACCAAAACCCTTACCCAATTTTCCGTCTTTAGATGTGAATCTTGGAATTGAATTAGGCTCCAATCCACCCATCAAAATAGATAGTCCGGGTAGTTGCTTGATAAAAGTGGTAGACTCTAGGCCATGTAGAGTGGAAGCTAATATAGGAATAACCCATGACCTTACACACTTATATCACCCATTCGTGGTTGATAACAAGAAACATTATGGGTTTAAACCGGGTTTATTAGGTCAAGATGGATCCTTAACTAAGAATCTTTTGAAGTTGATAGAAGATGATCCATTTTTAGGAGGGAGATTTGATTCACCCGCTACACCAATAGACTTAGGTAAAGTTATAATGAATGGAGCACACTCCTTTGAGCATATAAATCACCCATCACCCTCTCCTCACGTAGCAAATTTCCACCCTAAGGGTGTGTATTGCTACTATCACCCGCACTTAAACTTAAGTGTAGGAAAAACTTCCCCTTTATCTGTTAAATAAGGGTAGAGTCAGGCTCGTGACTCGAACAAAAACAAGCGCTTCTTGGGAGGCAACCCATGTGTATTTGTTTTTCATTTTCATTTGTGTGTCGTATATCTTTTATTAATTGTTTATTCTCATGTTTGAATTTGTAAAAATGCTTTATTTTGTCTTTAACCTCGTCTTAATTACATATAAAGGTATTTTACATAAGGGATAAGTGTAGGGAGGATTACACACGTTTTCAAAAGAAACGTAAACATGAGAATAACAATTAACTAAAAGATATTTATGTCTGTTGTTCGAGTCAAATGCTTGTATCGAGTCATAATGGATGTTTTGCGAAATTTTCCGTTCTAAAGATGTAAATTTTCCGAATTTTTCCAAAATCGCAGACCGGTTTTGTCGGGATAACCGACGGCATCGAGATTGCAACTTGTGGCGTGAAGGAGTAAAACATCAGTTACTTTTTCTCGTTTTACGAGCTACTATTAAATTTTTGGAATTTTCGGTCTTAATTTTCTTAGAAATTTTGTAAACATCCATTCCACAAGCATTATATCCTAGTTTAAATCGAGTCTTATATATATTATTACACCGATTTTCTGCGAAGGTTTCGTTTGTTTTCTTCAAGTGTGCGGTTTAGTTTGTCAAGAAGAAGTTACATAAGATTGGAAGGAGCTTTTCACGCAATAATTCTTCTTGAAAAGGATTTAACCACCACTTTACGGATCCTACCAATGCTAATCGGGGAGTATTAGTTTCTTCGTTTTTAATTACCTTCCATTATCATAACTTTGATACTTCGGGGAACATTGGGGACAATGTTCGGTTTAAATGTAGGAGGGAAAATAAAGCGGAACTTTGAAACTATGCTTATCCTTGACTATTTGCTTTGTCGAATTGTGATTGTGTATTAAACCATGAGAAAATGTCGGTTAGGGTAATTTTGGCACCAAATTTAAAATTTTTCATGACATATAGGAGTGGGCCATTAGTCTAAACAAAAGCGTCTCATGGATAGGAAGTTGCATGACTAGCACAAAAACCCTTTACCACCCAAATTCCACCAAAATGTGAGGATCGCCCTTAGATTAGTAGGAATTAAAGCATTCATCTTCAATGCTTAGAGTGTGAACCGGTAGTATATTAGATTCTAGAACTTGTTTTGTGATGCATTCGAGATCGCAGTGAGGCTACACTTGTGTAGTTAGGAATAACTAAATGATAAGAGGCATTAGGATAACCCTTGTTTGATACCCGTAATATAATTACTTCTTCCATATCGGTTGAGTAATTCCCCACACCCTGCGTTGTACTCATCTTTAGTACACGATACCCCTAGTTAACCCCTCGAGCCTATCCTTTTTGCGGTTCTCGTGATATTTCGGTTTTCCGAATATTAATGAAAAGCATTGTTTACACCCCACCCCAATATACACCCAAATCACCTTAGCCTACCCCTTATGCACTCACTTTTAGTGCAAATGTTTATTATCACCCTAAACCCTTAGTTCAATTATCGGTTGCTTGCATAAGTTGCTAAGTCGAGTCATATCCTTTGTATACAGTTTTGGGACGATTGGGATTCATGGGGAAAGTTAAAGTTTATGAAATGACGGAAGGAACGTTAAAATTCAAATTCCTTTGTTCTCGTAATAATGTACCCCAAGTGTTTTGATCTTTTCAAATCGGGTCAAATTAGTGTTAGAGTAATAAAACTCAAGTGTGAGGATATGCCTATAAATCCTAGTATTTTGATGTTATCGTAGAGGATGGTAGAGTAAAAGTGTATATATAAAAAAAAAAAAAAAAAAAAAAAAAAAAAAAAAATATAGAAAAGAGAGTAAGAAAAAAAAATTATATAGAGTAAAAAAAATAAAAAAAAAATATATATATATATATACAGGCTACCATCCTACATCTATCCTTTAAAGTTATGTTTGTTTATTTCCGTTACCTAGAGTTTTAGAGTATCGAGTCTTGGCTTAGCAACGCCATTCTTCATATGCATTTAACATAGAGATTTTTGACTTGCCACCACTAAATAGCCTATCCCACCAAACCCTTGTTTCCCTACCGTAAGCCTAACATTACAACCCTTTAAAAGACCTCTTTGATAGTCTTTCCTAGGTGCTTACGCCAAAGCGATGGAGGTTTGATCTATTCTCAAGCCTATGATAATCTATGTACTAGGACCGGTTAATGAGTGTTTATCTTCCATTTCTATTTGTTATATTTCAAATATACACCGAGAGAGATGTGAGTATCCAAACACCCCATGTGAGGTGCTAGTATGTAATTTCCGTGCTTGTTATGACTTTTGGGGCTTATATGTGTTGTGGACCGCTTTGAATTAATGCTTCATGACCCTAACTTATAAATTAATTGGTTAAAGCACATTTGCTTGAGGACAAGCAAATAACAAGTGTAGGGATATTTGATAAGGTTTTAAAAGGTACCATTTTGTGGGGTCGTTTTAGTCCTTATTTGATCACTTTTGTATCCGTTATTGCTTAATATCGTTCCTTTTCACTTTTAGGTCTCTTGAAGGCAAAATGCTGGAATGGCACTTATTTGGACGAAAAGGCGAATATATGAAGAAATGGCCAAAGTCAAAATCGAGACACTCACAAATTCTTTGAAAATAGAAGGCGGCGGGCAAAGCTAATTGCGGCGCCGTCCGAGGATTTTGTGACGGTTCGAGACCCAAACTCGTATTTTCAAGTGACGGCGTCTAGTTGTAAAAGTAGGCCGTCGCTACTCGACAGCCTAGATGCAATCAAACGACGTCGGTGAAGAGGACGGCGTCACGGACATAAAATAACGCCGTCGCAAGGTTAACGTGGCCAAGGCGAAACCCAATAGCGGCGACACGACGGCGTCACGAAACATAAGGTGGCCGTCGCATATGTAATCTTATATATAGAATACGAATTTTTCAGTTTTGGAGAGAGTCTTTTGGAGTGAAAACCTAAAACCGAACCTAAGGTGTCTTGTACAGTATTTTAGGGTTTTAAACCCTATCTTACATCAAGATAAGTATTTACTTTATTAATTCAATTATGTCTTTGATTATTTGTGTGTATGCTTGCATGTTCTCCATGTCCGGCTAATTTATTTGTGTGTTTGCTTAGGAAGTATGAAACTTAATTATTGAATATTGATTGGTTGTTTCTTATCTTAGTTGATTAATGATCTAGTAATGCGATAGGTCATTCGTTGTGTATTAATGCTTGATTCATCTTTGTGAACCTTAGAATATAATTACGAGTAGTTGTAAGCTAAACCATCCAAAGAGTGCCTTAGAGTAAGAGTTTATTATCCTAGTGGGTTTTGTAGAGCGAGACCCTTTGGTAAGTTCAAAGAGTTGGGAGAAACGCATACCCTACAACTTTAGACACACAACGCAACTAAAAATAAGGACGTGACAACTCAACCATCAATAGGAGATAATTAAGGAGTAGTACAACCTAAGTAAACACATCTTTAAACTATCATACGAGCACACATTAATTAGACATAGACTCCCACAACCTTAGTTTAGATAATTAGATAATAGTAGAGTAATCGGTAGAAATACCAACCCCCAAATCCAATACCGAGATTCGTACCTTTCCATTTCATAAAATATAAAATACAAAATAATCTTCCTCAACCTTAACCTTAGCGTAGTAACTCCTTACTAGCATTCCTATTCCCCAGAGAACGATATCAATACCCGTGGCTTACCCTAATTACTACACTACAACAATTAGGTTCACTGCCTAGGGTGTTATAAAACTTGCTCGAAGAAAAGGAAGTTTCCTTGACCCCGAACGACGCGTGTAGCGTTATCAGTTTCACATATTGATCATATGGGACAACATTGCTATTACCCGTATTATCAATATCTGATTCATAAGTCTCAAGAGATTGTACTTCATTATGCATCTTTCGCTCATCAATATCATCATATAGTTTTAATACCTCTGAGATGATTTTGTCTTTGGATGGTCCAGATTGTGGTAAAGAAGATACCTTAGGAGAGACCATTGGAGAAATGCTAGCCATGAAGATTGTTTGAGCAGAAGGTTCATCATCTACATCAGAATCAAATGCATTACAATCGGCTACTTGGAAGGCATTCTAATGATTATGACCTATCTCCTGAATCGGATGTTCATCAACGTCAGCATCATAAGTCTTGGCATTCCCTTGACAAAGAAAAAGTAACCCTCTTCATCCAAAGTCGCTCCATTGTCCCGAGCTTGCACCAAAGACATCTTGACCACAAGTAATCGGCGTCTCTGTGGACGCTTTGGAGATGTGCAGTTCCTTGCAATGTGTCCCTCACCACCACAGTTGTAGCATTTTATAGGCTTTGTTTGTCTTTGATTTCCAATCCTTCCTCGGTTCTGATTTCCACCATAGCCTCCACCTGCTCCACCCCTTCTCTGATCAAACTACCTTTCTTGAACTGGCTACCCCATAATTTTCCCATCTCTGATCAAAGCATGATTGTGAAGATTGGAAGCGGTTCTGATTTCATTGTTGGTGTGAAGTCTGTTAGTGTGAGGTGAAAGTGTCATGTTCTCTTTAACCATGAGAGCCAGTTGATTGATAAAATGTCCCATGACAGCATCAGCATCTAGTTGCTTGAACCTTGGATCAGGAATGAGTTTGAGATTACCATCTCCCGTGGGTACAACTTGAGAAGCTTTGGTGGTAATCCCAACATTTGTGTAAAAGGCAGTTGAATCATTTGTTGAGCTTGTTTCTCCCTGAGCTTTGAACTGATCAAGAATCATTGTTTCAAACATGGCATGTCTCTCATTTTGAAGAAGGAAGGCATAGAGTTGCTCATAGTTTGTATTCTTCAAACCTTTGGTAAGCTTCACGGAAGTGACGAACTTGTGCCATTATGGATTCATGTTGTTAACAAACTTTGAGTCCAGCTGAATGTTAGGCATGGTCATTCTGATGTTCCTCATGTCATTCACCAGCTTATGGAATCTCACATAGTACTCATAGACACTCTCATCAGGTTTCATCTTGAAATGCTCAAATTCATCATATAGTTGTGATTCTCTATCTTCAACCATCAATTTAGAACACAGAGAGAGCATCTTGACATTATCCCATCTGACCTTCGCTTGATGTTGTGATTGATAAGCTTGTAGATGTCTTTTGGAAGACCTTGCGTTATAATATTAGAGGCCCGATATCCGCATCGAATCTCTTCTTCTCCTTGTCATCAAGCTCATCATACGTCTTAGGTCTGACCATTCCATAAACCAGTGTTCCATCTTCAGCTGTATCAATTATGTCTCTAGTAGTCTCAACCCAATAAGGTCCTTCATCAATGGATTTGAGAATGTTGACCCCATTTTCCTTACCAAGACAATACAATCGATTCGTTGAGCCCAAGAGTCGTAGTCGGTTACATCAAGCATGGGCGACAGTAGTGAACCGAACCACTTGAACATCCTCGACAGCGGTGGAGATGATTGTAGGTACGGTGGCGGAACATGTTTAAAATTACACGGATTTTATAACTCGTGATTAAATCGGAAATAGATTCTTTCACGGGATTTTACTAAATCAAGAGAAAATCGTATTCAAAGGATAACACCCAAGTCGCTAGGAAACTTTGAACCAAGTCGCTAAGTAACCAAGTCGCTAAGTGCCAAGTCTATATAGTCCCAAGTCGCTATATAATAACTCGCTACAATCCAAGTCGCTAGCAAAATTTTGACAGCAAGTCGCTAAGAACCAAGTCACTAATTTGTCAAGTCGCTAAATAGCAACTCGCTAGGTACCAACTCGCCAACACTATAAAGTACAAGTTGCTAACTTACACCAAGTCGCTACCCGTAGTGGAGGATCCACTAAGTGTACTTTTTGGTCGGCTTATCTCAGTAGACAAGTCGCTAGCTCAACTCGCTAAGACTTTCAACAACAACTCGCTACCAAATAACAAAGCAAATTGCTACCAAGATAAACTCTCCATGGCTCAAGTCGCTAGCTAGAAAATCACAAAAACACCACTTTTCAATCCAAAAACAACCCAACCACGATGATTCAAGCCTTCAAAATCAAAACCTAAACACTTGTGATGATTCTAAACACTAGAAATCACCCAAATGATGCAAAAACCACTAAACTTTTTCAAACTCAAAAACCACCTAAAAACCACTAGAAATCCAAAGATATGTAAGAGATGATCTAACCATGGCTCTTGATACCAATTGTAGGATATTGGATTTCACATGCACATCAAACCATAAGCACTAGTAGGCGTATACAAGAGTTTTAGAGAGAGAAAGTTTAGAGGTTTGGGAACTTTAGTGAGAGAGAAAAAAATCTTATTATGAGCTCAACTCTCTACCTTGGAAGGTAGAGTATTTATAGTCTTACAATAAAACGCACACAACGTGGATCGGGATCATATAGTGGGTAAAGACCCGTCCGTCCTCCACGGTGTTACTTAACTAAATACTACTTAGCTTAAAAGAACTACGACTACGAGCTTTCTAACGATTACATATAATTGAGGTGACCGACTCTTTAATACCTGGAATTTCTAATTCCTAACAACTTATGACCAAAACCGTGAGACAGTTTGCTGCTGATTGAAATAACTAGTACATTCAAGGGTAAATTGGTGATTTCACATTAGTTAAATAATTTCTGGGGCAGTAGGACCCACTAATCTGTTTAGTACATTTAATTACCTTTCTAAGGACATAAAAACCGAGTCGTGGTCATTTACAGTTTAGATATAACGGGTAGATTTAGATGGGGAAAACTTAAATAAACGAAACGTAAACACTTATACAACTTCACAATGTTCAGTATCCAAGCATAATTGTTGTATTGACTATATAAGCAATCACATCTTTATTTTAGAACCTAAGACACAACATCATATTCTAGGTTGCGCGTAGAGGTTTCTCGGCTTATCCATCGATTCGTTATACATTTGATATCACCTTTATTAAGGTGAGTTCGTAGCCCTACTTTTACTCATTTAATTACTTTATAAACTCTTTGGCAGAGATACATGCTCAACTACTTGCTTTTACTTTTACAAATACTCAAAACATTTATACTTGATTGTAGTATACTTGATTGCATTTATACATGATTACATTATACTTGATTGTGTTATACATGATTTCGTTATACATACATGGAAATACTTTACACGCTTAATTTAAATACATTATTTGTATTTACATACATACACAATACTCTATACTGTCGGAGAGATATTGATAGTACTATAAGTCGGGTATTTGCCCCCGCCCTTGTATACTAGATTCATGACCTTAGGTGAATATAATCCGGTGTATTGTGCAAACAATAGTTTGGCAGTGGGTTGTGAACACACAGGTTGCAAGTTTTGTATGGGCAGAACTTGGAACTGAGTGGATTTACAATGCCTTTGCTTGGTGAACATTTTTGAAAGGCTTTACAATTCAACTAAACTATATGAACTCACCAACCATTGTGTTGACACTTTAGCATGTTTATCTCAGGTTAATAAGGCGATAGTTGTTGAATGGAACTTAGAGTCGTACGACATGTTTTGAAGACTTTATACATTTGTATTTACCATTCGATAGTACATTTTGTAAACATTTGTATGTTTTACTTTGGGACCTCATTGTTTGTAACTCTCATTTCATTAATCGAATGGTAAGTTTTCAAAACATCTCATTTAGAGGTCGTTTTCTATAACTTGTATTTTGTATTATGAAGTAGCACCCCAATGACTCAATCTTCTACTTCGGCCATTTTGGGGATCTTGCAATAACCAAACACGTTTTACCATCTCTAAAATATGAAAATGTGGTTTGTTGTAAAGGGGTGTGATTGGTTATTTATCTTTTTTGAAGCTTAAAACTAGAGCCAATTCAAAATTTAGTCAACGTTTTTTACTTTTAGGTTCTAAAAAAAAAAAAAAAAAAAAAAAAAAAAAACCATCTCCAAAAATCTTCTTTCTAGACCAAGCTATTTATTAGTTTTTTACATTAAGGAATATTTGATTAGTGGTCTTTTGTTAAACCGAAGGCTGTGTTATGTGCTATACCGTACTTTATGTGCGACGATATTTTGTCTTCTAGAAAAAAAATAACAATTTTGAAAGAAAGTTGACCTCTTTTTTGTTTTTTTAAATGAAAAACACGATTGAGAGAGAAAAAAAATATGTCCTCTCGGTTTATTTGTGTCTTGATAACGCTACACGCTCGTTCGGGGTCAAAGGAACTTCCTTTTAAATCAAACAAGTTTTTCAACACCTAGGCGTGAACCTAATCGTTGTAGTGTAGTATTAGGGTAAGCCACGGGAATTGATATCGTTCTCTAGGGAATAGGAATGCTAGTCGGGTTACTACGCTAAGGTTGGGGTTGAGGAAGATTATTTTTATCTTTTATGTTTTTAGGAAATGGAAAGGTACGAATCTCGGGGTTTGGATTTGGGGGTTGGTATTTGTACCGATTACTTCTACTATCTAATGATCTAATTAACTAAGGTGAGGGTAGTCTATGTCTAATTAGTGTGTGCTCATATGATGATTTAAAGATGTGTTTACTTAGGTTTTATTACTCCTTAATTATCTCCTATTGATGGTTGAAATGTCACGTCCTTATTCTTAATCGCGTTGTCTATCTAAGGTCGTAGGGTATGCGTTTATCCCTAACTCTTTGAAAGTACCAAAGGGTATCGCCTACAAAATCTCTAGGAATTATAAATTTTAACTCTAAGGTACTCTTCGGATGGTTTAGCCTACAACAACTCTAGGTATTATAAACTAAGGTTCACAAAGATTAATCAAGCATTAACTACACAACGAATGACCTATCGCATTACTAGATCATTAAAAATTAAGATAAGAGAAAACCAATAAATATTCAATAATTAAGTTGCATATTCCCTAAGCAAACACACAAGCAAATTACCCGGACATGGGGAACATGCAAGCATACACACAAGTAATTGAAGACATAATTAAATTAATGAAGTAAAACACTTATCTTGATGTAAGATAGGGTTTGGAACCCTAAAATACTGTACAAGATAGCCTTGGTTCGGTTTAGGTTTTTACTCCAAAAGACTACACTCTGAAAAACTAAAAAATTAGGATTCTATATATAAGATTACATATCGCGTCGCCTTTTGATTTGTGATGTCGTCGGTCGCGGTCATTAGGGTTTCGTCTTGGCCACGTTAGTCTTGTGGGCGTCACCTTAAGCTTGTGGCGCCGTCCCTTGACCTCTAACGTCGTGCGGATCAAATCTAGGCCGGAGTTGCGACGACCTACTCTTTAAAACGACACCGTCACTTGTAATCTGAAATTTGGCTCTTGAGTAGTTACAAAGTGATGCGACGGTCAGCAGATAACACCCGACGCGTCCCCCCTTCCAGACAGAGTGTCTCGATTCTTGACTTTGGTCATTTTCTTAGTATATTCGCGCCTTTTCGTACGAATAAGTGTCATTCCACATTTTGCCTTCAAGATACCTAAAAAGTGAAAAGGAACGATATTAAGTAATAATGGATACAAAGTGATCAAATAAGGGCTTAAACGACCCTCAAAAGGTACATTTAAAACCTTATCAAATATCCCTACACTTGGTATTTGCTTGTCCTCAAGCAAAGGTGCTTTGCCAATTAATTTATAAGTTAGGGTCATGAAGAATTGGTTTAGAACAATCCACAACACATATAAACCCATAAAAGTCATAACAAGCACGGAAATTAAATACTAGCACCTCACATGGGGTGTTTGGATACTCGCATCTCTCGGTGTATATGAAATATAACAAGTTGAAATGGAAGATAAACACTCATTAACCGGTCCTAGTACATAGATTACCATAGGCTTGAGACTAGATCAAACCTCCATCGCTTTGACGTAAGAACCTAGGAAAGACTATCAAAGAGGTCTTTTAAAGGGTTGTAATGTTAGGCTTCTGAGTAGGGAAACAAAGGGTTTGGTGGGATAGGCTATTTAGTGGTGGCAAGTCGAAAATCTTTATGTTACAAGCATGCGAAGAATGGCGTTGCTAAGCCAAGACTCGACACTCTAGACTACGGATAAGCTGAAACAAACAAACATAAATTAAAGATAGATGTAGGATGGTAGCAGTATTTTTTTCACTCTATTTTTTTTTTTTCTTTTTCTTTTCTATTTTTTGATTTTTTTTATACACTTTTACTCTACCATCCTCTACGATAACATCAAAATGATGGGGATTTATAGGCACATCCCTACACTTGAGTTTTATTACTCTAACACTAATATGACCCAATTGAAAAGATCAAAACACTTGGAGTACATTATTACGCAAATAAAGGAATTTGAATTTAACGTTCCTTCCGTCATTTCATAAACTTTGACTTTTCCCATGAGTCCCAATCGTCCTAAAGCGTGTACAAAGGATATGACTCGAATTAGCAACTTATGCAAGCAACTAGATAATTGAACTAAGGGTTTTAGGGTGATAATAATAATGCACTAAAAGTGAGTGCATACAAGGTAGGCTAAGGCGATTTGGGTTTACATTTGGGGGTGAGGTGTAAACAATGCTCTTAATTGATATTATGGTAAACCGAAACATTACGAGAACCGCGAAAAGGATAGGCTCTGAGGGGTTAACTAGGGGTATCGTGTACTAAAGATGAGTACAACGCAAAGGTGTAGGGGAATTACTCAACCGATGTGGAAGAAGTAAGTATATTATGGGTATCAAACAAGGGTTATCCTAATGCCTCTTATCATTTGGTTATTCCTAACTACACAAGTGTTGTCTTACTAGCGATCTCGGAATGCATCACAAAACAAGTTCTAGAATCTATTATACTACCGGTTCACACACTAAGCATTGAAGATGAATGCTTTAATTCCTACTAATCTAAGGCGATCCTCACATTTTGGGTGGAATTTAAGTGGTAAAGGGTTTTGTGCTAGTCATATAACTTCCTATCCATGAGACGCTTTATTAAGACTAATGGCCCACTCTTATATGTCATGAAAAAATTTAAATTTGGTGCCAAAATTACCCTAACCGACATTTTCACATGGTTTATTACACAAATACAATTGGACAAAGCAAATAATCAAGGATGAGCATAGTTTCAAAGTTCCCGTTTTATTTTCCCTCCCTACACTTAAACTGAACATTGTCCCCAATGTCTCCGAAAGTATCAAAGTAATGATAATGGAAGGTAATAAAAGATGAAAGAAACTAGTACTCCACGATTAATGGTAGGATCCGTGTAAAGTGGTGGTTACATCTTTCTTCAAGAAGAACGTTTGCGTGAAAAGCTCCTTCTCATCTTATGTATCTTCTTCTTGATAAATTAAACACGCACACTTGAAGAAAACAAACGAAACCTTTGCGTAAAATCGGCGGTAATAATATATATAGGACTCTACTAAACTAGGATATAATGCTTGTGGAATGGATGTTTAAATTTACGGAAAATTAAGACCGAAAATTCCAAAAAAATATAAGTAGCTCGAAAACGAGAAAAGTAATCGATTGTTTTGCTCCTTCCTGACGCCGCCAGTTATCCCGACAAAAGCGGTCTGCGATTTTGAAAAAATTCGGAAAATTTGCATCTTTAGAATCTGAAAACTTTCTGCAAAACATCCATTATGACTCGATACAAGCATTTGACTCAAACAAACACACATGTATATCTTTTAATTAATTGAAATTCTCATGTTTACGTTTCTTTTGAAAACGTGTGTAATCATCCCTACACTTATCCCTTATGTAAAATACCTTTATATATAATTAAGACGAGGTTAAAAACAAAATAAAGCATTTTTACAAATTTAAACATGAGAATAAGCAATCAACAAAAGATATATGACACAAACAAGCAAACAATTAAGCATGGGTTACCTCCCATGAAGTGCTTTTCTTTATTTATGAGTCTTGTAGCTAGACTCGTAGTCGTGCCCCTACGTGACTTCATTACCGTTACCTTCTTCCTTCGCTCTCCCTTCGTCAAAAAGGCGTAGACGTTGTATGCTTACCGTGGATTCCTTTCCAATGTCGTCTATTATGGTAACGGTTTTATCCTTTAGATTGGTTTCCTTCACCATAAAAGGCCCAAACCATCTTGGTTTGTTTCTACCTTGTAATGCCCTTATCCATGATTTGTATAAGAGTACTTTTCTCCCTTTAAAAATTCCTTAGGGTTCCTTTGTGTTTTTGGTATCGAAGTGGGATTATTTCCTAACTTTTAATCGTGCTTCCATAATGTTGCATGCAGTCCTTGAACCATAAAATCTCTAAGCCCTTTTTCCCAATCATTCATTTTCTTCTTAACCATATTGCTAGGGACTTGTTGATTCTCACCTGTAATCTTTTCCATGATCTTAAGAGGATACCTTGGAAAAATGGGTATCCTAGCGTACCCTTTTCTGCTTTTAAGTATCATGATGCCCTCCCCGCATTTGATGGTTGCTTTGGCGGTGGCCAGAAAAGGTGTCCCAAGAATGAGTGGCATGTTTCTATCTTCCTCAACATCTATGATCCACCGGATAGACGATATTAGCCACCTCTATTAGAACATCCTTCGCGATTCCTATGGGGTAGACATAGGTGTGATTTGCTAAGGAAAGTCTAAGATCGGTCTTGGCTGGCTTCTCCCTAGTCAACTTATTATAGATGATAATGGCATTATGTTTACATAAGACCCTTGATCAGCTAAGGCATTTATATTACATGGTATCACGAAGTTCCTTGTGGTGTCTCGTTTTTTAGTTACTGGTTTTTTTAGAACCAGCTCATACATAGGTCCCATAGGCATGGTGTCATACTCTTCTTCTGTTATTTTTCCTTCAAGGGCTTCCCTAAGAACCTCATTGTACCTAAATTTATTCACTTGGTTAACAATGGTTTTTTGTTAATTTCGTGCTTAAGGTAGTACTCAATGATCTCAGGCTCATAATTAGGTTCAGCATCCTCCCTCTTGCTTTTCTCAGTTTTCTTCTCCTCAACCTTTCCATCCTCAGGCATAATGGAAATGGCGTTAACAAACGAAGTGGGAGGATAATCGTTTCTTCTTACTAGTACCTTTTCGGGAACTTTTGTCTTGGTATATTCTTTTACCAGGTTCATCATTTCCATCATCTTTGCTTGCATTTCCTCTCTTTGCCTATAAACCTCCTCTTTAAATTTTGCTAATCTCTCCGTATGAGCTGCCATGTACTCCCTCATTTGTTCCTTAAAGCTTGGTGAGAGTGGTATTAGGGAAGTAGAACGGAAGCGCCGTTCGGGATTAGGATTTTGATCACGACTTGGGGATTCAGAAAAGGGTGGTGGGTGGTTGGTGGAATTAGCGGAATTGACTGTTTCCTGAGGGATTTTTACGGGAGCTCTCTTATGCATTTCTATAAGATAATCAATCCTTCTCTCAAGAGCACTCATTTTCTCGTCGGTGACGTTTGAAGATTCAAGAGGAGTTGATATGGCATTAACCACTTTAACGGGGGTTTCAGGGGATTCATTCCAATCTTCGTAGCTTTGCTCGGCAATCACTTATATGATATCCCAAGATTCCTCTGCATTAAAGTCGCTAAGCCTTCCACTAGCGGCTTGATCAATGGATCGCCTTGTGATGAAATCGGTATGGTCATAGAAGATTTGGATTTGAAGCCAAAGATCAATACGATGATGAGGGACTTTATGGAGTAAGTCCTTGAATCGAGTCCGTGATTTGTAGAGAGACTCGCCTTGAAGTTGTTGAAACATCAAGATGTCTCGTCTTAGTTTAGTGGTTCTCCCCAGTGGGAAAAATTGAGCAAGGAAGCGAGAGGTGAGATGATCCCACCTTGAGATGGAGCCGGCGGGAAGTCGCTCAAGCCAATTACTAGCTTGGTCCCGTAGAGAGAATTGGAAGAGACGCAGACGCGTGGTCTCCCGAGTAGTAGCATCGAGGTCGATGGAATAGACAATTTTAAGGAAATCCCAAAGATGCTGATTAGGATCTTCGGAACGAAGTCCATGAAATGCACATCCGTTTTGCACCAACCGGATGGTGTCGGATCGCAGGGCCGTAGTTTAGGCTTGGTCGGGAAGCTCAATGGTGTTCCTATAGCCTAGGTGGCTTGGTCTCGAGTATTCACCAAGAGTACGGCCTCTTGGCAGGTCATTTGGTGAGAGGTTGATGAATGGTGGTTGGTTATCACCTTCCAGGATGAAAAGTGATGGGGTTACGAACAAAGGTCATGAAGAAGGAGGATAGACTACGAGGACGCTAAAAATGAGAAAAATTTACTTGATAGGAATCAAGCAAAGAAACCTAAACGAGGTAGACTCTAACTAGCTATTCTATTCCTCGGCGTGGCGCTAAAACTTGATAACGCTACGCGATCGCTCGGGGTCAAAGGAACTTCCTTTTTGTCGAGCAAGTTTTCAACACCACAGGCGATGAAACTAATCATTGTAGCGTAGTATTAGGGTAAGCCACGGAATTGATATCGTTCTCTAGGGAATAGGAATGCTAGTGAGAAGTTACTACACTAAGGTTGGGGTTGAGGAAGATTATTTTTATCTTTTATGTTTTTTAGGAAATGGAAAGGTACGAATCTCGGGTTTGGATTTGGGGTTGGTATTTCTACCGATTACTTCTAGTATCTAATTATCTAATTAACTAAGGTGAGGGTAGTCTATGTCTAATTATTGTGTGCTCGTATGATGATTTAAAGATGTGTTTACTTAGGTTTTATTACTCCTTAATTATCTCCTATTGATGGTTGAAATGTCACGTCCTTATTCTTAATCACGTTGAGTGTCTAAGGTTGTAGGGTATGCATTTATCCCTAACTCTTTGAAACTACCAAAGGGTATCGCCTACAAAATCTCTAGGAATTATAAACTTTAACTCTAATGTACTCTTCGGATGGTTTAGCCTACAACAACTCTAGGTATTATAAACTAAGGTTCACAAAGATTAATCAAGCATTGATTACACAACGGATGACCTATCGCATTACTAGATCATTAACAATTAAGATAAGAGACAACCAATCAATATTCAATAATTAAGTTTCATATTCCCTAAGCAAACACACAAGGAAATTAGCCAGACATGGGGAACATGCAAGCATACACACAAGTAATTGAAGACATAATTAAATTAATAAAGTAAAACACTTATCTTGATGTAAGATAGGGTTTGGAACCCTAAAATTACTGTACAAGACAGTCTTGGTTCGATTTAGGTTTTTACTCCAAAAGACTACACTCTGAAAAACTAAAAAATTAGGATTCTATATATAAGATTACATATGCGACGATGTCACCTTTTGATTTGTGATGCCGTCAGGTCACGGTCATTAGGGTTTCGTCTTGGCCACGTTAGTCTTGTGACGGCGTCACCTTAAGCTTGTGACGTCGTCCCCTTCAGCCTCTAACGTCGTCTGGATCAAATCTAGGCCGTCGGAGTTGCGACGACCTACTCTTTTAAAACCTGACACCGTCACATGTAAATAAGAAATTTGGCTCTTGAGCCATTACAAAGTGATGCGACGTGTCGCAGATAACACCGACGCCGTCCCTCCAGTTAATGACTTGGTGTCTCGATTCTTGACTTTGGCCATTTTCTTAGTATATTCGCGCTTTTCGTCCGAATAAGTGTCATTCCAAAGATTTTGCCTTCAAGATACCTAAAAGTGAAAAGGAACGATATTAAGTAATAACGAATACAAAGTGATCAAATAAGGGCTTAACGACCCTCAAAATGGTACATTTAAAACCTTATCATTTGCGATCACTTTTTGTCTTTTTATTAAAAAAAAAGAAAAAAAAAATCCTATTTTTAAACAAAAATAAAATTCTTCTTTTACATCTTTTAGGTCCCTCCTCGTTGAGGCTTGTTAAAAAAGAATGTTGTTGGATGCAGTTAGGGGCGGAGCCAAAACCTTTTGCTCGAGAAGGCACACTTTGATAAGTTTAGAAACTACACTATAAATTAGTTCTTGGGGAGGGGGGAAGGGGGAAGGGGAAATTACAAAAGAAAAAAAAAAGCCAAATATTTTTGAAATTTTACATTACAATTGTTTTCGCTAGTGGACACCTGCCCCTTGTGGCCTCCATTATCTCCGCCCATGGATGCAGTTGTTAGGTGTATGAGTGCAAAAATTCTACTATAGCATTTTTTTTTGTTTAGTTAGTTTGTTTGGGAGGGTGATGCATGGTTGTAATGGTGGTGGGTGGTGAATGGTTGTAATGATTGGTAGTGATGAGTGAAGATGAAGAACGAGGAGGGTGAATAAGGTGATATAAGTTTAAGGACGATCTATGTATTTTAATCTTAAGTAATTAACCTAAATTGGTAAAAATGGCCAATACCCTCATGTGCAAGGCATATGCTGGAGTTAACGGATGTTGACTAACGGCATGTAGTCAAAGGGACCTCAGAAGATGCAAAACAAAAATAGTAGGGACCTCGGACGTATTTAATTTTTTTGGGACTCAAAGCATATTGGGGTATAAGTTTAGGGATGAACAGTGTATTTTACTCTTAGATATAAGAATAAATTACATAGGTCGTCCCTATGCTTTGTTTAAAACTGCATCTAAAGTCATTGAAACATTTTATTGTTTTCACAGTCCCTATCTTCGTAAAAAAATCCCACTTACAGTTTGTCCTAGATTTAACTTATGTTAACTTTTCTGTAAAACCCCGCATGTGTCATGCACATGAGGTTACAAAAGTTCTTTCCTTTTTTCTTTTCTTTAAACTAGCAGTGTACTCGAGCGTTGCGGCGGCGGGTATCCTGAAATAAAATTTTCCGGTGAATTGTGTATTTTAGTTTACTATGTTTTTTTTTTGAATATAAATTTATGGATATCAAGAATTTCGTTTAGCCCATGCCTGTTCGGGCTCGAGCCCGTTTGGCCCGTTGCCCGTTCGGACTTGAATATTTGTATAATTTGTTTTATTATTTGTATTAGTGACATTTAATACAAGAATTGTGTTAAGTTGGTTGTACAATATGCTTGATAATTTGTATTTCTTATATAAGGGGTGTTTTAATAACTGCATTAATTATATTTATTGACTACCATAATTATCTTGACCACATTAATAGTGCTTTGTATTTTGTACATTAAGCTTTAAGACTTGTAAGTCTTAAAATTAAGATTGATAAGAAAGATCATTAATAGTGCATTGTGTATTGTACAATAGGCATTGTATTTTGTAAGTCTTAATTTTAAGACTATGAGGAGAGAGATTCATTCCTCTATTATATGTGGTATAGATGATAAAGATATCACATCTCTCTCATTCTTTATCACCTGAGTGCACTTTAGTGTACAAATTATTTTCATTTTTATATTTATAATAAAAAAGTTTAAATTAATAAATACATATATCTCTCACTTTATCATTTTTTCTATACCTTTATCCTTAAATCTTCATCTTTTTTCTTATTTACCCAACAATCTTGACACTTAAACAGGATCATGAAAAACATCTTCAAATTATTATCCTCAACTCATCATTTTTAATTTATTTTCAGAAAGAAAAAAAAATCAAGATCGCAACCCCCTCAATTTTTTCCTCTACTTCAATTTCTGACCCACTCATAGCAACACTCGTGCGACGTTTTCAAAACAATTGTTCTACCAACGTGAATCAATCACCAATCCAACCATCACCATTACCAACGCCTACACATATCTAACCATCACCACCGGTGCGATGATACACTTGTTATGCAACCAACTACCACAACCTTATATCAAACCATCACTGTTAACTTCCATCTCTATGGCTAATCAGCTTTTGATAGAATTAGGATGCTTATTGTTGTGATGGTTAATATCTCAATTTTTAATTTCTCTGAAAAAATTATAATTTCTCCGTTCACAAAGGTGGAAGTTCATGATTTTCAGGACCTATTTATTATGTGAGGTTAACCAAATGTTTGTATTTCTATCAACTCCACATGACCAACACAAAAAATATAAACCCCCACACTTGTATCCTTTTATTAATCATCAAAACACCATAATTTCATCAAAATAGCATATTCTCCATCAATTTCGTCATCCCATCACACACACCCCTCTTGATGTTTCGTAAAATCAGTGAAGTCTCTAGTCATTCCCTACCTAAAAAGCCATTTCCAGAAAAACAATTACACTATTAGTCCTTCAAGTTTCACTATTTAACACATTATACCCTAACTTCATAAGTTGCCTTAATTCTAGTCCTTTGACTTTTATATTTGACTCTCAGTTTTGTCTTTCAATGCTGGAGTCATTGACTAACGAATCACGTTTCAGTATACTCATTTACAGTAATTCAAACATACAAGATAAAGTATTCTACTAAAAAAATATTTTCGATTTTGGGGTGTAACAGACACTTAGTCTGAAACCCATAAGGATTACAAAAGAGATACCAAAGGGTTGTGATTTTTAGTTCGTATTAAAAAAAATGTGAGCAAAAACAACAAGAAATCACTTTTCCATACATATCAACCACTGGTTCGAACCCCACAACAAGAATCAAAATGAGATTAAGGGTATTCGAGTTTTGGTTGAGATTGGTTGCTTTGATTTTTATTTGAGAATGTAAAGAGATAAGTATTTTTGTGGTGAAGCTTGTAATAAAAAAACCCAAGGAGAAAAGGATAACAAAGTTAGAGTGGTTGTTGCGCTTTGTGTGAGGAAAAGACAAGTTTATCCTCATGTGCATGGCACATGAAGGGTTTAATAAAAAATGTTAATGGAAGTTAAAACCAAATACTATCCTCAGATGCAATTTTGAACAAACCACAAGGACTATCAATGTAATTTACTCTAAATATTAAAGGTTTTACATTTTTCATCAAGAAATAAGCATATTTGTGAAGATGAAACACAGTGGACATGAAACATGAAAAACATGGGCAAGCAATAAGCATATCCTCATGTGCATGGCACAACAAATCCTCATTAATCCATAAAACCAAACCCCAAACACTTCCCAAAAGAACAATCCAATGCAACACAAACATCACCACATTGATGCACAATGCGATTCCGCTTTACATGTTTTCCAAACCATGACTCACCACAATTGCTTTCAGAGAACGCCATGATCTCCGGATACTTCACCAACAACAACTTCACTTTAGCATGCCAGTTGTTCAATAAAATATGGCTCATAGAGATATTGTTTCATGGAATGTCATGATCACTGGTTATGTCAAATACCGTTCAAAGATGCGGTTTCTTGAAATGCCATGTTGTCTGGCTATGCTCAGAGTGGATATGTCGAAGAGGCGCAAAAGGCTTTTGATATAATATAGGACGAGTGTAGGAATTCCATTACGTGGAATTGGATAGTTTCAGCGTATGTGAAGAACAGGAGGGTAGATGAGGCGAATAATGAGGAAAAATTAGGATGTGATTTCGTGGAACTGTTTGATGGGCGGTATGTGTCACACCCCAAATTATCTGCTTTTGCAATGAATGGAATTCTCGGGATTGACCGTCATAGCATCACAATCACAAGTTATATTGAACGACCTAAAGTGTCGTTTGGAAAATACATCGCTTGATTTAATAAAAACATTGAGTTACAAAGATAGGTCCCAAATGAAAGTTACTATGTGCGGAAAGTAAGTTTTGTACAAGTCAAACGATGTTTTTAAAGTATATAAATCCCATGTGAGACGACGTCGTCACCGCGACTCTATGATATGTCCACATGCATGCCATGAAGTGAATGCCTTAGTTACCGAAAATACATTGCTAAAAGTGTCAACACAAAGGTTGAGTGAGTTCATAGAGTTGTTGAAAATGTTAAATCGACTACCACAAGTATATATTATGTATGACAATGTCGTCACAAAATGATACAATTGCTTAAGCACATGACACCGAAGCTTGATGATGTTCGCCCAACAGAGTGTTTGCCAAACAACTCAAATAATGATAATGACATGAAATGCATCCGTCCGGTTGAATCCGCCAACCCGGATGGAGGTGTCACCTCGATAGATCTATCCACTCACTCACGCTTCTATGAAATTAACGGTTCATGTTCATGAAATGGGACATTTCTTCGGCAATGAGGTAACTTAAGCAATGTAATGAATTTGATATACTTGGCATCGTAATAAAATGATGTACAATGTATTCTCCCGTAGGTTTGAAATAAGTAAAAACTTGAATAAATCCGGGCTATGAAAACTCACCGTTGCAATGATAATGATGATATAAAGGCAATCATCGAAATGAGGAGCAACCTCGACCGTGACCTATTATGAATGATATGTTCTAATGTAAATCATGAAACAATGTCGCGCATGCAAATCACATGTAATCTATACCACTTATACGTTTGAAAATAATGTTTATCGTCGAATTATATGTTTATGACATCTCGTCATGTTATAAAATACTTTACAAGTATTTACGTTGAAATGATATCCTACGATAATCATTTAATGATTTATTGTGAAATTATAACTTTTCGTCGTAAAATAATGTAGTTGAAATTTCATGAAAGTGACTAAAACGGCCTCGAAAAGCTAGTCGTAAAATGGTGCACGTCGAATGTTAGGAAACGAACTCAACGGTTTTGGGAAGCTTGTATCATTATCTCAAAGTTTTAGCATTTAAGTTTTCATTCTAGAGGTCTCGATCACTGAGAAAAATATAGATTAAGTATGATACTTTTGTCCAAAATATAGTTTAAGGATGGTGTTCGGCAAAGTTTAAATGACCGTATCTTACTCGTTACAACTCCGCTTGACGAACAGTTGGACATTTTGGAAAATATACTTGGCGAACTCACTTTTACTAGAAGACATCACTTTATAAAAAGTTCTAAATCAACGTTAAAAACAACCTTCAACTTGGTCTCTTTGTTTTGCCGTAAAACTTGCCTATTAGAAATTTAATAGTTTTTCTTATATAATAAAGTTACGGCAACTTTGTTAAATCACGTGTAATTTAATCGTTACAAGTCCGTTTTCTACGTTTTATATGTCCTCGGAATCGTGATAATATATACTAATATATTTTTGATAAGTCGACACATTTTGTAACGCTTAAGACTCATTTTGACTCGTAAAAAGGCGAGATTACAAAATGAATTTTCGTACCAAATATCTTTCGTCGTCAAACTTGAAAAATTCATAACTTCTTCGTTATAGCTCCGTTTTAATCCGCTCAAGCGCCACGTTTTCGTTTTAAAGTGTATTTTCTAAATATCTAGCCCAAAATATTTTACAAACTGTCGGATTTTCCAGATTTTAAAAATATGGACAGACCCTTATATATAGTTGTCGAAATGAGTTTTTATCGCGCAAAACCTATTCTAACCAACTCAAAACAACTCCGAAGCTATTCAAATCCTACCATACACCTTCTTAGGGTGTCATGGGTTCCTAGACATCACCAAAAGTGATATGTTACAAGGGATAATTTATAGGATGATTATAATCTATAATAAGTAATAAAAACACTAAAAGTGGTATAAACTCATATGTAACATGCATGATTCCTTGCAAAAATGATGAAATAACATAAAAATGAATATGAAAGAATTATGATGATCATGAAATGCTTACTTGAATGATGTTGTGGAAGAAAATGATGAAAACCTTAATTAATCTATAGGTTTTTATTTCAAAACCTTACATAGATCACTAATACAACTTGTTAATCATTTGTAGCTTGAAAATCTATGACTTCTCTTGTGTTCTTGACCTTGGACGATTTATGGAAAGAAAATGAGAGTGTTTCATTCATTTTACACCTTGAATGTGTGAAAACTATGTGTTTAGGCCAAATAATATCTAACAATTTTAGGCTAGGTGTACAATAGTTGAAAAATCAATTTGGTCACTTAAGTGACATAGGTGTGACCATAGATATTTTAGGGGGGTGAGGTGTAATTTTATGTTTAAATGTATTATTTGTTAAGCATTGTATGTAATTTGTAGGTTTAAATAGGTATTAATTGTAACGTTAACTAAAATAGATTTTAACGAGACAAAATAAAATGTATTGAAGTCATAAAAATTATAAAAATACATTTCTCACAAGTATTGAGTATTGAGTGAAATAAATATTTATCGAGTTGATTTTACAAAAACCGTCGTAAACATTTATACATAACAATTTATATACAAAATAAATTGAAAACATCGGGTAAACTAATAATATAATTTTTATAGTCTTAAAAGGAGTATAAAAATATATTAGGAATATTTTTGGAAGTGTCGGATAAATATTCAAAATAAATGTTTACACGATAGCGTCTATTTAATAGGAAAATAAACGTTTAATGAAAAATGCAAACACATGCATAATATAGATATGAAATGATGTTATTGATGATATGTAGACTAAATCTAGTCTATGTGAAATGTCCTTGATGATATGTTCATGAATACGCAGCTTAACCCTCCAGGTTACGCGTATTTGATACTCGTAAACGTAATTTACGAAAAATGATGAAATAGTGAAACCTTTAGAGTTTGTAAAATGACCTGAAATTACGAGTTGTCACATTCGCCCAACCAAAAAGGAATTCAGTCCCTGAATTCAATCCATGTTAGGTTCTACAATGTTACTTGTGAAAAGATGAGGGTATTTGAGTCGCATTGGGTCGTCCAATGTTTTTCTAAATCGTACCACGCCTTTCCAAGACGGGACTTTGAGCATAATTTGTTGCCCACTTGAGATTCTAATGGTTTGCGACTTATGGAACATACTTACAATATTTTGCGTCGTACATCGACGTAGCTTATCTAGCCATATGTTGTTATTTGTAAATGATTTTTTTTTTATTTGTATGATTTCTTTGTTGTTTCATAAATAAGTCATTGACTAGTAAGTTGGACTTTCCTGGTTTTGGCCAGTAAATAAGTGATTAACACCTCAACCATAGAGTGTCTCAATTGGTGTAGTCAATATGTTCATGTAATAACTATTGTAGTAAGGGAACTTGTTGAGGAAGAATGATTTGCCTAATCATTTCTGGAAAGTCATACATGCTTGAGCATATCATCTAATGTGGGAATTGTTCTCTCGCTCTAACCATTGAGCTGAGGATAATAGGTGGTACTCATGTCCTAGTAGGTTCCATGGAAAGATTGAAATGATTGATAGAAGTCTAAGAAGGATTGGCTACCTTACATTAGGTACAACTGAAATTGATACCACGTGTCTCGTGCCAAATTTCAAAATGTTAAGTCTGTCGAAAAATGACCTTATTGAAAAGAATAGATTATGGGTAACAATTGTGATTCCTCGCGTTTCTCGTTCTAGCGAATGTCATTACTTGAATCTTACTTGCCTAAGGTGCTTAGTCTCCATGACTAAAATGTTTATTGTTTGATTATCGAAGTGTTTCCACGCTATATGTTGTCAAGTCACAAAACCTTAAATGTTTAAGTGATGTGGTGTGGTGGTTGATTTTCAAGATCTGTCCCGATATTGAGTGCTTCTAAAATTATTTCATCACTTAGATTGTTATCATGCTAGCATAGACATAGATATCAGCTTATACTATACCAAGGAATGTTTGTTCTAATTTCACTTGTAGATGGAGAGTCATTGATTGTTTGATATGTTTAAACCTGTTGCATCTCTTAATATGAAAGTGAGGTTATCCGTAATTTCTAGAGAACACAATGCCTTAGGGAAAGTTTATATCGATAACCTTAATTTAACCAAATTTTCCTTTAAGGGAAACTCATTGTAGGGAAGTTCACATATTGTTGAGGCCATGTTTAATGAAATGTTTTGTAGTCTTGATTAGAAGACTTGGTTTGTCCCTATAGTGTTGCTTAGTGTGTATTCGCTTTGTACTAAATCTTGTAACTCGGTCTAGCTAGTACTTTTGAAATATTAGAATTTGGCTTCTAATCCAAAGATAGTGGTTCGGATTGTCTCGTGATGTCTTAAGATTTTTATTGAGTTGTGAAAGATCTCGCTACCTACTTCTAGCCCTTGTTGGTAATTCCAAAATCCTTTCATTGTTTTCTTGTATCGAGGAATCCTCCTCGTAGATGGTATAGAAAGCCTTTCCTAGAAAGGTCACTAGTAAAAATTCCAACTTATCGGTTGAGTGAGTGACGAATGGCGTAGGTATCTATAGAGTGTTAACAAAATAAATGTTTATGAACAATTTATTTGATTTCAAAGTTTTGCTTTTGAGTGAAGATTGTTTTAGGATGTTTGAAAAGATGCTTGTTACTTTCATGACATAATTCTTCCTGAATTATACATAGGTGATCAGGCCATGTATAATCGAGGACAAATGATGTGATGCTTGGTTTTGTTGAAATGGTGTTATGTTCCTCCGAAGTTTTAGATGGTATTCAACGTTTTGCTTTGTAAGATAATGGCTCAATAATTTTTCAGAATAACATGAAAATCGTTTCGCATGATGGTATTAAATAGTTGATAAAATGACTGAAAGCCAATTGATAGGGTGGTAACGGAATAACTTTGTTTTAAAACTTTATGAAACAATGTTTCTAAGATAGTGTAAAATAGCTTGAAATAAAATTAAGTGAAATAATTTTATGAAGTAGTAGTAAAGTAACTTGAAATAAAATTTGAGGAATGGTTTGTAAGATACATGGGAGAACCTCATAGAGTGGTAATAGTCTCCTAATTGGTCATGAATAAAGTTGGCCTAACCCTAGTAAGATAGTGATGTATTATCGCGAAATGATTGAAAATTTAGGCAATTGGAATAAGGAATGAAATGAACAAAGGTTGTGATTATTGTGGAGTTAATAAGGGATAAAGATTACATAAGATTGAAAGGTACCTATTATCTGTTCCTGTTGATGGTCAAATCGTGTTTCAAGTGTAGGAGTAGTAGGTTGTCTAGCAACAACAACTTTGAAACTCTCACAGTCCTCAAACCAATGAGATAGTGCAATGTCTATAATCTTAGTGATAGATGGTAATGATGTGTCAAATCATGCACGCTTCCCAAGTATCAAGTCGATGATATGAGTATCGTGTATGAGATGTGATGAGTGCGGATGGTGCTCAAAATGATAATGATGATGAAAATAATGACAATGATGATAATGGAAATCCTTGTGGTGAATTAAGAAAATAGGTTCATTAGGACTAATCCTATAAGTCCTACCAAATGGTATGATCTGTCTCAACAGAATGATAAAAATTGTCCTGATCCTATAGTGAATCAATGGTGATCGTGATGGTGTAGGTGCAACTTCGTCCTCCTAAAAGAGTTCGGTCTCATCATCGATGTTATCGGTGTTGAGTCAATCGATGTTAAAATTGTGATAGGGAATGGCGGGGCATTCTCCATGTCAAAGTCCGATGTGAGTATGATGGGATGGGTATCTCAAGGCATTAATGTGACAATCGATTTGAAATGAAAGTAAATAACTTCATAACTGTGCGTATGAAACCGCATGTATAGTGACTATGCACTTATGATGAAATGATGAGATGCTATGATGATGTAGTTATAGTCTAGGGTCAATGATGCAACCTAGTTCTCTATAATCAAGCTCGATGCATATCCGTCACACCCCAAATTACTGCTTTGCGCGGAATGGAATTCACGGGATTGACCGTCATAGCATCACAATCACAGTTATATTGAACGACCTAAAGTGTCGTTTGGAAAATACATCGCTTGATTTAATAAAACATTCGAGAGTTACAAAGATAGGTCCCAAATGAAAGTTACTATGTGCGGAAAGTAAGTTTGGTACAAGTCAAACGATGTTTTTAAAGTATATAAATCCCATGTGAGACGCGTCGTCACGCGACTCTATGATATGTCCACATGCATGCCATGAAGTGAATGCCTTAGTTACACGAAAATACATTGCTAAAAGTGTCAACACAAAGGTTGAGTGAGTTCATAGAGTTGTTGAAAATGTTAAATCGACTACCACAAGTATATATTATGTATGACAATGTCGCCACAAAATGATACAATTGCTTAAGCACATGACACAAGCTTGACCGATGTTAGCCCCACAGTGTTTGCCAAACAACTCAAATAATGATAATGACATGAAATGCATCCGTCCGGTTGGAATCCGCCAACCCGGATGGAGGTGTCACCCTCGATAGATCTATCCACTCACTCACGCTTCTATGAAATTAACGGTTCATGTTCATGAAATGGGGACATTTTACTAGCAATGAGGTAACTTAAGCAATGTAATGAATTTGATATACTTGGCATCGTAATAAAATGATGTACAATGTATTCTCCCCCGTAGGTTTGAAATAAGTAAAAACTTGAATAAATCGGGGCTATGAAAACTCACATGTTGCAATGATAATGATGATATAAAGGCAATACTGAAATGAGGAGCAACCTCTGACCGTGACCTATTATGAATGATATGTTCTAATGTAAATCATGAAACAATGTCGTGCATGCAAATCCACATGTAATCTATACCACTTGTACGTTTGAAAATAATGTTTATCGTCGAATTATATGTTTATGACATCTCGTCATGTTATAAAATACTTTACAAGTATTTACGTTGAAATGATATCCTACGATAATCATTTAATGATTTATTGTGAAATTATAACTTTTCGTCGTAAAATAATGTAGTTGAAATTTCATGAAAGTGACTAAAACGGCCTCGAAAAGCTAGTCGTAAAATGGTGCACGTCGAGTGTTATGAAACGAACTCAATGGTTTTGGGAAGCTTGTATCATTATCTCAAAGTTTTAGCATTTAAGTTTTCATTCTAGAGGTCTCGATCACGGAGAAAAATATAGATTAAGTATGATACTTTTGTCCAAAATATAGTTTAAGGATGGTGTTCGGCAAAGTTTAAATGACCGTATCTTACTCGTTACAACTCCGCTTGACGAACGGTTGGACATTTTGGAAAATATACTTGGCGAACTCACTTTTACTAGAAGACATCACTTTATAAAAAGTTCTAAATCAACGTTAAAAACAACCTTCAACTTGGTCTCTTTGTTTTGCCGTAAAACTTGCCTATTAGAAATTTAATAGTTTTCTTATATAATAAAGTTACTGCAACTTTGTTAAATCACGTGTAATTTAATCGTTACAAGTCCGTTTTCTACGTTTTATATGTCCTCGAATCGTGATAATATATACTAATATATTTTTGATAAGTCGACACATTTTATAACGCTTAAGACTCATTTTTGACTCGTAAAAAGGCGAGATTAAAAGCTGAATTTTCTGTACCAAATATCTTTCGTCGTCAAACTTGAAAAATTCATAACTTCTTCGTTATAGCTCCGTTTTAATCCGTTCAAGCGCCACGTTTCGTTTTAAAGTGTATTTTCTAAATATATAGCCCAAAATATTTTACAAACTGTCGGATTTTCCAGATTTTAAAAATATGGACAGACCCTTATATATAGTTGTCGAAATGAGTTTTATCGCAAAACCTATTCTAACCAACTCAAAACAACTCCGGGTTATTCAAATCCTACCATACACCTTCTTAGGGTGTCATGGGTTCCTAGACATCACCAAAAGTGATATGTTACAAGGGATAATTTATAGGATGATTATAATTGATAATAAGTAATAAAAACACTAAAAGTGGTATAAACTCATATGTAACATGCATGATTCCTTGCAAAAATGATGAAATAACATAAAAATGAATATGAAAGAATTATGATGATCATGAAATGCTTACTTGAATGATGTTGTGGAAGAAAATGATGAAAACCTTAATTAATCTATAGGTTTTTGTTTCAAACCTTACATAGATCACTAATACAACTTGTTAATCATTTGTAGCTTGAAAATCTATGACTTCTCTTGTGTTCTTGACCTTGGACGATTTATGGAAAGAAAATGGAGAGTGTTTCATTCATTTTACACCTTGAATGTGTGAAAACTATGTGTTTAGGCCAAATAATATCTAACAATTTTAGGCTAGGTGTACAATAGTTGAAAAAATCAATTTGGTCACTTAAGTGACATAGGTGGCCGGCCATAGATATTTTAGGGGGGGGGTGAGGTGTAATTTTTATGTTTAAATGTATTATTTGTTAAGCATTGTATGTAATTTGTAGGTTTAAATAGGTATTAATTGTAACGTTAACTAAAATAGATTTTAACGAGACAAAATAAAATGTATTGAAGTCATAAAAATTATAAAAATACATTTCTCACAAGTATTGAGTATTGAGTGAAATAAATATTTATTGAGTTGATTTTACAAAACCGTCAGTAAACATTTATACATAACAATTTATATACAAAATAAATTGAAAACATCGGTAAACTAATAATATAATTTTATAGTCTTAAAAGGAGTATAAAATATATTAGGAATATTTTGGAAGTGTCGGATAAATATTCAAAATAAATGTTTACACGATAGCGTCTATTTAATAGGAAAATAAGCGTTTAATGAAAATGCAAACACATGCATAATATAGATATGAAATGATGTTATTGATGATATGTAGACTAAATCTAGTCTATGTGAAATGTCCTTGATGATATGTTCATGAATACGCAGCTTAACCCTCCAGGTTACGCGTATTTGATACTCGTAAACGTAATTTACGAAAAATGATGAAATAGTGAAACATTTAGAGTTTGTAAAATGACCTGAAATTACGAGTTGTCACAGTATGTGAGCACGAGGAGGTTGGGTGATGCTAGAGTGCTTTTTGATAGGATGGTGATATGTAATGAGGTTTCGTGGAATACTATGATTTCGGGTTATGCTCAAAGTCGGGATTTGTGCAGTGGCGGAACTTGACCATTTATTTTGGGAGGGCCAAATCGGAGATTCGTTTGTAACCTTAACTAAATTACCCCTAAAACCTATAATATTTACACTAGGTGTCGAAATAGGTCTACATTTTCGTGCATTTTGAGCACGTGTCGAGATCATTTGCCTTAGAATTGGGATATCAATTTCATGGGCGGCTTGTTAAGGTAGGACTCGGATCCGGGTGGTATGTAGGAAATGAATTATTGTTGATGTATTGCAAATGTGGAAACATAAATGAAGCTAATGCTATATTTGAAGAAATTTATGATAAGGATCTGCTGGTGGAACACAATCATTCTTTGGATATGCACGACATGGCTTTGGAAAAGAAGCTCTAAGAGTTTTCGAGTCAATGAAGAGTGGCGAGTCAAACCCGATCAAGTTACTATGGTAATCATCTGTTACATTAGTTCATCAACTCATCCACTTTTTATGTGATAACAAAAGGAAAAATCAGTTAATTGTTCTATTTTTTATAGTATAAATACTTCAGGTTCTTTTAATAGAATCTTAAATGAGACTTTGGTCTTACATGCTCCTATAGGTAACATATTTATATAATTGTCTCGTTTCTGTTTTTCTACATCTAGGTTGGTGTGTTGTCTGCATGTAGTCACAGTGGATTAGTAGATAGATGCACACACTACTTTTACACTATGAATCGTGATCATGGAATAGCTGCAAATTCAATATACTATACATGCAAATTAAATATACTATACGTGCAAATTCAATATAGTTGCAAATTCAATATACTATACATGCAAATTCAATATACTATACGTGCAAATTCAGTATACTATCTGTACATACATGATTGATCTCCTCGGTCGAGCAAGGCGCCTAGATGATGCTCAAAATTTGATGAAAAGTATGCCATTTGAACCGAGATGCACATCAGGAACCAAATAATCTTAATTTTATGCTTCTTATGTAAACATTATTAGACGAAGGACCAAACACGTTAAGTAGGAAGTTTGTAACCATAATGGCAGTTACAAACGGTTAGAAAAAGGTTACAACGGTTGGAACATACCGTTTGGAAACATATATATATGTACCATGTACAAATCGATTCATAGTTAATAGACAATTTACTTATTCATTTCAATACACTTTGCAATCTATATACTTTGATCTAGAGATTGGGACAACATTGGCATCAAGAGCAGAGTTATACGCAACGTTTTTGGATTCCATACGCGAGACAAACCCAAGGGTACGCAGGAAACACTTTTGTTTTTGACAAGATTTTTGTTTTCTCTCTACTTCCAAGAGAAACAAGAGTGAATAAGCATACGTAAAAGATAGTGCATGATCATTTACGTAGGGGATTGCAAACGTTTACACCAAACGGATTGGTGGGGAAACCATTGTTGGCGACAACATAGGGAATGAAGGAAGACTTATACTTTGTTCGGGATAGAGAGCAAGTGGGCAAATAATTTTTGAAACCGGTTAATTTCAATACTCAAAGTAGAAGAAAAACGCGGGAAAAATGTTGTTGTGGAGAAAATACGTACGTGACAAGGGAAAGGAGCGCTCAAATTTTTTTGTGTGGAGTAGTGTCGAGACGACACAAAGGAAAAGAACAACGGGAAGATGTGGAGTTTGTTAGGACTCCTTGAGATCGTTTTGAGCCTTAGGGTTTAACAATAACAATGATTATAAATGTACACGCAGCGGAATTAATCAAAACTTCATTATTATTGACACAAGGTTTTTCCACATCACCCCAATTATTATTTGATCAGAATAACAACATGCTACCTAAATGTAACAGGGATCAAAGCCTTCTTCGATCTTGGGAGTTAACTAAACTAACTTACCTAGGCGTTTACAAGACTATACGCCTAGGACACACACACACCTTTAGTCGACTACATTATGGAAGACTTGTATCTTAAACCTACACCCCATGTCCTCTTTATATACTAGAGGATTAGGGTTTACAAATCTCTACTAAGGACTAATAAATAAAACTTCTTTTGCAAGCAAGTCCCTCCATCTTTTTGTAGGTTTCATCTTTGTCACTTTAAGCCCTTGATGTTTCATTCTTTATTGTTTTGTATCTTCAAATCAATAAACCCAACAATCTTCCCCTATTTGATGATGACAAAATAAACACGATTCTTGTATGAACTTCCCTAGACGAAGTAGCAAAAGTTGAGATAATTAAATCTCACCATGAATGAAACATTCTTGTCTTCCTTTGTATTCCCCTTAATCCATGCTACGCCACTCCAACATCTCTTCCTCTATTTGTTATAAAAAAAAATAGAGAATGTAAGCAATAAAAACTTCCCTTGAGTAGTGCATGAACATCAAATAATTCTTCAAATCTGTAAGCTCCTTATAATGATCACTTGTGAAGAAAACCAAATATAACGAATTTGATGAAGAAGTAGAATAACCCAAACTTGTATCTTATGTCTTGTTTATCCACGTGACGTTGAACTTATACCGCTAACCAAAAATATAAGTAGATCGCAACCTCTTGACAAAATCCTCATCTTCAATGAGACACTGAGCACTACAATGTAACTCCTTTAAGTGATAGTTAACTAGGTCTTCATCCATCCACCCCTTGACCTATGAAAACTAGATTTTGCAAGTCTTTGTCAACATCCTTTAAGCATGAACAAGTTATTTTTAAACGATTCCGCTGTTTAAAAATATAATAAGAACACGTATCCAAGTAATTCCACTTCACCTTCAAATAAGTGATAAATAATCCTCTTCATAATCAATTCTTCAATAAAATCAACTTCTAGCCTTTTAAAACCTTTAAGAACAAATTCCAAAAATCTTCTCTTGTGTGTGTGTAGACCAATATCTCATGTGTGTGTCATCCAGAAACCAAAACCATATGTCGAATAATAATCATTACTGGAACTTAATCATGTACAACATCCAAATCGCCTTTTGTGTGTCCAGTAATAAAGCACATAACAAACCCAATATATACATCCAAATATACATCATAACCACCAATCAAATACGACCCATGTTGATTGCCACCAATCAAAAGAAACAAATCCACGCAACTCCAAAAAATAGACCTATCATGCACTGATTATAATTACCACATCCTTGAAATCCTATAAGAATATCCCAAAACATACTGGTCGCAGCAGACATGTAATCAATAGCATAAGTGACAGTAGGGTATGAACGAACGAGAGTAGCATGAACAAACAGCTTATGAACCTTGATCAACGCTAGCAGAAGAAACAACGAACGAGCAGTGGTAACCTAGACCAGCAGTGGAAACGATCAAAGTAGCAGTAGTAACTGATAACACTAGCAGTCGTAACCAAACATACTAGCAGTGGAAACAAACCTACTAGCAGTAGAAATGAGTAACGCGTCTGTTGTTCACCTCGAGCAGTAGTAATGAGTGTCGATATCTAGAGCAGCATAAACTATCATGTGTATTCTATCAATCCAAACCAATTGACAAACCCTACTAATAAGAGATACAAACAGATTTATCAAAACAGAAATTGGATTTGAAACGTATGAGCATGCCATCTTCTCATGATGAAAACATGATCACTGAATCAGTAAAACATATAACACCCACGTTGTGATTATTAAATAACATTGATGTATGCAACCAAGTACCAATCGTGGACCCATGTGATCATGTTGGCAATTAATCGGATCTTCATAATGCGAGAAACCCAAAAATTCACCGACCTATTATTACTTTAACAAATTAATGTGTACGAGGTTTAGGACCAATTAATTCTTGTTGATTTCCACTTGCAACAAGAATAATTCTATAATAATACTTTGTCACAGTAACAACTAGATCAATACCAAATCGTTTCTTCTTCAAACTTTAAAAACCTTAAAGATTCGACCATACCAAAACTGTTTCTGCAGCAGACTTCGACGTTCAATAACTTTTGATTGAGAGCTCCGATCTACGATCCCTCCAGTGGAGAGTTAGATGGCTATATAGAGAACGTCCACCTAAAATTTTGTCACGATCCAACGGTTAACGAAAAAGTTATGCCCTCTTGAAAACAGTGCTGCAGAAGTATATACAAAACATTTCAGACTCGAATTTTTTCAATCTTTCGCCATTATTCGACCAATAAAACCTTGCGAATCCCTAGGTAACGAGCTCCCCAAGCTCTGATACCAATTGTGGAGTTTGTTAGGACTCCTTGAGATCGTTTTGAGCCTTAGGGTTTAACAATAACAATGATTATAAATGTACGCGCAGCGGAATTAATCAAAACTTCATTATTATTGACACAAGGTTTTTCCACATCACCCCAATTATTATTTGATCAGAATAACAACGTGCTACCTAAACGTAACAGGGATCAAAGCCTTCTTCGATCTTGGGGGTTAACTAAACTAACTTACCTAGGCGTTTACAAGACTATACGCCTAGGACACACACACACCTTTAGTCGACTACATTATGGAAGACTTGTATCTTAAACCTACACCCCATATCTTCTTTATATACTAGAGGATTAGGGTTTACAAATCTCTACTAAGGACTAATAAATAAAACCTCTTTTGCAAGCAAGTCCCTCCATCTTTTTGTAGGTTTCATCTTTGTCACTTTAAGCCCTTGATGTTTCATTCTTTATTGTTTTGTATCTTCAAATCAATAAACCCAACAGAAGAAAATCAGAAGCAAACAATCTTGTTTGTTTTGGTGATTGGTTACCATCTCGGTACCAAGGTTTTTGTACGTGGGAAGTTTGATCTCGGAGTAAGGAAATTAAATAACGTACAAGGGAAATAGACGTGTTATAGTGTGGATTAACAAGAAAAGAAAACAATTTGTTTTCAGGCTTGTTGGAAAGGAAATCAATTCGACATAAAGTTTGTTTCTCATTCGAAGTTTACAAGTTCAAAAGGTTCGAAAGAAAAGAAGTCCTAGACTTCTTGGGTCAAATCAGAACTTCGAAAAAAAACAAGACATAAAGTTTTTGTTTTTGAGGCACTCGTTGGACAAGGGAATTCGACACAAAGAAAGGAAGAAACTTGGTGTTTGTGATTTCGAAGGGGTAAAAATTCGAGACAAGGAAGAACATCAAGGGTCACAACGAGGCAAGGCAAAGAATAAAGGAACCAAACTTGGGAATAGCAACAAGACGTTGGTAAACAATTTTTACTAACGCGAGCCAAAGGGAATACACTTGTGTTCATCACATCATCGAGGTCACAAGTTAAACTTTTCTGTATTTCGTTTATATTAGAATAGTATAGAATAGTTATTTCATACTATTAGGAAATCCCGAGAACTATTTATTGATCCCAGACATTAGGATTCCCGAAGTTTAGATATTCCTATTTTTAGAAATACCATACTAGGAAGGATAAATCCCATTAAAATTACAAAGTGAAGATACTAAGCACTTTCAAGATGACCGTTGACGATATACCAAGCACATCAACTCAAAACAAAACCTGTAAAATCTATTGCACAATATCAATGCCCTAAGTTGAAAACCACAAACTACACAGTTTGGGCTATACAAATTAAGGTTATACTAGAGACACATGGCTTATGGGAAGCAATAGAACCAAAGATACGCAAGTAGATGATAAAAAGGATAAGGCAACGACTGCCTTCCTATATCAAGCGTTGACTGAAGATGTGATATTACAAGTAGCGGGTTGTAAGATGGCTAAGGAATTATGGGATTCGCTAAGGAAAAGACACATTGGAGAAGATATAGTGCAGAAAGCACGGTTACAATCATTGATGATTGGGTTTAACTCACTTCAAATGAAGGAAGATGAGACGTTGGATGCATTTACGGCTAAACTAAACGGCTATGCCTCGAAGCCAAAAGAATTAGGGAAAACTTTGGATGAATCACTTTTAGTTCGAAAACTATTAGACTCCACACCAGATAAGTTCATTCAGATAGTAGCATCTATAGAACAGAAAAGTGATCTCGACGACATCACTTTAGATGAGATCATTGGAAGACTCAAGGCATTTGAGGAAAGGATAAAACTCAGGAAAAGAGGACAAGTAGAAAGCCAGGAAAACCTATTATTCGCACATGGTGAGCACTCAGGAAACGGAAAACATTTTTACAAACGTGGAGGGAAATCAAATTTCTCACGAGGGAACTGGCAGAATAATAGAAACAGAAACAACTCACTAGGAGGGAACTCAAGTCACAAAGAGAGTTCGGATAAGAATAAAAGTGAGTGGGATGTAAGTAAGGTAAAATGTTACATGTATCATAAAACTGGACATCTTAAAAGGAATTGTAGAGAACTTCAAAGAACTCAGAACAATCAAACCTTATCTTAGAAGACGATGAACCATCATCATTAATGACTATGCACGAAACCGAACACGAGGAAGTGTTGTCGAATGAAGAACAAAATCAACCAGAAAATATGCTATAGCGACGCAAGCATATGGTAGTTAGATAATGGTGCAAGTAACCATATGACGGAATAAAGAGTCATTTTAGGATATTGATGAAAGCGTAACAGACGAGTACGCTTTTGGAGATGGATCGTATGTACGAGATAATGGGTAGAGGGTCTATACTCTTAGGTTGTAAGAACCGAGAATGTAAGGTAGTATCGAAGTATACTACATACCAAAACTCTAGAGCAACATACTTAGTCTAGGAAAACTTACGAAAACAGGTTGTAAGGTCATTATGGATGTAAACAAGTTGACTTTGTATGATAAGAACAAGAAGTTTTTATGAAAGTTGAAAGATCTAAGAATCGAATCTACAAGATTCGATTCATTGATAGAAGCACCTATATATCTCTTAGCAAATATAGATAACCAAGCATGGTTATGGCATGCTAGATTAGGTCATCTCGAACTTTGATGATATTAACAAGATGACTAGGAAAGGTCTAGTAGAATGGATTCCAAGAATAAATCATGCCCGCGATTTGTGACGCATGTTTATTAGGAAAACACAGAGAACACCATTTCCAAACCAAGCTAAATTCGTATCAAAGAACCCATTGGACTTAGTATATGGAGACCTTTGCGGTCCTATAAGTCCAAAGAACACACTCGAGCAAGAAACTCATTTTCTTGTTAGTGACGATTATACACATTTTATGTGGGCCTACTTTCCGACATCGAAAGATGAGGCATTTAGTACATTCAAGGAATTTAGACGTAAGATAGAAATGGAGATGAGATTGAAAATAAGGATGCTAAGAACGGATAGTGGTGGTGAATTCACATCAAATGAATTCACAAGGTACTGTAAGGAAAACGGAATAGCACGATAGTTGACAGCACCGTACTCCCCACAACAGAATGGAGTAGTGGAGAGAAGAAATAGGACAATGTTATCAACTACAAGGAGCATGCTGAAAGCGATGAATTTACCCCTAACTTTTTGGGCGGAAGCAATTAAACATGCAATTTACATACTCAATAGGGTACCTACGAGGGCCCTAACAGATAAAACTCCATACGAGGCACTCTACAGCAGAAAACCAAATCTGGAAAACCTAAGAATATTCGAATGCACAGCTTATGCAAAGATAACCACATCACTTAAAGAAGCTGGATGACAGAAGCATAGCAATGATTTACTTAGGAGTAGAGGAAGGATCAAAAGCATGTAGGTTATATAATCCAATAGCCAAGAAAAAACATGTTAGTAGGGACGTAAAGTTTATGGAAACAAAACCGTGGGATTGGAATAAAGATGAAGAGGATACGAGTACACAAAAGACATTTTGGACTAGTTTTGTGGTAGAAGGAGTTGACAATGAAAACCTTACACCAGTAAACACAAAAAATGATGACAACACGTATCATAAACAAGATCAGATTCCTGATCCAGTTTCACCAATCACATCACCGACATACAACTATGACCCACACAAATAAGAGGAAGAAGAGGCTACTACTAGTTCTGTAGAAAACTCAAGAGGTAGATTTGATGATACACCCGTGCGTGAATATAGAGATATGACGGAAATATACAAGTATGCACGAAGAGTTGAACCACAAAGTTTATTATTTACGGAAAAGAACCCCATAACTATAAGGAAGCATCAATGCACGAGAAATGGATTGGGGCCATGGAGATTGATCCGATTCAATCAACAAGAATAATACATGGACTCTTACAACATTGCCGAAAAATCGAAGGCGGTGGGACTCGCTGGGTTTACAAGACCAAGAGGATGCAAAAGGAAATATCATCAAATAAAAAACACGGTTAGTAGCAAAAGGCTATGTACAAGAACAAGGAATAGATGTCGATGAAGTCTTTGCACCAGTTGCTAGGATAGAGACAGTTCAGTTGATATTAGCATTAGCAGCATATCATGGATGGCAAGTACATCACTTAGATGTAAAATTGGCATTTTTACATGGAGATTTGAAGGAAGAAGTCTACGTTACACAACCTGAAGGTTTTATTCAACAAGGAAATTCAGGAAAAGTATATAAGCTTACAAAAGCTTTATATGGCTTAAGACAAGCACCGAGAGCTTGGAATGTGAAGCTTGATCAAACCTTAAAGTCTTTAGACTTTAAGAAGTGTAATCTCGAACAAGCAGTTTATACGAAGAGAAACAAGAATTCTACACTTATAGTTGGAGTCTACGTAGATGATTTAATAATCACAGGCACTCCAAGGAAGGAAATAGAAGAATTCAAATCCCAGATGAAGGATAAATTTGAAATGAGCGACTTAGGATTGTTAGCTTATTATCTTGGGTAGAAGTCACACAGACAGGAGGAGAGACTACAATCAAGAAGACAGGTTATATTAACAAGATCTTGAAGGAAACAAGTATGGTAGACAGTAATGATACAAAGATACCAATGGATACCGGTACTAAGTTGGTCAAGGCGGAAGATGGAAACTCAGTTGATGCAACTTATTACAGAAGCTTAATCGGAAGTTGATATGTGTCTAAAAACACATATATTTTACCTTGTTTAAACCCACAAAAAGGATCAAAAGCACACAAATGACCATAAAAATGTTACAAATATCACTGAAATGTGTTTTTATGCAAAAGGATTGAAAAAGATTGAAAAACTATAAAGTTTGCATAAATGGCAAGTCTAGTCCCTCGAGTTTCAAAAAGTGACATATTTGGTCCCTGAAAGTTTAAATTTTGGAAAATAATAAATTCTGGTCCTTACACTATTAAAACTTGGCATGTTAAGTCCCTTGGGCAAATTTTGAAAAGTAGCATAACATGTCCCTGGACTTTGCAGCAATTACAAAAATGGTCCTTGTGATTTTCTACAAACCAAACCGGACCCAAACATAAACCCAACCCAATCCCTTATTAATAAAACCGGGGTCAACTCCCGGTCAAAAACCAAATTTCACGTTTTCCCTCCCACCATTACTGCTCCTTCACCAACTCTGCAAAACCACCCACGCTCCAACCTCCATCATCATCACCCCTCACCTTAGCCCTTCCACCTCACCTAACAAAACAAGAAGCATTAATTGCTTCTTCTTCCTTACAAGTCATCAGGTCCAATTGGCAAGAGTATTTTGGCGCCAAAAATCCATCAACGGCTAAAATGAAGTCCACTCATCCAATAGCTCACATTATTGGTGGGATATGCTCAGAGGAGAGAGAGGAACCCTAATCTTCACCTATAAAAAGAAAAAGAAGCAGGAATGAAAAGGAGAGAGTTAGCTTAGTATAGTTTATTCCGTAGGTAGTGTAGTTTTAGTTTCAGTTATAATTTTCATTCAAATATTGTTGTACTCAGTTTCCTTAGTGTATTTTGAACCTTATTTACCTTTAATTACAAGTAATTTTCACAGAATTTATATTTAGCATTTATCTAGTGAAATTGACAACTTCACTGATAAGTGTTAAATGTTGTAGTTTATTGTTCATTTCATCTCAATTCAGTTCACTTTTGAGTTTTTAAGGATTTTGGATCATTAAAATCAGTTTAATTCAAGTTTAGCATAAAATCACAAAAATCTCAATAAATAGGTCATAAAATATAAAAATCAGTGTTCAAGGACGCTTGAAGCAAGAAGCTTGGTGGATTCTGGATTTATATGGTACTAGTGCCTCAAGGGAGGCTATAGGAATTGTTCTTGGTTCTTGGTTCTCAGTTTGGCTTGCATTCACTTTGTAAGCATTAAATTCCAATTTTTTTTGCTTATTCACTGTTGGACTTTCTAGTTCATGGATCATGCTCACATGTTAGTAAGTTGTTAGAATTGCTTATTATAGTCTTTCGATAGCTTAATACATCATATTCAAATCACTAGATTAGGATTAAACCTCAACTTAGTCAACTTTTCATGTTTATATAAAAGTCAATTTCGACTTAAGTCATT
The DNA here is from genome assembly GCA_022545495.1 of Chrysanthemum lavandulifolium. Lineage (NCBI taxonomy): Eukaryota > Viridiplantae > Streptophyta > Magnoliopsida > Asterales > Asteraceae > Chrysanthemum > Chrysanthemum lavandulifolium. The sequence continues at coordinate 249,621,977 of CM040245.1, forward strand.
TTGAATAAACTTGTGAATTTCATGTAGGACTTAATATTAGGAGTGAAGACTTGTGATTTTGGATATCTGTCATTCTGTTGCTTGTCCTCATCATAGTATTTTTATTATTTTTATTCACTTAGTAAATCTGCTTATTTATTAGATCTTATTTAGCACTTTTTCAATATGATGTTCTGTGCACAGCTTTGAGAGCACTTTCATAAGCCCCTCATAAGCTCATTAGTGGATCCCACTTTGAGAACTTTGGCTTATTGAAAACCCTCCAACCTAACTTCTTTGCTTGATTGCTTATTTTGTGCTTTTCAAACATGTCATAAGTTTATTTTGGAATCTTGAGTTCATTTGAATTCTTGATTCATTTATTCGATTCTCACTGAAGCTTATTTGAATTCTACGATTCGTTTTTTTAGATTTTGGATTCTCTTTGAAGTGTTATTTTGAATTCTGGCGATGTGCTTAATTTGATTCTGTGAATTGTATTGAATTATCTTTGAAGTCTTTGTTTTGGATTCTCACACGACTTGCTTATTGTAGCTTATTAGTATGTTTCTTTACATGTTTTAGCTTATTTCGGTGTGCTTAAGTTGTTTACTGACTTAATTTTTAAACGTCGCTTTAGGTTTTAAACGTTAATCGATTTTAAATATAGAATTAAAATGACTTCAAAGTCTTTATTAGATTTAATTTCCTTAGTGTAATCAATCATAACCCCTTTCCTGTTCAATATTCACCCGATCACAAATTGCTAGTATTACGCTTTACACACCTCATTGGGACTTAACGACTGGGAAACACTAAACTCCTCTGGACTTTATTGCATTACTCGAAATGTTTGACTTTTATGGTTGACCATTCACAAGTGGTTGACTAGTAAAAGATAGACCGTTCGGAAACCAAATTTTAGCGCCACGGGAGGTGTCTGCGTACTTAATTTGAAGCATCGGTGATTGTTGAATATACACCCATTGTATATTTACCATCTTTGTCCATATTTCCTTATTTTCATATAAAACCAAAATTATCGTGAAGTTAATTCGTTTGACTAATCGATTACCAAAATATTTTCATTCTTTGTTTTACAACATGTTTTTCAAAATATTCCTCTTTACCCTCTTACCCTTTTGATTCTTCATTTCTTACCCTCTGTAAACCTTTGATTCTTTCCTATGTCGTATCCACACCATTTTGGTTGCCAATGGTGTGGTGGTCCTCATAATGGTGGGAATTGTCTGGTGTAGCATGGTAGAATCGTGAGATGGGTCTGTCTATAACCAAGCTCCCTATCCTTACCATGACACATCCGATTCATTCTACCGACCACCACATCATGAGATATTGACATATCTGTGTGAGTTTGTGGAGGTCCTCACCAAGGATTTGAGTGTCAATCCGGAACGCGTTTGTCTATGAGCAGTTTTACGGTAACACTCGTGACTTTGAAATTACCAAATTCCATATTATTCACAAGTCCAACCACAACAATCATTTTGTTGTGAGTCTTTATGTGGAGGTCCACACGTCATTTCGGATTGTCAAACAGGGAATACATTTCCTTGTGACAATTTTGACACATCATTTCAAGACCAACCTCCACAAGACAAAATGATTCAAGCAACTCCTCATGAAACTATGCCGGACCTTCTCATCGAAAAGTGCATCTCTCGTGAGAATCTATGGCGAATTACTTGCAAAAGAACGAGATGCTAGAAACGAAAAGAGTATGGAGGAATTACTTGTCGAAGAACAAGCGGCTAAAACACGTGCTATATTCAAAGGTCGCTCTTCTCGATGAGGATGATGATGATGAAGTTACCCTTGATATTCGTCAATTTTGTGCGGGTTCATCAAGTTCATCGGTTGAAATTCCTTCCATGAAAAATCGGGAGAAAAGACTATGATGGAATTACTAGCGGAAGAACAAATGGAAAGTGTAAAACATATGTATGCTAGTCCTTCTCAACTCCTCGATCTGTTGTTATCACACCGATATTCCCACTCACTCTAAAACATGGGGATGAGCATCTTGACATTGTTCTCGAAAAGGAATCGGACGAATTCATAAAGTCTAGTGTTGAGAACCTTGTCCCAATCCCGAGAGAGTCACAGGAACTTCGATCATATGTGTGATTCTCTTTCCCTCTTGAGTGTTCAAAAGATCATTTTGAAACTTTCTACGATCTTAGCGACGATTGTGCTTCCTATGGAAACATCGAGTATGTTGAGGCATCACTCCCACGCCTCGATCCTCTTCGAGGAGTTCACCGATGAACTCGCGCATCAATCCACTTTCATCGAAAAGTGATGATGATATCTTTGATTTCAAGCCAACCTAGGAGAAATTGAAAGTCTCCTTTATAATGATCGTTCACTCACTTCTCACCCTAACAGTCCAATGGAGAATGTTGATCACTTTGTTCCGAAACATTCAAAGCTACTTTCACCAACCCTCTATTTGAATTCGAATCAATTCACTTGGATTTCTAACAATCCAATCTTTGGCGAGGATAGTGATGAGCCCATTAATGGAACAAGAGTTCACAAATTCACTTCATATGAATGATTCTCTTCATGAAGAGTTCTCCGTGAACTCACTCATATCATATATCCACCGGAGTATGATAACTTCTACTTTGATCTAGACACACCCGGATATGTCTAGACCAATTGAGCTTAAATGATGAGATTCATGCTATTATGAATTCTCCTGCGGGTGATGATGAGTTAGTCATGATGTTTATCATGACTTTCTTTCTCTTCACCTATCCCGTGGCTTCTCCTATTCTTCACTCCTTCGGGAATGAAGACATTATTTTGACCCGGCATTTTCAATTATCATTTGTGAGCCGGTCTATGTATACCTCATCGGTGTGGAACTTTCACGTACTTCAATGTTTATACAAACATCTTGAATGAAAGTCCGATGGAGATTGTCTCTTCCACTTACTTCCCATGAACAAATTAATTGGGGTCGAGTCAAGCTAGCGACTCGGGAATCAAAACAAGATTTAAACATGGGTTTTCAACCGTGTGTACCACCACTAGTGTGGGGAGTTGCCTCATTGTTGTATATAAAATTTCAAAAAAATAAATAAAAATAGCCGTAGTATTTCCTTTTACGTTCTAAGTTTCGCATAACAGTAGGTACTTTGAATATTGAGGGCAATATTCATTTCTAGTGTGGGGAATTCTCACGAATTTTATCATGTAATTATACCACCCAATTCCATTTTGGCCAATTTTTTTTTTTGGAGTAAGTGTTTTGCACTTACTCGACTACGATTATCGATCCGCCATGTCTAATAAACAAAAGGATTGGCTAATCCGAGAGCAAGCGGCTCTTGGTAAAGATATCTCAAATCCGTTGACGGCTTGCAATTTGCCCAAAATTGTATGGTGTTCACTCACCATATCTTTAATTAGTGAAGAGTTGGCTAGCCCGCAAGTTTATGGCTTGTGGTAAAGGCGGTTGGAAAACCATAATTGGTAATCGAATCACCAAAGATATTTTATCTAAGAGTTGGCTAGTCCGAAGCAAACGGCTTACGGTAAAGACAAATCAAAACCGTTCTGTTGGTGATTTGCTCAAAATCATTTGGTTATCATTGTACCAAGGTTCTTACTTGAACTAAAACAATTGGCTACTCCGAAGTAATGGCTTTTGGTAAAGAGATGAAATCCATTAAATTTTAGTAAAAGATTGCTAGGGACTAGCAATAGTTTAGTGTGGGATTTGATATGTCTAAAACACATATATTTTACCTTGTTTAAACCCACAAAAGGATCAAAAGCACACAAATGACCATAAAATGTTACAAATATCATTGAAATGTGTTTTTATGCAAAAGGATTGAAAAGATTGAAAACTATAAAGTTTGCATAAATGGCAAGTCTAGTCCCTCGAGTTTCAAAAGTGACATATTTGGTCCCTGAAAGTTTAAATTTTGGAAAATAATAAATTCTGGTCCTTACACTATTGAAACTTGGCATGTTAAGTCCCTTGGGAAAATTTTGAAAAGTAGCATAACATGTCCCTGGACTTTGCAGCAATTACAAAAATGGTCCTTGTGATTTTCTACAAACCAAACCGGACCCAAACATAAACCCAACCCAATCCCTTATTAATAAAACCGGGGTCAACTCCCCAGTCAAAACCAGCCCCACGTTTTTCCCTCCCACCATTACTGCTCCTTCACCAACTCTGCAAAACCACCCACGCTCCAACCTCCATCATCATCACCCCTCACCTTAGCCCTTCCACCTCACCTAACAAAACAAGAAGCATTAATTGCTTCTTCTTCCTTAAAAGTCATCAGGTCCAATTGGCAAGAGTATTTTGGCGCCAAAAATCCATCAACGGCTAAAATGAAGTCCACTCATCCAATGGCTCACATTATTGGTGGGATATGCTCAGAGGAGAGAGAGGAACCCTAATCTTCACCTATAAAAAGAAAAAGAAGCAGGAATGAAAAGGAGAGAGTTAGCTTAGTATAGTTTTATTCCGTAGGTAGTGTAGTTTTAGTTTCAGTTATAATTTTCATTCAAATATTGTTGTACTCAGTTTCCTTAGTGTATTTTGAACCTTATTTACCTTTAATTACAAGTAATTTTCACAGAATTTATATTTAGCATTTATCTAGTGAAATTGACAACTTCACTGATAAGTGTTAAATGTTGTAGTTTATTGTTCATTTCATCTCAATTCAGTTCACTTTTGAGTTTTTAAGGCTTTTGGATAATTAAAATCAGTTTAATTCAAGTTTAGCATAAAATCACAAAAATCTCAATAAATAGGTCATAAAATATAAAAATCAGTGTTCAAGGACGCTTGAAGCAAGAAGCTTGGTGGATTCTGGATTTATATGGTACTAGTGCCTCAAGGGAGGCTATAGGAATTGTTCTTGGTGCTTGGTTCTCAGTTTGGCTTGCATTCACTTTGTAAGCATTAAATTCCAATTTTTTTTGCTTATTCACTGTTGGACTTTCTAGTTCATGGATCATGCTCACATGTTAGTAAGTTGTTAGAATTGCTTAGTATAGTCTTTCGATAGCTTAATACATCATATTCAGTCACTAGATTAGGATTAAACCTCAACTTAGTCAACTTTTCATGTTTATATAAAAGTCAATTTCACTTAAGTCATTTTGAATAAACTTGTAATTTCATGTAGGACTTAATATTAGGAGTGAAGACTTGTGCTTTTGGATATCTGTCATTCTGTTGCTTGTCTTCATCATAGTATTTTTATTATTTTTATTCACTTAGTAAATCTGCTTATTTATTAGATCTTATTTAGCACTTTTTCAATATGATGTTCTGTGCACAGCTTTGAGAGCACTTTCATAAGCCCCTCATAAGCTCATTAATGGATCCCACTTTGAGAACTTTGGCTTATTGAAAACCCCTCCAACCTAACTTGCTGCTTCAGTGCTTATTTTGTGCTTTTCAGCTTATGTCATAAGTTTATTTTGGAATCTGCTGAAGTTCATTTGAATTCTGCTGATTCATTTATTTGGATTCTGCTGAAGCTTATTTGAATTCTGCTGATTCGTTTTTTTTAGATTTTGGATTCTGCTGAAGTGTTATTTTGAATTCTGCTGATGTGCTTAATTTGATTCTGCTAAATTGTATTGAATTATGCTGAAGTGCTGTTTTGGATTCTGCGTTGACTTGCTTATTGAAGCTTATTAGTATGTTTCTTTACATGTTTTAGCTTATTTCCAGTGTGCTTAAGTTGTTTACAGCTTAATTTTTAAACGTACGTTTTAGGTTTTAAACGTTAATCGATTTTAAATATAGAATTAAAATGACTTCAAAGTCTTTATTAGATTTAATTTCCTTAGCGTAATCAATCATAACCCTTTCCTGCTCAATATTCACCCGATCACGATTCGTTGTATTACAGCTTTACACCTCGTTGGGACTTAACGACTGGGAAACACTAAACTCCTCTCGGACTTTATTGCATTCTGCTCGAAATGTTTGACTTTTATGGTTGACCATTCACAAGTGGTTGACTAGTAAAAGATAGACCGTTCGGAGCGGAACCAGAAGTCTCAGGTACTTACTGCATACAAGACCAGATCTTAGTTACTCAGTTGGACTACTCAGCAGATTCATGCATGACCCGAAGGATCATCACCTGAAGGCGGTAAAGCAAGTAATCCGATACATCAAAGGAACAAAGTAGCATGGCATAATATACAAGCAAGAAGGCGGCTGCAAGATTACAGGTTACAACGACAGTAGTTATGGAATCAACACTGATCAAAGAAAAGGAACTATTAGGATAGTATTTTATATCGTAGAGTCACCTATTACCTGGTGTAATCAGAAACAACCAACAGTGGTGCTATCATCATGTGAATCAGAATTCATGGCGGCTATTGCAACAGCATGTCAAGCCTTATGGTTAAAGCGATTGCTTAGTGAATTAACTGGATGGGAAGAGAAAAGGATATCGCTGAAGGTCGACAACGTTTCAGCAATAGCACTCGTCAGGAACCTAGTTTTTCATGGAAGAAGCAAGCACATTGATATTCGCTACCATTTCATTCGTGGAAGCTTAGAGAATGGGCACATCAATGTGGAACATGTCAGCGGAGAACTACAAAGAGCATATATTCTAACGAAGGCTCTACCAAGATTGAAGTCCGTGACTATGCGACAAATGCTCGGAGTTCAAGATTTAGGACGAAGCAACGATCAAGATTAAGGAGGAAAATGTGAACCAAATAATCTTAATTCTTATGCTTCTTATGTAAACATTATTAGACGAAGGACCAAACACGTTAAGTAGGAAGTTTGTAACCATAGGCGGTCACAAACGGTTAGAAAACGGTTACAAACACAAACCGTTACAGCGATTGGAACATACCGTTTGGAAACATATATGTACCATGTACAAATCGATTCATAGTTAATTACTTATTCATTTCAATACACTTTGCAATCTATATACTTTGATCTAGAGATTGGGGCAACAGCTACATGGTGCCAACAGATCTTCATGGCAATAACGAATTAGATGAGAAGGCTGCTGAGATGGTTTTCCAGATGGAGCCTGAGAATATATATTCTTTTGTCAAATTTATATGCAGCTTCAGGTAGATGGGCTGACATTGGTGCAATAGAGTGAAGATGAGGGACACAGGTGTAAAGAAATTCCCGAGTTATAGTTGGCTTGAAGTGCAAAATAAGATCCACACGTTCTCAGTTGGGGATTCGACCCACCCAGAGACAATTAGAATATATGCTTATCTTGAAGAATTGGATTTTAGATTGAAGAAAGTGGGTTACATTTCTTCACTTAAATTGGTTTAGAATTTTATGGAAGAGGGGGAAAAAGGAACATATGAAAACTACCATAGTGAAAAGCTGGTTGTGGCATTTGGGATCCTTAAAATACAAGGTGGAAGACCGATTCGTGTATTTAAGAACTTAAGGGTATGTGCTGACTGTCGTCATCAAACACATATCGAAGATCAAGGGTAGGCTGATTATTGTGAGAGACTCCCACCGTTTTCACCATTTTAGGGATGGTATATGTTCTTGTGGGGATTGCTTGTGATAAACAAGAAGTGTTTAGTCACCATGTCGGCGGGTGATCTGAAACCTAGGCATGTTCTCAACACTACGACAAATTGTTAGAATTTGCATGCTTATTTTTCCACGGTTTCGAAAGAGCGGAGTTTTAAGTTGTACTTTTACACGGAATTGAGCGTGCATAAAATAACTATTATTTGTGTGTATATAGCATTAGGTGGTGTTTGTTTTTCATAAAAGGCTCTTAACAACCTCTTAATCGAACCGCTCGACGCGGTCGACATTTTGGTCGCTCGACCGTTTGTTTTTTCCGCTCGGGACGCGTTTAGAGGCGAAAGATCTTAATGGTCTAGACTTGAGAGGGTGTCTGAATGCCTCACGACACAAAAAGAAAACCAAAAAAAAAAAAAAAAAAAAATTAGTACAAGCAAGCAAATGCGGTTCAAACATGAGTTTTTTTCCGCTCGGATGCGTTGATTCGACATTTACGTCTCAGATTCAGATTCAGATGTGCGGTTCAGATTCAGATTCGGAGCCTCTTAAAAAACAAACACCACCTTAATCGACGCTTACAAGTATGCACAAATTAAAAGATCACCTACACTCTTTTAAGCGTGCATATAAAATACTATTAGTCACCAAGAAAAACGTGGACAAATTTATTTATATAAAAACTAAAAAAAAATAAAGTTAGGGTGTGTTTGTTTTTTACAAAAGGTCCGAACCGCCCGACCGCCTCTCGACTTTATCCGGCCGACGCGTCGGACATGCGGGTTGTTTGTTTTTTTCATTGTCAATCAGACACGGGCAGATATATATGTCTTACCGAGTAAGAGTTGGGTTTTAAATCTTCATCGGCTCTTAACCATATTCATCCACCTCGACTCTTCAAACCCCCAAACCCATTAAACCCACAAAACCAATCATCGATCTTGAACATAAAACAACAACTAAACTTTACCCGAGACCTTGCTATCAAGATCTTAGCCGTGGATCTTTCAAAAAAAAAAAAGATCTTAGCCGTGGTACTTGTGTGATACGAGATCAAATGAGAGAAAACCATAAGTTTTCTAGGTTGACAGAATAACCAAAGGATATTATGGTTTTGGAGGGTTAGGACTTAGGAGAAAAAAATGAGTGTTGACTTGACTGCATATGTGAAAAGTGAGGCGTGGATTTAGGTTATCTCATATTAGGATGCCTTTATATTATGGTTGTTTATAGGGTTATTATTGGGTTATTTTTGTAACTAATCTTGGGCCAAGTAGTGAAAATTTTAAGACAGTTTTGGGCATAAAATATTCACTGTTTTTGGTAGTGTTGTTTTGTCATTTGACATTAGGGGTATTCATTGTTTAGGTAATACCCGAATAAACTAAAAATCAAAACCAAATCAAACCAAAAATAATTTATTTAACGGTCAATTATTGTGTTAAATTTATGATAATTTTTTTTTTTCATGTTTACACAAACTACTTATTCATCGCATTGCCATGTTATATATATTTAGAAAAAGATAATTAAAACCATTAAGATAATTATACAAAAATAAATAACATTATTTCATTCAGAGTTAGACTTTATAGCCACATCTTATCAGATGTGATAATCAGATTCAGACCTAAAACATCTTAATGAAACAAAAGCGTGTACTTTTTTAATACGTATCATTCCCATGACTTTATATCTCCTCTTCGTTTTTCCAAACAGATAAATCTATTTTACAGGAAAATATCCTCAAACCACTATCAATAATCAGTTTTCCCAAAATCTCACACTACCGTTTCCCCCAAATATGATCCTAATTGATAGTTCAATCATTCATCCTTCTAATATCACCACCTAGGGTTTCAAATCGGTCCAATTGTACCAGCTAGCATTTCGTTTTTGGAGGATTTGACTACGATTATCAAAACCGTTTTTGTATTTTTGTTTAATCTGTGAATAAAAATTGTTCAATTTGAAATAGTTAGTTATTGGTAAGTATGTGTTATTTGTGAAATAGTTAGTGTGTTTAAATGGAGCTTGCGTTATCTGTGTGAAATTAGTTATTTGAATCGAGCTTGCGTTATTTTAAGCGTTTTGTTGCCGAAATATGCTCGAGTTATTGATGAATGCGAAAGAATCGATTGGTAATAATTGTTGAACCTGTTAATGATCTTGAATGAAATTAGTGTACATTAAATCTGTTTGCGTGACTCTATACTTGATTTTCTGTCTATTTGTGCTGTCATCATAATCGATTGTTTGTGTTAATTTGTTGTAATTGCTTGTTAAGTAAGCTTTACCTTGATTCATTATTTAGCTATTAGTTTATCGGCTATCAAGTAATTGAAGAAGAAACTGAACGAAATAAATGCTAGTTGACTATTGGAAAATTGCATGTCAACATAGGAGCCCCTGTTGCTTGTTTCTTCGTTGTGGTTTACATTTATATCACATTAAGTGTATTGGTGGAATATCTAACAAGACTTTTAGCATGATACTAGAACTTTTAAGGGATGCATTTCCACATCTTACAACATTACCATCGTCTACCTGATAATTTGTATCTAGTTCTAGTGCGTGTGTAGTTGCATATTATTACTCGAGCTGTTCGGTAGTTAGAGTCCAGGACTTTTAGGATCCCATTTTAGAATAGTACTTACATGATTCTGCGGCTATCCAAACATACAAAGCAGCCACCTGCTAAGTGAATTAATCTGTAATAACATGTCCATGACAGTTTATTTGTTAGGTTGCGTGATGATTACTGATAGGTATTGTATTAATGTTTGATCTGCCTTCAGTCAGTAACCAACCAGTACGTAAGTTTATTATGTTACTCTAAATGGATGTATTATGCTTGAATATGTTTCAGTTTCTGGACTTCCAGCTTTTGTTATGTTTAAGTATTCTATCCTACCATCACATAACTAGAATACAATGGTCGTCTCTCACGGATAAATAGTATATCAGTATAGGATCAGTATCGTGCACTAGATAGCAATGAGTTGTGGTTGAGTCTCTAAGACCAAATATTATATGGAAGTTACAGTCACCAGCAAACAACTGATATTTTAAGGATCAATATCGTGCAATGACAGTAACATTCATATGTGGTGTCGATCAGTGTCTCGATCAGTGTGTCTTTGGTTTTTAGCAATGACAGTAACATTCATAGTATTAGTGTGGCGCTTCGCAAATTTCCAATATTGACCTCTTTTTGATAGTCATAAGCCAGAGCCCCTTTGGTATGGTGGCATCAAAAGCTAACCATTAGGTTCGTATTGCCAATTCGAATTAATTTCTTTCCCCTTTCTTTGTACTGTTTAAATCTTTATCGTGTGTAATTCCTCAGTGTTACAGTAAATTGTTTAGACCTTTAATAGCGAAAAATTGTGATTATGTGCTGTTGCTTGTGGTTTTTCTCTGATAACCTAAATTTGTTGTATCTGATCTGTTTTTCTTTCTTATTATCAGCACTAGAATGTCATGCAGAATATTTGCTTCTGATATTTTTGTACACAATGTGTTCAATTACTAAGCATATTTCTTTATTTTAATCAATACGCTAGTTAATGCATTTTGGTTATTTAGCACGTGTTTGAGAAGGAGCCCATGTCTCTAGTATATACAATACGAGTATGCGTGTCTATCTCTGCTTTGAATGTTTTACTAATTGATTTTCGAATGTTTGGTTGCATAGCGCAGTTAGGATAACTAGCTGATTTTCGAGTGTTTGGTCGCATAGCGTAGTTGTAATTGCATAGCATAGTGTAGTGTTTAGCAACTTGTATAGCGTATTAGAATAGTAGTTGCAATAATTGATTTAATGGGTGCAGAAATCTGTAATTGTAATAATCATAGTTAATAGGTGCAATAATTGTATTTCGACTTGGTTCCATCCATCATGGACGAGTAAGTCTAATTTTATAATGTTTTCAGAGTTTAGTTAATTTTATTTATTTATGTGGGGTTATAAAAACTGGTGCAGGGGTAATCAAGTTTCAACAGCTAAATTTTTTGGATTTGTCTGATCTACCAATGTTGGTAGGTTTCTGCAACCCTATTAGTTCAGTTGAGCTACCTCAATTAGTAGAGTTGATACTTGACGGCCTTCCAAATTTCACGAGCATTTATCCCGAGAATAAGTCATCAACATCTTCTTCATCTAGTTCTGCAATTCAACCTTTCTTAAGCAAAGAGGTAATATGTGTATGTTGAAATATAAATTATATATCTTAGTTGCACGGATGAATTAACAAGCTAGGACTATATGTTGTGCAGGTTGTGATCCCTAAGTTGGAGAGATTGAAGGTTTCTAAGATGGAGGCATTGCAAAGTATATGGCCTTATCAATTTTGCAGCAGCGGGGAAGTTAACAGTTGCATACTGAGAGAAATTGAAGTGACAGGATGTGATAATCTTGTGAATATTTTTCCGAGCAATCCGGTGCCATTGTTGCATCATCTTATTGATCTCCGTGTTCTAGATTGTGGTTCCATTGAATTTTTATTCAATATTGACGTGGGATGTGTTGGTGAGATTGAGGAGGGTTGTAGCAGCTTGAGATACATTACAATACGATGTAAAAGTTTTAGAAATTTGTTTACACCCACCTTCGCTAGGTTTGATTTGGGCGCACTTGAGTACCTTGTCATTGAAGGTGTGCGTTATAACATCAATGAATCAGTTGAAAGGAGCCACGAGGTATGTAATGTCATTCTTATTCCTACTTTGAGTTTCAACTTATAGAAGGAATTGCACATCTCAACTGAATTAGATATTCACATTTGTTTTATGTAATGATAACGCAGATGAATGATATAAACAGGGGAGAGATAGTACAAGTTGATGATATTGTTCCAGATGTGAATGTTGCAATTCCATTTCATGTCTTATCTACGTTTCATCACCTCAGAGAACTGTATATAATAAACTGTGCTGATGTTGAGGTGGCGTTTGAGATAGAGAGTGCAACCAGTAAAGATTTAGCAACAAGTCAAAGGGATAATCAACAATCACCGCTCCTTCCCTACTTGGAGTTATTAAGGTTATATGAGATGGAGAATATGAATTATGTGTGGAAGTGTAATTGGAATAAATTTTTATGTTCTACGACACAACAGAAAGCCTCTTTCCAGAACCTGAAAACCATATATCTTGAAAGGTGCAAAAACATAAAGTATTTGCTCTCACCTTGCATGATTAAACATCTTTCCAGCTTAGAGCAAATTCAAATATATCATTGTAATGCTATTGAAGAAGTTGTTTCAAATCGAGATGACGAATATGAAGAAATAGCTACATCTTCCCAAACAAACACTACTTTCTTACCCCGTTTCGACCGTCTCTGGCTTTACAATCTACCACACCTAAAGCATATTGATGGTACAGTCTCCAATATAACTTCAAGTACGAATTCTATTCATGATCACTTGAAGGTATGTTTTTCTTTTAATATATCCTAATCCTATGCATAGTCAACTATATTTTTAATTTATTTTAATATCTATTCTTCATTACGTATGACGTCTATTGAAAAGATTGTGAGTGGTAGAATTATTTGATAAAAATATGAGAAAAGTTAATTACGAAACACCTTTTTTCATAAAAAACTACACTTTCATCTTTTTCTTTATAAATTAAAACATCTAGTAAACCGTTAATCGTTATGCAAAATTATCTTTCTATAGATATGCACTTCTATATTACTTTCGATGAACATTTTATTCAAAATTTTCGCCCAAAAAAATCACATGTGATTTATTACCTTAATAATCACATATGATTTTTTAATTATTTTATTTATTTTTTATTATTATTTTGTTTTAACTTGGGTTTCAACTCGACATTGCGAGCCAACTAAAATCACATGAGATTTATGATATCATACTTGATTTTTAAAATCACAAATCACAAGTGATTTCACAAATCACAAGATTTTACAAATCACGTGTGATTTTTCTGGGCGAAACTTTCTAACACTAAAAAATGGTCGAAAGTATATCAAAGTGCTTGTCTACTGAAATATAAAAATATTATCTTCACGATTGTGTATTTTTCGTAGCTTGAAGATTTACCGTTGGCAAGATTCTCCCATTTGTTCTTTAGAAAAAAGTGCTATTTATTGATCAAAACAAAAAAAAACTCACTTCTATATACTTTAAACGAACTTTTTTTTATAGAGGGCACTTCTATATACTTTTAACGAACTTTTTTTTAACCGTTTTTTGTGAGTGTTGTAATTACGTCTAAAAAAATCACATATGATTTGTTATTTTAAAAATCACATATGATTTGTTATTTCTTAACATATGAATCTCATGTGATTTTGCACATGCAAATTTTAACACTAAAATAAAACTCGAAAAAAAGGTCCGTCGAAATTATATCAAAGTGTCGTCGCGATGGTGTAATTTTTATTTTAATTTCGATGAAAGAATGAGTAACCGAGATTTGTTTATTGGATCTTTAGAAAATATGAGGTATATATTGAACTTAACTCATATAATAAAGTTTAAAAAATATAATAATGAGCGTCTTTAGGATTGCTTAACTATTGGGCTCTTTTTAACGTAGATAAACATCGGAAAAAATAAAATGAACAAATTATATGCTTATGCTTATCTACTTATAACAAGTCAATATACACATACGCATGTTAGGATATGTTTATCTACTTATAACAAGTCAATATAACGATTAACCTTTCACAAATTAATTCCTTGTGGGGGCTTATCACCTTGGTATTGATGACATGTTTAACTAAACTTCCAAAATTATTTAATTATTATAGCCACAAAGCAGTCAATTACATTTATTATTGGGTTGTACACTAATTTTTTATATCACATAGTGTTCTCAGATGTATGGTTTGACTGTGAGTTGACCAACTGCTGACGTGTTCCATCCAATAGTAGACTGACATGTGTCATTTCTGTTGGAATGGTTTTGGCACGTATCACCATCATGTACGTACACTAATTTTTCATATCACATACTGTTCTCAGGTGGGTTTTGCTTCTCCATCATTATGCCAATATTCCAGAAAGATATTTATCCATACATGTGAGACGTTAGCAACTCTGATTCCATTCAGTGCAGTGGGAAAATTACAAAAGCTTGAAGAGCTGGAAATATACTATTGCCGGTCACTAAGGGAGATATTTGAGATTAAAAGGGTCAACAAGAATGGTAGTGATAGTTCTAATGTTGGTGATGAAATTGGTGATATACTTTCTGGAGTGACGATTCCAAGGTCCGCAAATATGAGTTTGCTTGAATTGCCCAAGTTAAAGATATTGCGGATTATCAACTGTGATCTTTTGGAATATATATTTACATTTTCCACACTTGATAGCCTCAAGCAACTTACGGAGTTGACCATAGTAAAGTGTAACGCAATGCAAGTGATTGTGAAGGAAGATGGACAACACACCTCTAAAAGTGTTCTCTTTCCCCGTCTAAAGTCCCTTACACTAACCAATTTACCAAATGTCGAAGGTTTCTTCTTGGGGATGAATGGGTTCAAATGGTCAATATTGGATGAGGTTAAGATCTATGGTTGCCCAAAAATGAAGACTTTTACATCTGGTCGCTCGATTACTCCAAAGCTCCTCTACGTACATACAGGCATTGGCAAGCATAGTCTTGAATGTGGTCTCAACTTTCCATTGTCCAATGCATCACATGAGGTATGTTATTACCATAATTGCATCAACAAATCAGTTATTCTTTGTTTCCTTTATTATTTGGCAATTAATTTTGTTTCTGGTCGTGTGTCTATCTGATGATGAATTACGTTTGTGTTTCTGCATTAGGAGATTCAGTTCCATAGCTCAAGTATGTGTTCTAATCCAAATATAAGAAAGCTACTTCAATTCCCTTGGTCTTTTTCAAATCTAGAAAAGCTTCATATCAGGGAAGAGGAGGTGAAGGAGATATTTGAAGTAGTAGATTTGGAAAATGATGATGTGAATGAAAAGAAATCTGTTGTGGTATTTCGAAGCTAAAGAAGTGACCCTGGAAGAGCTTGATAGTATGAGGTATATATGGAAGAGCAGTAGGTGGATAACTTTGAACTTTCCAAACCTTACAAAAGTGTTAATTCATGGATGTGCGCTTCTTGAACATGTTTTCACATGTTGCATGGTTCATGATCTATTACAGCTACATGAGCTTGAAATTAGTAGCTGCAATAATATGGAGGTAATTGTCAAGAAAGCAGAAGATTCTGACACTAGAGCTACTGATGTTGTTGTGTTTCGTTCTCTGAAATCCATAAAACTTCATGGCCTTCCAAATCTCAAGGGATTTTGCTTGGGGATGGAGGATTTTCTATGGCAATCATTAGATACTTTGGAAATCAAATACTGTCCACAGATAACGGTTTTCACGTGTGGACAATCAACTACTCCACAACTAAAGGTAATAGACACATCTTTTGGATTGTGTTACGCAACAGAAGACCCAACCTCCTTTATAAAGGCCAAACAACAAGAGGTACGTGATCTCAGTTGGATATTTACATGTTTATCATATTCAGGGGTTTGAATCACTCTATTAATTAATACTTCTATTCTCCTACAGGGATTGCAGTTCTGAGGAAAGGAGTTTATACCTGAAATTAAGTGATGCATTATTTTGGTATGTAATTTGACGTCAAGAATATTGAATAAGTAAATATTGCACCTGTATACCGGGTCCATGCGTCAACCTTGCTTGTAGTTTTCATTTATTCCCTTTTCAATAAGCCGAAACTTGTTTTTCAACCTTATGTGAATGAATTGACTTGTTCAATATCGATAAACTAATATAAATAGGCTTTAATGAGTTCCAGCATCTGCTATTTGTGGTGAAATCAGTATACATGCCTTTATTAGGAAGCGGAGTTAGAATCATGGATCAGGTCCAAATGGCGAAATGCCTTTTTTTCCCGTAACCTGTATCATAAAACAACCCCTATTCGACGTGGTTGTTTGTTCAACTGGTTTATCTGGCTATATTGATTACCATCCAAATACTTAAGCTGCTTTCTTGATTAGATTACTATTTTGATATTATAGCTCGAGGTAATTTTAATTTCAATTTAAAATAATAACAATTCCTTAATTGTTACTGCTAAGGAATAGTAACCTTTTGTTACTGCTACATGTCTCTAATTTTTGTTCAATACAATTTTGGCTGGTTTTCAACTAAAGTTTGCCTAAAATGGGTTTTGTGAAGAAATATGCATATCAACTGTTTGATAAATGAATGAGCTAAAATCTCTTTTTTTTTTTTTTTTTTTTTTTTTTTTTTTTAGTTTTTTGATAATTTATTTTGTTGTTGAAGTTGAGCGTAATAAATCAGTTATTGTTTACATTTATATCACATTAAGTGTATTGGTGGAATATCTAACAAGACTTTTAGCATGATACTAGAACTTTTAAGGGATGCATTTCCACATCTTACAACATTACCATCGTCTACCTGATAATTTGTATCTAGTTCTAGTGCGTGTGTAGTTGCATATTATTACTCGAGCTGTTCGGTAGTTAGAGTCCAGGACTTTTAGGATCCCATTTTAGAATAGTACTTACATGATTCTGCGGCTATCCAAACATACAAAGCAGCCACCTGCTAAGTGAATTAATCTGTAATAACATGTCCATGACAGTTTATTTGTTAGGTTGCGTGATGATTACTGATAGGTATTGTATTAATGTTTGATCTGCCTTCAGTCAGTAACCAACCAGTACGTAAGTTTATTATGTTACTCTAAATGGATGTATTATGCTTGAATATGTTTCAGTTTCTGGACTTCCAGCTTTTGTTATGTTTAAGTATTCTATCCTACCATCACATAACTAGAATACAATGGTCGTCTCTCACGGATAAATAGTATATCAGTATAGGATCAGTATCGTGCACTAGATAGCAATGAGTTGTGGTTGAGTCTCTAAGACCAAATATTATATGGAAGTTACAGTCACCAGCAAACAACTGATATTTTAAGGATCAATATCGCAATGACAGTAACATTCATATGTGGTGTCGATCAGTGTCTCGATCAGTGTGTCTTTGGTTTTTAGCAATGACAGTAACATTCATAGTATTAGTGTGGCGCTTCGCAAATTTCCAATATTGACCTCTTTTTGATAGTCATAAGCCAGAGCCCCTTTGGTATGGTGGCATCAAAAGCTAACCATTAGGTTCGTATTGCCAATTCGAATTAATTTCTTTCCCCTTTCTTTGTACTGTTTAAATCTTTATCGTGTGTGTAATTCCTCAGTGTTACAGTAAATTGTTTAGACCTTTAATAGCGAAAAATTGTGATTATGTGCTGTTGCTTGTGGTTTTTCTCTGATAACCTAAATTTGTTGTATCTGATCTGTTTTTCTTTCTTATTATCAGCACTAGAATGTCATGCAGAATATTTGCTTCTGATATTTTGTACACAATGTGTTCAATTACTAAGCATATTTCTTTATTTTAATCAATAAGCTAGTTAATGCATTTTGGTTATTTAGCACGTGTTTGAGAAGGAGCCCATGTCTCTAGTATATACAATACGAGTATGCGTGTCTATCTCTGCTTTGAATGTTTTACTAATTGATTTTCGAATGTTTGGTTGCATAGCGCAGTTAGGATAACTAGCTGATTTTCGAGTGTTTGGTCGCATAGCGTAGTTGTAATTGCATAGCATAGTGTAGTGTTTAGCAACTTGCATAGCGTATTAGAATAGTAGTTGCAATAATTGTATTTAATGGGTGCAGAAATCTGTAATTGTAATAATCATAGTTAATAGGTGCAATAATTGTATTTCGACTTGGTTCCATCCATCATGGACGAGTAAGTCTAATTTTATAATGTTTTCAGAGTTTAGTTAATTTTATTTATTTATGTGGGGTTATAAAAACTGGTGCAGGGAGAATGAAGTGGAGTTGTTGCAGAGGTACAGGAGAGACAGAAAGATTTTATTGAACTATTTGCTCTCTGGCAGTTTAATCAAAAAAGTTGTTATGCCACCTGGCGCTGTTACATTGGATGATGTTGATCTTGATCAAGTTTGTGTTGATTTTGTTCTCAATTCCGTCAAGAAAGGTACTTTGTTTATGTTTAAGATTTCAATATAGCAGCTGCATTTTCATTAAAGTATAGAAATGTTACTTTTCGGTTTCGATATTGGTTTGTTGTAGTTTATAGTAAGGATTTAAAAGGTGTTTTTCGGATTGTGTTTTGGATTGGAGTATTTAGTTGTCTGCGTTTTCTTAGGATATGTTTTGCAAAATCGGCAGTAGCTCCAAGTAGTAAAAGGATTTTGGTAGCGTATCTGTAAAAGCTAAACGCTCGTTGCTGAAAAAACATTTGTATTCTAAAAGCTAAACATAACCCCTAAATGTTCCAAAAAGCTCGTTGGCAAACATGGTTTCGAGAAAGCGGGTCAAGACAAACACTTTTTTGCCGACATGTAATTGTTTTGAAAATGCTATCCCAGACACGTCCTAAGGCTGGGTATTAGTTTGGAAAGTGAAAGTGGAAAATCGGGGTTACGATAGTTGTTATTGACTTATTGATTTGGTTCTGAGTTACGTGGATTGTGGTCTTGATTAGTTTGTGCATAGCGTAGCTGTAATCTGTAATGTTAATTTGTTATGGCCACTGCAAGTACTTAACTTTCAGTTGCATAATAAGTTTATGATAGTTAGGCAGGACACAATTCGTGCACATTTCGATATATGCTCATCGAATGTATGAATTTGCATTTATTATTTGGTAGAATTCTAGTTATCCAATATTTGGACTACCATGTGTTAGATGTGAAAGAAAGCATTCTAAACGACACTCATTCGATGTGATGTTAATTCACTATGCACCACTATAAAAGCCGCTCGACTCAACCCAACCCCGTAGTTAGCCAACTCGTCTGACCCATTGTATGAACTGACCCATTTTGATTCTAATCTGTTTTGAGATGTTACCAGATCCTAAATCATTAATCCTGTAATTTTTGGTTTTCTTTCTCATTATTTAGGAGCTTGTTGAAGACGAAAGATCACAGCTTGCAATCGATTTCAGTAATTTTTAAATACTTGAAGACGAAAGATTGAAGAAGCTAGCTTTCAGTGAAATTTTGTAAACATACTTAGAAATTGCTATGAAAGTGTTATTTGAGTATCTGAGGTTTAATTGTATAAAATTGCTCCAGATTTGATGTTGCTATGGAATTGCTACAGATTTGAGTTTATGATGTTCATGCGTTATGATGTCGCTATAAAATTGCTACAGAATTGTGATTTTTAAATTTTTTTTTATTATTAATATTATCATTATTATTTTTTAAATGTAAAATGATAAAAATACACTTAAAAGCGTGTAAAAGTTTGCATTCCATTCATGATTAAAGAACACTAGTTCAAGCGTGTAGTTTTCAAAATATCCACCCTACAAAGCGTGTACTTTTTGATCAAATTTTCCACCCTACCAAGTGTGTAGTTTTTGATCAAATTTTACACCCTATCAAACGTGGACTTTTTGAAGCTTTGTCCCGTGTTGTGCATTTTGTGACGCCAACTATTGCCACGCTATCATATGCGTGTACTTCTAGTTTTAATACATCAAAAACCGTGGAAATATGTCCCAATCAGTGTGTATGATTACACCATTTGCTGTAGTGAAATTAGTTGATTATGGTTATTTGTATTCTCCGTTTTCCAAGTTTTTTGAGGGTAAAGGGTTACCCCGAAAAAATATATTAATCACAAAGAGTTGTTAAGTACAAAATAGAATGTGGCTGAAGTACCTCATTAACCTCTAGCTATATACTACATAAACAATACCCGAAAGCTAGAAACAAAACCCATTTCTTCATCATGTATCAAAAGATCGACTAACGTGGAAGTGAATGCTTCTGCGATTTTTTTCAAAGGTTTTACTTGTTTATTTCAGTGAAGAAAAAA
This sequence comes from Chrysanthemum lavandulifolium, assembly GCA_022545495.1. NCBI lineage: Eukaryota > Viridiplantae > Streptophyta > Magnoliopsida > Asterales > Asteraceae > Chrysanthemum > Chrysanthemum lavandulifolium. The sequence goes on from CM040245.1 coordinate 249,642,446, forward strand.
CACAATTACTGGTGCTAGACGTTAAATCTTAAATGCATCATATAAATCTTTAAATGCATGAGCCATTTCAACATTTTATCAGTCATAAATATCCATGACAACCAATTTTTTATCATATATTTTGAAAGAAAATGAAATAACACATGGATAATGTTAATGCCCATATTCATAGCCACACACAAAAAGCAATGATTGCTTTCTCAAATATAACATTCTTTTTTCACAGTTCAAATTATATCATTATTCACAAAAACATCTTTACAAAACAGCTGCACTCTCAGAGAGCATAGCAAGGTACCTTTTTGTTTAAGTTTTATACAAAACTATGTGAATTAAGAAGATCATGTTTGTTTCACTACCAAACAAGTTGTAGATTATTGTTCGTGTATGTTTTCTAATAAGTATGCAAATGTTTAAGGGTAAAAGCTAAAATGAACTAGGTACTTACTTTCAGAAATGTCATATTAGGCGAACACTCTAAAGTTAAGCTGTCAAAGAACTATCAGCTATTACTTAAATCAATGGTTGTTAAGATCCCGATACCATTTTACGATACTGGATAGCAAAAACGATCCCGATCTTACATAGGATCTTATAAGATCCCAATCTTGACCATAGGATTTTAAGATCTAATCCGATCCGATCTTACCTTTCTCGAATGATGTCAATCCCTCTGTTGAAATCAGTCAACACCGAATCTACTATTTATTTTCACACATGTGATTATTTACTGAACATTATTAAACTTAGATGATTAATCTTTTCTTATACAAGTCTCGTTGACCGTTGTGTTGACCGCTTTTTTGCCCGCCTAGTGTAAAATCGAGTAACTTTTTTGTCTTGAATCTAGTTTGATTTTTGATATGATGAGAGTCGTAATCATGTAATTTTATTTTGTTCCATTTTTTGCCGGGTATTAACCTTTTACCCCAAAGAAAGAAATAAGTGTTGGCCTTAACGTATGGATCTATGGTCTATAACGTGGTCAAGATATACCAAGTGAAATAAGAACAATGAATCTGTAAATGCTTTTGTAATTAATCTGTCAGCATGTCTTTACAATCTATGTTCTAAAGTATATATATAAAACGAAAGGGTACAAAGTAAACGTTGTGACGGTTCAATCCATCCAACAGATGTGTCTGTTAGTTTGTAACCGTTTGTAACTGTCAAAAAACTGCCTTGGTTGACTTTTGTATTTGACTTGGGTCGTTTGGGTGGTTGACTTGGGTCGATTGGGATTAACCCAATAATAAGTAATATCACCGTTGAGTGTTTGGAGCCAGTTCAAACGCGGATGTTAACGATGTTTTTATTAACTTGCTCTTACTTTCTCCCTCGCGGATGTTAGTTTGATGTCACTCAATGATAGTAAGAAGTAAGAGCAAAAGTTAATGATTTATGAATATGCTTAATCAAAATATAGCAGTATCTATATTTGGTTTGTTTTGCTTTATTATATTGTTTAGTTGGATAACATTAAAAAACATTTGGACTCCTATAGCTACCAACCTGATATTGATATTAAGCCTGCTGTTGAGTTAAACTTTTAGAAGTTTAACATGAAAAGAGTTTGCTATGCGTCGGCCAAAAGGTCAGAAACCATGGTTACCCAAATAAAAAGTTACCTAATAGTTAAAATTGATAATTTGAAAGAAAAGATAGTTCAGTTTGTGCCAACTGATAGTAAAAATATGAAAGCTTGAATGACTGCTAGTTCTTTAAATTGTCTGATTATTTTGTGTGTTTTGTAGGTCTCACTATAAGCTAATATTCCGAGTAATGGAGTTTGTAACCGCAATTATTGGTCCTGTTGTTGAATCTTTGATGAAGCCTGTCAAGAAACATTTGGGCTATATCTTTTCCTCCACAAACAACATTAGAAACATGAATACTAGATTGAAGGAATTGGATGGTAAAAGCATTGATGTCAGAAAGCTCATGGAAGCACCCAATACAAGTCAACTGGAGAAACCTGCTCGGGTAGATGGTTGGTTGGAGGAAGTCAAAAAGATTAAGGAAGATGCTGAAAGAATTTCAAGTAACTACAATGGCTGTTTTAACGTGAAGAGGAGGTACCAAGCAGGAAGAAATGCATTCAAGACCACTGAGGAGATTGAACGTCTAATTGAGGAAAATACTCGAATAAAATGGAGCAATACCCCAAAACCTCTTGGAAAAGTGAGTTTTAAAAAAGAACCCTCTTCTGTACCGTCAAACGGTGATGCCAAGAATTATTTCAAATCACGAGAGAAGATTTTTGAGGATGCACTCGGGTTTCTTCAACAAGATCACAAGATGCAAGTGATAGCGCTATGCGGAATGGGCGGTGTTGGAAAAACCACGATGATGGAACAACTGGAAAAGACTATCGCGGATAAGAATGTGTTTGGTTGGATTGTAAAGGTGGTTATTGGGCAGAAGATTAACACGTTTTCAATTCAGAAAACCGTAGCAGAATATATAGGACTAAATTTAACTGAAATGAGTGAAACAGCAAGGCCAGATCGTCTTCGTATTACATTTGAAAAGATGTCCCAAGATGGTAAAAAGGTTCTAGTAATTTTGGATGATGTGTGGGAGATGGTCAAACTCAAGGATATTGGATTAAGCCCTTTGCCAACCGGCTTCAAATTGTTGCTAACGTCACGAAATGAAACTGTTTGCACACAAATTAAAGTAGAGGCTAATTCGGATGTTAAAGTAGTTAAAGTGGATGTCATGGAGGAGTCCGAAGCAAATAATTTCTTTTGTGAAATCACAGGAGTTTCAAATCCGGGGCTCAATGAGATAGGGAATCAAATTGTGAAAAGATGTGGATTTTTGCCCCTAGCCATCAAACTCATTGCAACAACCCTTATAAATGTGCAAGACATTTCTGTGTGGAGAAATACACGTAACCGTTTGAAGAATAATGATCTTGATAAAAATGTGCAAGAAATTATTGAAATTAGCTACACTTCTATACAAGAAGAGGATGTTAAAGCGATTTTTCTGCTTTGTGGCTTGTTTCCAGATGACTTTAATATTCCAATTGAGGATCTCACAAGATATGCATGGGGGCTTAAATTGTTGAAGGGTGTTCCTACTTTGGGTGATGCTAGAGACAGGACAAAAACATGTGTACGCAATCTCAAAAAAGCAAATTTATTGATTGATAGTGATTACCTCGAGTGTGTCAAAATGCACGATCTTGTTCTTGCTTTTGTGCAAGGAGAAGTTTCTAAAGGTGACCATCCGTGGATCATTAACCATGGTGATTTTTCGAGGTGGAGTAGGGCTGAGATGAGCAGGCCTTGCCAAAAAATTTCCTTGACCTGCATGGGTATGACCGAGTTTCCTAAAGAATTTAAATACCCGAACCTAACTCTTTTGAGACTTATGGGTGGAGATAGAACACTTAAGTTTCCGGAAGATTTCTATGAAGAAATGGAAAATCTTGAAGTTATAGCGTATGAGAAAATGGAGTACCCTTTGCTTCCACGATCACTTCAATGCTCCACCAATCTACGAACGCTCATTCTCCATCAATGCTTGTTAATGTTCGATTGCTCTTCTATTGGAGATCTTTTGAATTTGGAAGTGTTGAGCTTTGCAAATTGTGGCATTCGAAAATTACCATCCACAATTGGGAATTTGAAGGCGCTAAAGCAATTGGATTTGACAGGTTGTGTTGATCTTTATATTGAGGATGGTGTTTTTAAAGGTTTGGTGAAGCTTGAGGAGCTGTATATGAGGGTTTCCCGTGGAAAGCGCATTAGGTTCACGGATGCAAACTTTAATGAATTGGCACAGTGCTCAAGGAATCTTTCTGCATTAGAGATTGAATTCTTTGAAAACAAGGCTCAGCCGAAGAATTTTTCGTTTAAGAAACTCGAAAGATTCAAGATCTCCATAGGATCTATTGGTGAGATGAAGTATTCAAAAGAAAACAGTAAAAGTATGCACTCATTCGAAAACACGTTGAATTTGGTCACTACTAAAGATGAACTGGTGGAATCTGGATTGAATGAGTTGTTTCCAAAAACAGAGGTGCTTTTGTTAGAAGTGAATGGTATGAATGATCTTGTCGAACTTTCAGTGGCATCGTTTTATAATTTAAGAGAGCTTCAAATTTCCAATTGTGCCGACTTGAGATACCTTTTCACAGTCCCAGTAGCTAATGGTTTGGTGAAGCTTGAGCGACTCGTAATTAGGAAGTGCCCTGTTATGGGAGTAGTAGCGGATAGTGTAAATGGTGAACAAGGGGTAATCAAGTTTCAAGAGCTAAAGTTTTTGGATTTGTCTGATCTACCAATGTTGGTAGGTTTCTGCAACTCTATTAGTTCAGTTGAGCTACCTCAATTAGTAGAGTTGAGACTTGACGGCCTTCCAAATTTCACAAGCATTTATCCCGAGAATAAGTCATCAACATCTTCTTCGTCTAGTTCTGCAATTCAACCTTTCTTAAGCAAAGAGGTAATATGTATATGTCAAAATATTAAGTGTCAATATATATATATCTTAGTTGCACGGATGTATTGATGAATTAACAAACTAGGCCTATATGTTGTGCAGGTTGTGATCCCTAAGTTGGAGACGTTGAAGGTCTCTAAGATGGAGGCATTGCAAAATATATGGCCTTATCAATTTTGCAGCAGCGGGGAAGTTAACAGTTGCGTACTGAGAGAAATTGAAGTGAGAAAATGTGATAATCTTGTGAATATTTTTCCGAGCAATCCGGTGCCATTGTTGCATAATCTTATTGATCTCCGTGTTGAAGATTGTGGTTCTATTGAATTTTTATTCAATATTGACGTGGGATGTGTTGGTGAGATTGAGGAGGGTTGTAGCAGCTTAAGAGGCATTACAATAAGTGGATGTAAAAGTTTTAGAAATTTGTTTACACCTACCTTCGCTAGGTTTGATTTGGGCGCACTTGAGTACCTTGAGATTGCTGGTGCGAGTTATAACATCAATGAATCAGTTGAAAGGAGCCACGAGGTATGTAATGTCATTCTTATTCCTACTTTGAGTCTCAACTGAATTAGATATTCACATTTGTTTTATGTAATGATAGATGCAGATGAATGATATAAACAGGGGAGAGATATTACAAGTTGATGATATTGTTCCAGATGTTAATGTTGCAATTCCATTTCATGTCTTATCTACGTTTCATCACCTACAACAACAACAACAACAAACCCAATCCCGCCTAGGCAGGGTATGGGGGAGGTAAAATGTAGACAGATCCTACCCCTACACCAAGGTAAACCCGTGTGTAGAGGCGCTTCAACGAGACCTCCGTGAGTGCATGTGTGCTAGTGCGATAAGATGTGTAGCAAACTACAAAACAAAAGGCACAAGCAAAGCAAAGAAAGCACGCAAACAGAAAAAGGACCACGCAGCACACGTAAAATAAGCCAAAAGCAAAGCGCAGCAGAAATAAAACCAAAAGCCCAGGCACACCGTAGGCGCACCAACAAAAGAGGCAACACAGAGCAAAGCAAAGTAACACACGAGGCATAAAGCTAATGAAAAAAAAAAAAAAAAAAAAAAAAGGGGCAAGACAAAGCGGGCAAGAACTAAGGAGCAACAACAGAGCAAAGCAAACCACGCGGGGCCTAAGACTACGACAAGCAAAAAGCAAAAAGGAGGCCACAAACAAAACACGCAGGAGGCAAAAGGGCTCCTAAGCCAAGCACCTAGAACCACTACCCGCAAATCCTAATTCTATCCCTCCACCCTTCCTATCCGAGATCATGTCCCCGGTCAAACTAAGCTCCATCATGTCAAGCTTAAGTCTATCCTCCCACCGATATTGGGTCCCTCTCCTTCACGCCATCTACATCTAGCGCTCGACCCTTCTAATCGGCGCCGATCGCGACCTCCTCCCGACATGTCCGAACCATCTCAACCTTCCTTCTCTCATTTTGAAACAATATTCCCGACCTCCGCTTTGCTCAAAACTCCGTCGATCATGTCGAGCAAGGTTTTACCACAAGTCCATCTTAGCATCCTCGGCTCGCCACCTCTACCTCATAGCATGCGCCTTTAATACGGGCCAACATTCGAGTCAGACAAGATAGCGGGTCTAATCGCCACCTTATAAATTTTCCCTTTAACTTAAAAGGGATGTTCTGCCGATAGTACTCTGACAAGCCGCCCATCTCGCCCCACCCCGCCTAATCCGGTGGTTACATCCTCGTCTATCCTCCCGATTTATGGATTATCGATCCTGGTATCTAAAGACTCCTTGGGTGTCGGGGATCGATCACCGATATGAATGTCAATTTGTTCGTGGTGACTGGCTCAATCCTCCCAAAATCACATCTCGGTATTCGCCTTCTCCTCGCTCACCCGGCCATTGTCTTCAAGAGCCTTCCTCCAGGCTCAAGTCCGTGTTTAACCTTCGCCGATTCGCCACCAACACAATGTCATCAAGAAGATCATGTTCCACGGGATGCCCTCTACGTTTCATCACCTCAAATACCTTTATATAAAAAATCGTGCCGATGTTGAGGTGGCGTTTGAGATAGAGAGTGCAACCAGTAAAGATTTAGCAAAAAGTCAAAGGGATAATCAACAATCACCGCTCCTTCCCTACTTGGAGATCTTAGATTTGTATGAGATGGAGAATATGAATTATGTGTGGAAGTGTAATTGGAATAAATTTTTATGTTCTACGACACAACAGAAAGCCTCTTTCCGAACACGAAAACCATATATCTTGAAAGGTGCAAAATATAAAGTATTTGCTCTCACCTTGCATGATTAAACATCTTTCGACTTAGAGCAAATTCAAATATATCATTGTAATGCTATTGAAGAAGTTGTTTCAAATCGAGATGACGAATATGAAGAAATAGCTACATCTTCCCAAACAAACACTACTTTCTTACCCCGTTTCGACTCTCTTTATCTTTTTGATCTACCACACCTTATTGATGGTACAGTCTCCAATATAACTTCAAGTACGAATTCTATTCATGATCACTTGAAGGTATGTTTTTATTTTAATATATCCTAATCCTATGCATAGGCAACTATATTTTTAATTTCTTTTAATCTCCATTCTTCATTATGTATGACGTCTATTGAAAAGATTGTCACCGGTAGAATGATTTGATAAAAATACGAAACACAATTAGGGGTTTTTTTTTTTTTTTTTTTTTTTAAAAAACACACTTTCATCATTTTCTTTTAAATTAAAATATCTCGTAAAGGGTTAATCGCTTACGAAATTAATTTTACCATCGTGACGAGAATTAAATTATCTTTCTATAGATATGCACTTCTATAATACTTTCGACGAACATTTTATTCAAAATTTCTGCCCAAAAAATCAGATGTGATTTATTACTTTAATAATCACATGTGTTGTTTTTTATATTTTTATTATTTTCATTTTTTAACTTGGGTTTCGTACTCAACATTGCAAGCCAGCTAAAATTACATGTGATTTATGATATCATACTTGATTTTTAAAAAGGATAATTGTCTAGAAATGTATTCATTAGCGTTAAATGTTGTATTTGTTATTGTATGTATCATTAGCGTTAAATGTTGTATTTGTTAAGAGTTAACTATATTTTTGGTCCTTGTGGTTTGCTGGATGTAACATTTTTAGTCCATTTGTTTGATCCCCGATATATAACCTCAGTTAGTTCGAAATACATAACCACCGCCACCCACCACCACCACCAATCACCACCACCATGCACCACCCACTGCCACCACCACCACCACCTACCACTTACCACCACTATCGATCACCACCACCGCCACACACCACCACTACCAATCACCACCACCGCCACCCACCACCACTACCAATCACCACCACCACCCATTGCCACCACCGCTACCCACCACCACCACCACGTACCACCAACACTCATCACTGCCACCCACACCACCACCACATAAAACCGCCACCCATCACCACCATGCACCACCAACTACCGCCAACACCCACCACCACCACTTACCTACACCACTAATCACCACCACCACCACTCACCACCATCACCCACTGCTATTACCGCCACCCACCACCACCACCACGCACCACCGTCACCCACTGTCACCACTTCCACCCAAGACCACTACCAATCAACACCACCATGCACCGCCGCCACCCACAGCCACCATCGCTGGTGGTGGCGTTGGTGGCGCTAGTGAGTGGTGGTGGTTGGTGGTGGTGGCATTGGGTAGCGGTAGTGGCAGTGGGTGGCGGTGGTGCGTGGTGGTGATTGGTCGTGATGGTGGGTGGCAGTGGGTAGCGGTAGTGACAATGGGTGGTGGCGGTGATTGGTAGTGGTGGGTGGCAGTGGTGGTGGGTGGCAGTGGTGGCGGGTGGCAGTGGTGGAGGTGGGTAGCGGTGGTGCATAGTGGAGGTGATTGGTAGTGGTGGCAGTGGGTGCCGGTTGTTCATGGTGGTGGTGATTGGTAGTGGTGGTGGTAAGTGGTGGTGGTAGGTGGTGGTAGTAGGTGGTGGTGGTGGGTGACGGTAGTGGCAGTGGGTGGTGATTGATGGTGGTGGGAGTTGGGTGGTGCATGGTGTGGTGATTGGTGGTGGTGGTGATGGTGGTGGTGGGCGGTGGTTATGGATTTCGAGCTCACTGAGGTTAAGTATTGAGGACCAAACAAATGGACTAAAAGTGTTGCACCCGGCAAACTACAAGGACCGAGAATGTAGTTAACTCTTAACAAATACAACACTTAACACTATACAATAAGAAATATTAAAGAATTTGATACATATAATAAGAAAATTAAAAGTTAAGTACACAACAAAAGAAAAAGTGTCAAGTTGGATACATTTCTGGGTGAAACTTTCTAACACTAAAAAATGGTCGAAAGTATATCAAAATGCTCGTCCACTGAAAGATAAAAAATTCTCGTCGCGATTATGTATTTTTCGTAGCTTGAAGATTTTCCCATTGACAAGATTTTCCCATTTGTTCTTTACTCAAATAATAATAATTAACAAATATAATCACTTATACGGTATATGATTGTAAAAATATATGAGCGTGTTTAGGATTTTGCTTATTGGGCTCTTTTTAACGTAGATAAACATCGGAAAAAATAAAATGAAAAAATTATATGTTTACATGTATGCATATCTGTATTTACAAGTCAATATAAAACTTCGACAAATTAATTCCTTCATCTCTTGGTATTGATGACATGTTCAACTAAACTTCCAAAATTATCAAAGCAATATGTTTAAGTATTTACATGTATGCATATCTGTATTTACAACAAAAATGTGTACGTACACTAATTTTTCATATCACATAGTATTCTCAGGTGGGTTTTGCTTCTCCATCATTATGCCAATATTCCAGAAAGATATGGATCCAGAAATGTGAGACGTTAGCAACTCTGATTCCATTCAGTGCTGTGGGAAAATTACAAAAGCTTGAAGATCTGACAATAGTTAATTGCCGGTCACTAAGGGAGATATTTGAGATTAAAAGGGTCAACAAAAATGGTAGTGATAGTGCTAATGTTGGTGATGAAATTGGTGATATACTTCCTGGAGTGACAATTCCAAGGTCCGCAAATATAACTTTGCTTGAGTTGCCGAACTTAAAGATATTGTGTATTTACAGATGTGACCTTTTGGAACATGTATTTACAAGTTCCACACTTGATAGCCTCAAGCAACTTACAGATTTGACCATAGAAAAGTGTAATGCAATGCAAGTGATTGTGAAGGAAGATGGACAGCACAATTCTAAAACTGTTCTCTTTCCCAGTCTAAAGTGTCTTACACTAACCGATTTACCAAATGTCGAAGGTTTCTTCTTGGGGATGAATGAGCTCCGATGGTCAATATTGGATGAGGTTACGATATATGGTTGCCCAAAAATGATGACTTTCACATCTGGTCGCTCGATTACTCCAAAGCTCCTCTACGTACATACAGGCATTGGCAAGCATAGTCTTGAATGTGGTCTCAACTTTCCATTGTCCAATGCATCACATGAGGTATGTTATTACCATAATTGCATCAACAAATCAGTTATTCTTTGTTTCCTTTATTATTTGGCAATTAATTTTGTTTCTGGTCGTGTGTCTGTCTGATGATGAATTACGTTTGTGTTTCTGCATTAGGAGATTCAGTTCCATAGCTCAAGTATGTGTTCTAATCCAAATATAAGAAAGCTACTTCAATTCCCTTGGTCTTTTTCAAATCTAGAAAAGCTTCATATCAGGGAAGAGGAGGTGAAGGAGATATTTGAAGTAGTAGATTTGGAAAATGATGATGTGAATGAAAAGAAATCTGTTGTGGTATTTCCGAAGCTAAAAGAAGTGACCCTGGAAGAGCTTGATAGTATGAGGTATATATGGAAGAGCAGTAGGTGGATAACTTTGAACTTTCCAAACCTTACAAAAGTGTTAATTCATGGATGTGCGCTTCTTGAACATGTTTTCACATGTTGCATGGTTCGCAGTCTATTACAGCTACATGAGCTTGAAATTAGTAGCTGCAATAATATGGAGGTAATTGTCAAGAAAGCAGAAGATTCTGACACTAGAGCTACTGATGTTGTTGTGTTTCGTTCTCTGAAATCCATAAAACTTCATGGCCTTCCAAATCTCAAGGGATTTTGCTTGGGGATGGAGGATTTTCTATGGCAATCATTAGATACTTTGGAAATCAAATACTGTCCACAGATAACGGTTTTCACGTGTGGACAATCAACTACTCCACAACTAAAGGTAATAGACACATCTTTTGGATTGTGTTACGCAACAGAAGACCCAACCTCCTTTATAAAGGCCAAACAACAAGAGGTACGTGATCTCAGTTGGATATTTACATGTTTATCATATTCAGGGGTTTGAATCACTCTATTAATTAATACTTCTATTCTCCTACAGGGATTGCAGTTCTGAGGAAAGGAGTTTATACCTGAAATTAAGTGATGCATTATTTTGGTATGTAATTTGACGTCAAGAATATTGAATAAGTAAATATTGCACCTGTATACCGGGTCCATGCGTCAACCTTGCTTGTAGTTTCATTTATTCCCTTTTCAATAAGCGAAACTTGTTTTCAACCTTATGTGAATGAATTGACTTGTTCAATATCGATAAACTAATATAAATAGGCTTTAATGAGTTCCAGCATCTGCTATTTGTGGTGAAATCAGTATACATGCCTTTATTAGGAAGCGGAGTTAGAATCATGGATCAGGTCCAAATGGCGAAATGCCTTTTTTCCGTAACCTGTATCATAAAACAACCCCTATTCGACGTGGTTGTTTGTTCAACTGGTTTATCTGGCTATATTGATTACCATCCAAATACTTAAGCTGCTTTCTTGATTAGATTACTATTTTGATATTATAGCTCGAGGTAATTTTAATTTCAATTTAAAATAATAACAATTCCTTAATTGTTACTGCTAAGGGAATAGTAACCTTTTTGTTACTGCTACATGTCTCTAATTTTTTGTTCAATACAATTTTTGGCTGGTTTTCAACTAAAGTTTGCCTAAAATGGGTTTTGTGAAGAAATATGCATATCAACTGTTTGATAAATGAATGAGCGAAAATCTCTTTTTTTTTTTTTTTTTTTTTTTTTTTTTAATTAGTTTTGATAATTTATTTTGTTGTTGAAGTTGAGCGTAATAAATCAGTTATTGTTTATTAATTGTTAAATTTGCTGTTAGGTGTTTGTTTTTTTGCTTCTTTTGAGGGTCTTGAGTGTTCTCTGAGGATATGAGTATTTGAAGAAGGCTCTTTTGTTGTTGCCTTGATTTTTTACATCGTAAGTGTTTGTGTCACACTATCTCATTTATATGATTTATAAGGTTTGTCATGGAAGATACCGTCCTTGATCGACCTCTTCTATAAAGCATGTAAGAATTAATGTATATTATTATTTGTACTTGTCATAATCATGATTTGGTCTTTGTTAATTCAGTACACATGTGAAAGAATGACAAGAAATATGGGACTGAATGAAAAAATGATTTCGCAAGGTCCTTGGTAGGTTCTTGAAAATAGGAGTGGGGCTTTTTTAAACATTTCTTTCTACAGATTTATCACTAGCAGCAAGGTTAGTGCGACGGAATTACTTTTCTCTGCTTTTGAAGATAGAAATGATATTAACTCCATTTTATTCCCCAACTAGCTAAAAGACCCGTGAAATTCACGGGTATTTTAAGAAAGGAAAAAAGATAGATAATGACATGTATACAATCAGTCATTAGATATAAGCACATAATAATATGCAGTTGAAAATATAAAATTTGTACAAATCAAACATATGTATAACCAAACACATATTCTAAGTAATTTATGAGTATTGCAGCTAATCCTCATGGTCTCATAAAAAGGGGCGTCATTCAAATAACAAATTTTCACTTGATCTTAAATAAATAAAAAATCTGCTTAGTTTTTCCTTTTTGACTTATTAGTTTATTGTTGGCTCAAATAAGCACTCCTACTATTAACGCTTTTAGCGAACGCTACAACTTTGTGATTTGTTGCAGAGGTAATATAATCCCTTCTTCTTCTAGCCACTAAAACTTAATCCCCGAACTTAATCCTATGAAGCAAGTAGAGTTAGTAGAGTATCTTTCACGATAATATTATTTTGCCAAAACTACAATCTAATAAATAGTTAAAGTTAAAAACATGATGCAAACGAAGCACCAATCATGTTAGAGCACCAAATGTCAGTGTTACTTGCATCAATTGTCTCTTCGATTGCCTTTCATTCAATATCCCATTCCCGCTGCATCAACTGGTCAAAGATCACTCCAAAATTGATTCAAAAGTTGTGGTTGGCATGACAGTGTGAGGTGCTTGTCAATCTCTCCGAAATATTATACCCCATGCCACGGCGAAACAGCCCAAGTGCAAGCAATCTTGGCCGCCAAACGTCCTCAAATCATTCAATGTCATCAGCTGAGAATGTAGATCAGTCATCAATAAGTAAGGCCCAGAGAGCACAATTACAAAAGGTCGTAACAAACTAATCTGAACTACTTATAAAGCATGCATCACATCCTTTAATCCCTTAGGCTACCCGCAATAGCAAGGTCGACCAAGAGGTGCTTGTGGATCAATGAGGTCATCATTTGTTGCTCAGGTCAATGAGGGTCATGAGAGTGCTCTTTGGAGACCAAGGTCGAGAACTCGACCGAGTTCTTGTGATTGTTTGTGTATGTGTTTTAATTAATTAAAATGTATTTTTGTGGTGTATGGTTTTTTTAGTGTATGTCGCCTTACTATGCTTAAAAGGTTGCATGTAGGTCATAGGCAGGCTAGGGTGAATTGGCGGGAAAATAAAGGTCGCTGAGGGTCACTAATGTGCCTAGCTTTAAAATTTCTTACTTTTTGAGTAATGTTCTTTCCATATTATACCTCTTTGTATAAATGGCAAATTAGCAAAAACTTAATGTTCTTGGTCTTCTTGTTTCAAAACACACTCATGGACCTTAACACAAAAAGCTAATACATGGTTTCAAAATCAATGAGAATACTTTCTAAAGTTTCAAAACACACGCATGAGCCTTAACACAAATCAGTGAGTAAGAATACCCGTTTTAAAAAAAACCATACTACTCTTTATCATATAAACACCATACACTTCTTTTTACTTTAGCAATTTCATTTTGATTATTTTACATTTTATATATAAACGTTACACGAAACATTTAACCAAAATATCGCAACTATAATTATTTGTCGTTAGAAATTCGATTGCTATGCACGGGTACTCGCATGGTATTAATAAAAAATGAAATGTCTTTTAAGGACCTTAAGTCATTAACAATATAATGTAAACAAAGCACCAATCATGTTAGAGCACCAAACGTCGATGTTACTTGCAACAAAAAGGTCAGAATAAACTAATATTAATAAAAGCACAATGTCTTTTAAGGACCTTAAATTATTAATCATTCGATTTTCAAATATAATATATTGAGATGAAAAATTACTTAAGTAACCATATACGAAAAAGCAAACTAATATTCTTTATTCGCAATATGAAATATTGCATGATCTAAAAAAGTCTCAAATTTCATGTATTAAGGACTTTGCAAATGCAAAGTGGAGAAATTTTTAAAAAGTCATTCCATCTTTATTTAAAAAAAGCACCCAACCCAACTCAATATATTTTACCATTTGTTTGCAGAATTAATTGTCTAGTGCTAAAAACAATTAAAAAAAATTGATCGAATTTACTATATTACGTTTACTTAAAATTATTATTACAACATTATCAAAAGCATAAATTAATTAGTTATAAGTAACAATGATAAAATAATAATCATTACATTTTTTTTAAATTGTTATTCTTCAAAACATTGTTTAAAGAAATATAGTCATGTGTAGCAGGCAACCTAAACGATTGTGTATACGCACAGGGACGGAGCTAGAAAATTTTGCTCAAGAGGTCATAATTTAATAACTTTTAGAAAATACACAATAAATTAGTTCTTAAGGGGGCAAAATACAAAAAAAAAATCTATATATTTTAAAAAATTTTACACTACAATTTTTTTCGCTAAGGAAGTATGTGACCCTTGTGACTTCCCTTTGTCTCCGCCCATGCATACACATCCCAAAGAGCTATTTATTTGAAACCTAAAATATTATGTTCATCGTGATAGCTATCATTTCACTAAGTAAATGATACATTAGTACATAATTAACTTTAACCTTATCAAGAGGCATTTAACTTTCATTTTCGCTTTCAAAAACATGGCATCAAGCTAGGATGCATGGGTGATTGTGCATGTATTTGTGTATTTGGTGGCCACTTATAATTATCGCTCCAAAGAATTATCGAAATGTGGAAAGTCGTTGCTGAGAATCAAATGACATGTAGTCACATTTGTATGTTGAGAAATGATTTCAGTTGATTGGAATCTGTTGAAAGTAACTCAAATGTGGAACACAAATACTATAAGGACTAATTGTGACATGTTTGTATTTACAGTTATAGTGTTGGATAAAGATTGTGCTGATAGTAGTAAAGTGCTTAAAGTTCAAGGACCATAAATGACAAGCTGCTTAAAGTCTCAGTCAAGGAGTATTTAAGGCTCTCTTCCCAGTTAGGGTTTCTTATCTTCGATATACTGCATCTCTCTCTCTCAAGAAAACTGCACACAGTTTTCTCTTGTTATACAAATATTCAATCAAGATCTGTTTGAGGGTTCTTATTGTTGCTTAAGAGTGATTGTGAGAATAAAAGTTGTAATAGTACTATTGATAATTAGTCAATAGACTTCCACCTGATTAGCAGTGGGAAGTATTGTGGTTGATCATATTTTGGGTTTGTGATTGTTCTTGGTTACTGATTAAGATCACATTCTTGTGCTCTTGGTTGTTTGAAGTTTATAATAAAAGGTTGATCTTGAATTGAGATTCAAGTGTTGTTTCTGGGTTTAAACTCTGTTTTCCTACATGGTATCAGAGACAGGTTACTCGCCTTGCTCGTTAAAATTGATTTCGGAAAATTAGGGTTTCAAAAAATTTTGGGGGTTTTTCAAATTAGTTTGAATAAATCTAATTCACTGTGATTAATTGGTGTTTTTTGACTCTGATTGATCAATTTTTAAACGATTTTACAAAACGCCCAATTTTTGAGAAAATTAGGGTTTTGGTTTTTTGTTTGATCTCTTGCTTCGATTGGTGGTTGGTTCTTGGTATACTTGATTCTTTTTTTTGAGAATCTTGGTGGTTCTGGGTTGGTTGAGATCGTGTGGGTTGTGATTCTTGTCTCAAGAGTCATAATCTGGGTTCTTGTTCCATTGCCATCGGATTTGCGTGCACCGTAACACCTCTCACACTCTTTAACTTTCTTTATTTTTATTTCTTGTTTAGATTGACGGGAGTAGGAGTTGGGATTGTTGGAGGTGATTGTGATTGTTGTTGGAGTGTTGTTTATCCGCTTTAGTTGTTACTCTTGTTTAGAATAATCGCCTCGACCTACCACCTTGAGTGGCAAGGAAGCCCGGAACTATATTCTTGTTTCTTTGTGTATTTTTGTTGTTTTGTCGATGTCTGCTCATGGTTATACCGATGATGAATATGAGGTCGATGAGCTCATACTTTGATTAGCAAATTAGATCTTAGTAATCCATTGCATTTGCATCCTAATGACTCGCTACTCTTACCGTTGTGTCTATCAAATTAAAAGGGACCGAAAATTATAATGCGTGGTCTTGTGCTATGTTGTTAGCATTGAAGGAAAGAATAAAATTGGTTTTATAGATGGGTCTTGTAGAAGATCCAATGTCGATGAGGTTTTAGGTAGACAATGGGATAGGGTGAATGTTGTTGTCTTGGGTCGATTTTAAACTCTATATCGAAGAATTGTTTTGGGGACAAATTTTTTCTAAAAGAGCTTCGATGTTTGGAATGAATTAAAAGAAATGTTTGATAGAGTTGATGGTTCTCATTACTTTTAACCCGCATCATAAAATCAACTCTTTGTCTCAAAATGGTAGCCCTATTGTCGAATACTTTAATAAGTTGTCTACTCTGGGAAACAGCTTGATGCCTTAGTTCGCTTACCTAGATGTACTTGTCATGTCATTGCACGATTTTAAAAACATAATCAATTGATGAAATTAATGCAATTCTTAATGGGATTAGATGAATCTTATATGCAAATAAGTAATATTCTGCCTAGAGATCCTCTTCCCGATGTTAAAGGGGCTTTTGTCATTATTTCTAGTGAGGAATCTCACAGGTCTGTGGTCACTGGTTCAGATGGTGGGACTTCTCGTAAGTCTCATTCATCTGTGTTTAACTCCAGTGTTCCAAATAGAGGGAACACACAGAGGTCTTCTACCTCTGGCAGTTCTTTCAGACCTAATCTTGGACCTAGAAATAATGATTCTAGAAGGGTCGCTAGTGGTCCTGCTTTTAGTTTGTGAACATTGTGGCTTCAATGGTCATACTATTGATAGGTGCTTTAAACTCATTGGATATCCCGCGATTTTGGGAAAAATAGAAAGAATAATAACAATCGTGGTGTTCAAAATTTTAATAAGAGATTTGTTAATAACAATAATTCGCTGGGTCTAGTTCTATCTCTCGCTTTTCCGATGAATGATATCTAAACTCATTTCTTTGATTAAGGAGAACTCGTTAATAATAATGGAACTGAAAGATCATGCATGCCAATATGGCAGGTATTGTTTTCAACAAAAGTAAATTTTTTAATCAAAACTTTACCAGATTTTTTTGTCATAATAGTCAAATGAGGGCTGCATTGGTTGCAGCAGGTATTATTGTAGATTCTGGTGCAAATCAACATCTTACATATACTGATAAATTTTTAGTGAATGTTATTGATATTTCCAAACTTGGTATTAAGGTGTCTCATCCCAATGGGACTGAAGCTTTAATTACTAAGGTTGGAAATATGGTTCTCACTAATCATTTAACATTATATGATGTGTTGGTTGTTCCTGAGTATTGTGTCAGTTTAATGTCTGTTCATAAGGTGGCTAGAGATAGTAAATTTGTTGTTGCTTTTGATGAGACCAAATGTTATGTTTTACCTCAGGATTTGAGGGAAATGAATGTTCTGGGGATTGGTAGACAGATGGATGGTTTGTATTACTTTGATGGAGATCAAGGTATTGACCTAGGGGTTAAAAGTTTTAAAAATTTTAAGTCTGCTTGTGATATGCCCAAGAAAATTTGGCATTGCGCACTTGGTCATCCTTCCGACCAAGTTTTAGCAAGGTCGAAAGCGTGAAATCGGCCAAAATACAATGAAAATGAGCCTTGTGACATTTGTCAACAAAGCTAAACAAACTAGAGAGCCTTTTCCTCTAAGTGATCATAAAACTTTGCATTTAGGTGACTTAGTTCATCTAGATCTGGGGTCCTTATAAAGTTAAAAGTAAAGAAGGTCATGATTTTTTTAACTATTGTTGATGATTTCACCAGTATAGCTGGGTTTACTTACTTAAGAGTAAGCAAGAGGTGTTTGATTATATTCAAATTTTTATAATCTCGATTAAAACACAATTTGACAAATGTGTTAAAATATTTAGAAGTGATAATGGTACGTAGTTTGTTAATACTCAATTTAATGGATTTTGTGAAAAAATGGTATTATTCATCAAACATCTTGTACTTACACACCTCAACAAAATGGGTTGTTGAGAGGAAACATAGGCATCTTTTAAATGTTGCTAGATCCCTTATGTTTCGTGGGGATTGCCTTTGTATTTGTGGTCCGAATGCATTTTAACTGCCACTTATTTGATTAACAGATTGCCATCCTCAGTGCTGAATGGATTGTCTCCCTTTAATCTTGTTTTTAAAAGAAAACCTGAACTTAATCATTTAAGAATTTTTGGTTGTCTTTGCTTTGCTACTATTCTTACCAGTAATGATAAGTTTAGTAGTAGGGCTGAGAAATGTGTTCTAGTTGGGTATTCCAATTTTCAAAAAGGTTATAAACTTTATAGTCTTGAAAGAAAACAGTTTATATTCTCTAGAGATGTAAGATTTTTTGAAAATGTGTTTCCTTTCAAGATCAAAACTCTTCTCGCTTCCTCGACCCTCTTAGTCGAGTTTGAATCATGTTAACTTTTTGATGAAGTAACATGTGACAACTCGACACATCCAATGATGATAATACTCATTATGATCATCATGAGAGTGAGGCGCCCTCCTCGCATCTTGGCGCCCAACATTGACCATGAACAGAGTGATTTTGGGCACTCGATGGTTCCAATGAGGTTACCAGTGTAGGTGAGATGGTCGCAACTCCTCTAGGTGCGAGTAGTTCGAGGGTGAAAACAGCTTTATCCGAATCGCCAGACGGTTTTTGTTAATAATCGCCTTCTTTAAGAAGGTCCGATAGAACATCTGCTTTTCCTAATAAATACAATGACTATGTGGTTGATTCTAAAGTTAAATTTGGTTTAGAAAAGTTTGTTACTTATGCTAAACTTAAAATGATACTGTGTTTTGTTGTTGAACTTAACAAAAGTTTTGAGCCTAAAACATATTGGGAGGCATGTATGTATCAGCACTGGATGGATGCTATGACTAGTGAGATGAAAGCTTTATATAGTAATGATACTTTTGAAATTGTTGAGTTGCCTGTTGGTAGAAAAGCTATAGGTAGCAAATGGGTGTTTAAAATAAAATACAAATCTAATGGTGAAGTTGATAGATATAAAGCTAGGCTTGTTGCTAAAGGTTATAATCAGAAAGAAGGAGTAGATTTTGATGAAACTTTTTCTCCAGTTGTTAAGATTGTTACTGTTAGGTGTCTTATAAATCTTGCTGTTCAGCAAGATTGGCCTATATTTCAACTTGATGTTAATAATGCTTTTTTATATGGAGATTTAGATGAAACTGTTTATATGTCTTTACCTGATGGGTTTTTTAATACTAATGATAAGAGAGTTTGTAGACTCAAAAGTCTTTATATGGTTTAAAACAAGCACCCGCATAATGGAATGCTAAGTTAACCAGTGCCTTGCTTGAAAATGGATTCATACAGAGTAAAAGTGATTATTCCTTGTTTATCAAGAATGAATCAGGTAATATTGTTGCTTTGCTTGTGTATGTAGATGATATAATTGTTACTGGTAATAATTTGGCTGAAATTGAGAGTTTTAAAGTTTTTCTTAAATCTAAATTTCAAATTAAAGATTTGGGAAAACTTAAGTACTTTTTGGGTATTGAGGTTATTGAAACTAATAAGGGTTTATGTTTAACTCAGAGGAAATATTGTTTGGATTTGCTTACTGAATTTGGGTTGTTAGCATGCAAACCATCTGCTTCCTTTAGAACAAAGTCTTTCTATTACCAATGAACCTACTATACTTGATCCTGCTTTGGATAATATTATCAATATCAAAAGTTAATTGAAAATTGATTTACTTGACACACACTAGGCCCGATATTTCATATGTCGTACATTGTTTAAGTCGGCTCATGCATAAGCCACTTAAGTCTCATCTTAAAATTGCACTTAAAGTTTTAAGGTATCTTAAAGGTTCTCCGGAAGAGGAATACATATTGTTAAAAGTTCTTTTGAAAATCTTGAGACTTATGCGGATGCGACCGGGCCAAGTGTGTTGTTACTAGGAGATCGCCATGTGGTTTTGTATATTTTAAATGGTTCATCGGTTTCATGGAAAAGTAAAAACAACATACCCTTTCTAAGTCAAGTGCAGAGGTCGAGTATAGAGCAATGGCCTCGCTACTCGTAAATTGTTTGGGTCTTAAAAATTTTAAAAGATCTAAACTGGGTAAAATTTTTGCCTGTTAAACTTTTTTGTGATAGTCAAGCAGCAATTAAGATTGCTGCAAATCCTGTGTTCCATGAAAGGACTAAACACTTGGAAATTGATTTACATTTTGTAAGAGATAAAATTTTAGCTGGGGTTATTAAGACTGAAAAAGTTCAAACAGCAGAACAAACTGCTGATATTTTTACTAAGGGCCTAGATAAACTTCAACATGAAAAACTGGTTTTCAAACTTGGTCTGTTTGATGTGTTCCAGGTTTGAGTTAAGGGGGGATGTTGAAAGTAACTCAAATGTGGAACACAAATACTATAAGGACTAATTGTGACATGTTTGTATTTACAGTTATAGTGTTGGATAAAGATTGTGCTGATAGTAGTAAAGTGCTTAAAGTTCAAGGACCATAAATGACAAGCTGCTTAAAGTCTCAGTCAAGGAGTATTTAAGGCTCTCTTCCCAGTTAGGGTTTCTTATCTTCGATATACTGCATCTCTCTCTCTCAAGAAAACTGCACACAGTTTTCTCTTGTTATACAAATATTCAATCAAGATCTGTTTGAGGGTTCTTATTGTTGCTTAAGAGTGATTGTGAGAATAAAAGTTGTAATAGTACTATTGATAATTAGTCAATAGACTTCCACCTGATTAGCAGTGGGAAGTATTGTGGTTGATCATATTTTGGGTTTGTGATTGTTCTTGGTTACTGATTAAGATCAGATTCTTGTGATCTTGGTTGTTTGAAGTTTATAATAAAAGGTTGATCTTGAATTGAGATTCAAGTGTTGTTTCTGGGTTTAAACTCTGTTTTCCTACAGAATCTAATGAAATCGTATTTGCTAATTATCGTTTCTATCTTTATTTCTCAATAAGGAAATTGTCAAACTTTGTTCTTGCTTAAAAACTTATAAAATTATAATTTTTTCATAATTTATTTGATTAAAATACCCTTATTTATACAATGCAATACAATCTAAATGCTTAATTAGTTAATTACAATTTTATACATAAACTTTCTTCACTATCACTTACACTGTCTCGTGAGTTATTTCCATTCTTCCTTCACTTAATGAAGCCTTTTCTCATTTACATTCTGGTTAATACAAAATTTAATCAAATCGAATGAAGATTCGGTAAAAAGCTACAATGATGGACAAGACTTGACACCTACAGACAGATATATTTAACACTTTGTACTCGAAAAGTTAAAAGCAACTTTCAGAATTTAATATCGACTTTGTACCACCCATCGAACTTAAAAAAATACATACAGTAAAGCTCAAACGTTACTGAAACCGCCATGTTCACTCCACAAAGTCTCCTCTGTGAGAACTTAAACAACGACATCATATTCTTTGGTGAGCATCCATCTACAACATATTGACAAAAGCAAAATAATAGAAAAACCAATTAGCAGCTATGACATCTATCTTTAAAAGTACATGGTTGTAATCGAATATAAATGTGCAATTAACATAATTTTTTATGAAATTGAGGCAAACCAAAATCACAAACGTTATTGATAGCATCTTGTGTTCTCAAGTCCAAAGCCATAATCAATTTATAAGCAATAACATATTCCGTGGCACGTGTGGAATCATGTCCCAAAAAACTATTAAAGTATATTAGTTATGGAGAAAAGCACGTAAACTAAATGATGGAAAACAACGAACAATAGCATAATGTGAATCATGTATTGTGATCATTTGAAATTCTAAAGCCTATTTTAATTCGTGACTCACAAAATAAACTGCATTTACTCATATATATTTCGTAAATGAATCTTGTTGACAAAGCCAATTGTCTGATATGAAAACATTATCTTTCAAAATCTTAAATATTTTCTGTAAAAAGATGGGTTTAAAAAATAAGTAAATCAATCCATAGACTTGCCGTTTGAATGTAAAGAAGGTTGTCAAATTATAAACTAACAATATATGTTTCAAACGGATGCAATTAATGATAGCTCAAGATATGTTAGGAAAACATTTTGCTTGCCAAAGTTATATCAAATCTCATTTGGAATGGAACAATTCTTTCAGTCAAAGCCAGTTGACCGAAAATGCTTCTAAAATCAAAACCATTATTCACCCTGATTTTTCAAATGTTCTTATTCATAAGTATGGTGTACACGTGTCACAATGTGAGGCTTTAGTATATTTGGAAAAAATTAATGAAGAGGGAGGTAGAAAAACTCTATTTTATTAGAGCACTTACAATAATAACGCCGGAACCGGCGTTAAAGCCGCGTTAACCGGCGTTATACGGTGTTATTGTTGGAACTTCGGTGTTAAATTGGTGTTAAACCACCGGCGTTACAGCCCCAATGGGCGTTATTTGGTTTTTTTTTTTCATTTATACCCCTAAATGAGGGGTTGTTTTAGTAAATTGTTGGAAATGTTATTGATGTTATTGGGATGTTATTGTTGTGGGTGTTTTTCAGGGATGTTAAGGTGAAATGTTAAAGCTGATGTGGCGCTGACGTGTACGGTGTTATTGATGTTATGGTGTTATTGTTGGGAATGCTCTTAGAGAGTATAGATATAAGGTGTGCCCTGTTTTTATGGAGGTTTTGAACATATTTCAGTTGCTGTTTATCGATCCGACATTTAATCTGATGAAAGGTATATTGAAGCTAACATGAGTATAACTTTCAAGTCTGGGTTTTAGTTTCAGATTTGGGTTAGGCGTTTGTATATACAAACTAGACTATAGACCCGCGGGTTTCACGGGCGGTAATAAAAAATATATAAACAGAAATAACTTGAAAAATCCGGCATATAGTTTTCGCTTATTAAGATAAATCATTCACGAAATATATAATGTAATAAAATAACAACTATCATTAATCTATAATAAATTCACCAAAATATAGAATATATTTAAATTACTCAGTAGGGTCAAAACACTCAACAACACATGAAGATCCCAAATCTGAATGATGCTCAACAAAGACATTAGGAACGGAAACTACATATTTTTCACCACTTAGATTTGGCTATGATTAATCTTAGCTTCAACCACCTTATGTAAGTAACTTGTATTGCGATCCCCTACTTTTAGCCATTCAACCTATCTTTTTCCGTTTTAGAAGCACTTCTTCCAACACAGCTTCAAAGGCTTTATTAAGCATCACAACTTCATCAAAAGCTTTTAAAAATTGAATTAGGATTTGTGCCAAGCACCGGCTGAACTTCATCCAATTCATGGCGCAAACGAACCACTCTTTAATGAAATCCTAAACGTAATGTGCAAAGAAATCTTATTAAACATAAAAGAGTAATGCTAACAACTTATAATATACAAACACCCCATAACAGTTTTGTCTTTATCATTTACCTTAAACTAATCTTAAATCATTTCATCTAGGTGATCATATTACCATCTCATGTAGCCACTATCATTCAAAACAGGGAGCATTTATAGTATTCAAAATTTCAGCTACATGCTTCATACATAAGTAGAATGTACCACTGTTGTCATGGTATAACTTGCTGGCATCAATCCTTGGATTCTAGGTAGCCATTGTAGCATCTTCTTTCTATATTTTTAGAGCCTAAAAGGTGAATAGATATAGATCATAATTGAAATCATCATGAGGTTACATAACAGTGTATAAACATAAAATATACTAAAATAATAAAACCATCTAGTGGCATTTCTTTGAGCATCTTGGTAGCCATTGTAACTCATGTTTCTTCAAATCCAAAAATGAAGTGATGCAACTAAAATGTCGTCTTCCATAGGAAATTATATCGAACACTTGGTGTTCGCTTAAAATCAAGTCTTAAGAAACACACACAAAACTAAAAGTGTAGGCACATTCACAACAACAACAACAGCAACAACAAACCCAATCCCGCCTCGAAAGGTGGTATGGGGAGGTAAATGTAGACAGATCCTACCCTACACCGTGGTAAACCCGGGTAGAGATCGCTTAACGAGACCTCCGGCAAGTGCATGTGTGCTAGTGCGAAAGGATAGAGAAAGCATACGACAAAACAATAGGCAAAAGCGTAGCAAAAGAAAGCAAGCAAACAGGCAAACAAGCAAACATGGCATACAGGAAAAAGAACCACGCACAAGCACACTGTAAAAGAGCCAATAACAAAGCGAAATAGACATAAAAACCAAAAGCCCAGGCACACCAAAAGCATACCAACAAAAGGGGGCAACACAGAGCAAAGCAAAGAAGCACACGCGGCAAAAGGCTAAGGCAAAAACACGTAGCACCAAAAGACCAAACACACGGGGCAGGACAAAGCAGGCAAACCTAAGGGAGCAACAAAAGAGCAACGCAAACCACGCACGGGGCCTAAGACTACAGCAAAGCAAAAAGAGGCCACAAGACAAAACACGCAAGGGGCAAAAAGGGGGTACCTAAAAGCCACACTAACACCACTACCCGCAAATCCTAATTCTATCCCTCTACCCCTTCCTATCTGAGATCATGTCCTCTGTCAAACTAAGCTCCATCAAGTCAAGCTTAAGTCTATCCTCCCACCTGATATTGGGTCTGCCTCTCCTTCTCACGCCATCCACAACTAGCGCTTCGACCCTTCTAACTGGCGCTGACTGTAGCCTTCTCCTGACATGTCCGATCCACCTCAGCCTACCTTCTCTCATTTTCGAAACAATATTCTCGACCTCAAATTTTGCTCTGAAAACTCCGTTCGGGATCATGTCAAGCAAGGTTTTACCACAAGTCCATCTTAGCATCCTCAATTCTGCCACCTCTACCCTGTTAGCCTGTGCCTTTAATATGGGCTAACATTCAGAGCCATACAAGATAGCCGGTCTAATCGCCACCTTATAAAATTTTCCCTTTAACTTAAATGGGATGTTCCTGTCGCAAAGGACTCCTGACGCCGCCCTCCATCTCACCCACCCTGCTCTAATCCGGTGGGTTACGTCCTCATCTATCCTCCCTGATTTATGTATAATCGATCCCAGGTATCTAAAAGACTCCTTGGGTGGCAGGATCTGATCACCGATATGAATATCAATTTGTTCATGGTGACCTTGCTCAAACCTTCCAAAATCACATCTCAGGTATTCAGTTTTCTCCCTGCTCACCCGAAGGCCCTTGTCTTCAAGAGCCTCCCTCGAGTGCTCAAGTCTGGTGTTTAACTCTTCCACCGATTCTGCCACCAACACAATATCATTAGCAAATATCATGTTCCACGGATGCCCTCTTGTACCCCTCTAGTTAACTCATCTAGAATCAAGGCGAAGAGGTAGGGGCTAATGGCGGATCCCTAGTGGAGCCCAACTTCCACAGAAAAAACTCTGAGGTCCCTACTGTGGACCGTACACGAGTCTTAGCACCCTCGTACATATCCCTAATGACTCTCACGTATCTATTTGGGGTTCCTTTGTCGATAAGAGTTCTCCAAATCTCAATCCCTTAATTTGATAACATTCAATAAAAGCTGTGATGCAAATATTCCTAATCATTTGAATTGAACATACATAATTCACCTGCTACATTCCAATGAAACATAAAAGGGAAAAACCTTGTTACTCCATACCTCGAGTCTGATCTACAAACTTCCGCGAAATAATATGTCTAATATTGTCATGTAATAGAATATATGTGTCTAATATTGTCATGTAAAGCTTGATGTAACATAAACCGAAACATGTAACGTAAAATGAAACATACCTAATTTTCTTGCTACATTCCTATGCCCCGAATGAATGGAGTCTATGGTATTGTTAAGTTGCCCAATAAAAATACTGAAATGATCAACAAATGCCATACTGGTTATATTATGGAAAGATTATTGATATTTCATGCATACAACAGATCTTATGCTCTTTCACATGTCTATGAAACTTTCATGGGTATGTTCGAAAAGGCCTCTGACCCAAGTGGTGGCAAATCTGATGATATGGACATAAAAGAAGCCACCCTTCTAGGTGGCAAATCTTGTAAGGAGGTTAGGTGCTTTACCAATAGTCAAGATGTTGGTAGATATAGAAATGGGTCAAAATGATTCATTTGTTATATGAGTTGGTTTGACCTATTAATAATCAAGAGGCCATTAGAAGAAAAACTTACCAATTCATTTGCTATATCAGAATACAACACACTCGTTTGATAATAATCAAGAGGCCATTAGAAGAAAAACTTACCAATCATTTTTAACATTCTCAGTTCTAACCGACGATAGCCTGAATGTCCTCATGATTTACAAACATGGTTTCTTATACTACCATATATACCTACAAAATCATAAAAAGTTAGCGCAAAAGAAAGAATTCAGAGGCACAATTGGATTAGCAGAAAGGGATAGTTTTAGCATTCATCGAGATATCTTAAGAGTCCTAACTGAGTTCGTTATTGTTTAGCATTCATTCATCTCGCCCAAATTTTATAAAGCATGAAAAAATACCTCGTGAAAGTTCCAAGTACTAATATTCAATGAACCTTAAAAGAGACAACCACATCAAAATTTAGTGATAACCTTTCTTAAACATAAACAACCAACTTGGAAGGCAAAGTACTACCATATTAGCTTATTTATTATTGAAGCTACAAAACACGCTTACAATACCTATTAGCACTTCATGGTGACAACCTCCAGGCACAACTGTGCCAAGCTCTTACAAAAGTAGAAAGAAGATGAAAATAAAAAATACCAAAAAACCCAAAATTAGATCGAATGCAACAATTACAAAAATCACAAAGGTAAACTTAAAGGATATAGCTATAAGGTAAACTTAAAAGATACAGATAAAATAAGGTTGACTGTCTCAGTACTTACGTACTAAGCAACCAAAAATCATTGAAATGAAAAAAAATTAATACTAAACTGATCTCACTTATTATGTCAACCACCTATGGTATCTTTGAATACTTTTTTGGTGTTTGCTTTTTGCCGATATGCGCTATTGTAGTTAGGTACTAATATAATAACTAACTGGACTACGTATATCAATATCAAACATATGTAAGTGGATTGTCTACAAATCTTCATTTGTAGCATCATTAACATGCTGTAATGATTGCTAATTAAAGACCGACCCATTCCCTTGTATCTTGCGTTAAAACCACCCTACAAGAAAAATAAAATGGGAAGATACAATAAACTTATTGGGAACTACAAAAAACACAATTCATCAAACAGTTGGTGTGCATAAAAAAACACACAAAAAACATAAACTACAGATAATAAGTTTCATCAATCCATATGAACTACTAACAATAAAATGAGGAATGAAAAGAGATCAAAAGTCAAAACACATCAAGCGGATTCAACCGGATTTCGATCATATTCAATTATTCAAATAAAAATTAAATATACTAACATTTTTCATCATGTAAATTATAAATAAAAATGAAGCTTCAAATAAACAAAACCCCCAAAACAAATCATAAAAATAGAATTACAGAATTAGCAACCAAAAAATAATAATTCAACTTGAAATAAGTAAAAGCATAATTAACCAAATTAAGCATCAATAAAATCTAATAGCCTAATGAATTGAAGATTAAATATTGAATTCTTACCTAGAAGATCGAAAACTGGAAACAGAGCTACTTCAGATGGATCGTGATTCTTGAATAAAATATTTGTGAATTTATAAACTTTAATTTTATTATTGTAAACTTTAATTTTATTATTGAATCAAAAGAATAACGATGATATAAAAGATTTGATGTAAATATTACTCGTAGAAAATATTATAAAAGATATGAGGATAACAAAAAAAGGGGGATGAAATCAAGATGTAAAGCAGGAATAGGACGCGTGTATATATGACGTTAATATATGACGTCGTAATAGGATGATGACATTAAAAAACTTTTCTTTATTATAGAGAACTCAAAATACATCCATGGTTTACCCGCTTAGACCATACATTCCTCACCCAAAATTTAGACAGATACATCACCGTTAGTAACGCTTGACTATATACATCCACAGGACGAACGGTGCAAAAATTGGGTCGTTAACTTGGACACGTAGCGCTTAAGTAAAGGTAAATTGGTCATTTTATCTCCCAGCTACTTCACTCTTTTATCACTTTCAGTCATAAACACACTCCCAGCTACTTAACTGCCATGTGTCCAAGTTAATGACCCAATTTTTGCACCGTTCGTCCTTGTGGATATATATAGTCAAACGTTTACTAACGGGGTGATGTATCTGTCTAAACTTTTGGGTGAAGGATGTATGGTGCAAAACGGGGTAAACCACAGGGATGTATTTTGGAGTTTACTCTTTATTATATATAAAGATACTGTTCATTAATGTAGGGATAATTAATCTAACGGAGGTACTTAATTTATCAATAGAACAAAGAAATGTAAATTGTGTTTTAGAAACTGACTTGGGAAAAAGAAATACTCAGGAGTATAAAAATACATTTGTTTTTCAAACTAAACTTGGTATATAAAGTAAATTTCATGTTATCTTCAAGTTAAGTCTTTGTGTGTTGTGTTGTATCTTTAATTGATAAACTTTTGAGGCTAGCATTTGTTAGTACTCTTTGAAAGGATGAAAATCCTTAACTGATGTTTGAATCTCGTGCTTTGAAACACAAACTATATTATTGTTGGTATATCATTTTCTGTTTTTTATCACCTTGCATTATTGTAAAAATGTTTCACTTGTTGCTTAAAAGACTATGGTTTGGATGTATGCTGCATTGGTCAGGTGAGACGTACTATTTCCTGAAATATCTCGAACGACCTACCAATGGTGCGTAAGATATATAAAGATGTAGAATTGTAGATATGTAAATATTCGTCATTGGTCTAAAATGTGTTTCATAAGCAAAAAGCTTTTCACGGCGTGGCTCTTTGTTTGTTTCTATCTCGGCATCCATTGATGTTAATTGGAGTACGTCTCTATCCGTATGTAATACGATGTTGTGTAACTAGACTACTAGAGGTTGTAGTTTCTTTGTGGTTTCAACTAATAGTCGTAACTTGAAAGTACCATATATGTAAAATGCGTTTAAAAAGGTTGTGTTTTGATCGCCTAAACTGGTGGTAATTTCTCTTTGATAGATTAACTAAATAATGATGGATTTATTGGATTTTATTCACTGGTATGTCTTGAATTTATTAATATTGAAGGTCTTGCTGGAGAAAATGTGGCAAACCATTTTCAAGATAATCAAGTGTGACGAGAGATCAAATTTGTAATGAATTCTTTTACAAAAGTTATATAATAATGCTTTAGTGACGTTGGAATTTATTATAGTTTGCATAGAGTATGTAATGCCAATTCGACTACCTATTATTTGGTAAGTTGAATGACAATGTGTGATATTGTTGTCATAAAGCTAATAAGTTCATAATCCTAATAAACAATCTTAAACAGACACAGTCGTAGTTAACATTATTAATTTACTTTATATAGTTAACATTATTGATTCTCTTTATATGTGAGTGCTGAACACGGGTTATTAGCTAGTACTATATTATATATCTACTTTAGTAAGATAAAACAGTCAAAGCTCAGCATAGAGGCAAATGTTTGCTTGCAAGGGATGAGGAGCCATCAAACATCTTGTAATTTATAAGATCAATGCTTGTTAAGTTATATCAAACATTTTTTTTAACATTAGAATTGAAAGAAAACATGGTAAACACAATTTTTTATAACTAAACACAAACTAAAAAAATATAAAACTTGTAATTTATAAGATCAATGCTTTAGTATCGTACAAAGATACATGATTGCATTACTATTATTTTATAAAACACACTAAGGATCTACTCGTATGATTGAACCCCATTGTAGAGCACGAGTTTCTAATTCCTCGTTGTAACTAGAGAATGTATGAATCTATTTAAAAGTAAACAACGCTTGTCATGACCTAAGACCGTGAGGTGCACCAACAACAATAGCAAGAAAAAGGGCTTTTCCTTGAGGAAACCCAATTCAATACTGGGGAAAGTGAAACAAAATCAAGAATAAGATGGCATGCGGGACTTGAGTCCCGAGGTTAAGAGGAGAGATAAACCAATGTTAAAAATATTTATTTTATTTCATTGGTTTTGTGTGTGTATGTGTGTATTGGAGGTATTGTGTTGCAATAGTTGTAGAAAAGTTAAAGTAAAATGTTTTGGAGAGAGAAAAAAGCTGATGTGACAAAGAACAATATGATGAAGAGGACAATAATGTTCATAAAAACGATTGTTGAAATGTAACGGAAAATGTACTAATTGTAATAGAATCATTGTATACATATGCACATGTGTCATGAGTTTGTTTTCGATTTTACTTTATTTTATGGAAAGTTGTTGTGTATTACTTGATTGCATACACATTTGATTATCATTAGTTTTTAATTCTAACTTATCATGCGTGTTTTTTTTTGTATAATGTTTGTGTAGAGTATTGTGATTTGGACGATAGCAAGACAGATGATGAACGTATTCCGACACCCAAAGGACATAAGTATTGGATTCCAGAGGTACCAGCTGATGAGAAGCCTAGTGAAGGGGATGTGTTTGACACTTTTGATGAGGCTTACGACATGTACCTTGAATATGCTCTTAAGGCTAGGTTCTCAATTAGAAAATCAACATTAAAGCATAAGAAAGGTGAGATTACTCATAAATATATAGTTTGTAGTAGGTCGAAAACCACGAAAAACCATAGTGAAAGATACGCCGCCTGTGGAACTTAAAATGTTGATAATCGAAAGATGGGGTAATAAACCTAGGCAAAAACACAATTCCAATTACACTGTAACGGATTGCAAAGCATGTGTCAGGTTCAAGGCTATTCATGGTACATCGTCTTTTAAGTTATACGATTTTATTGAAAACCATAATCACTCAATTATTAATGAAAATAACACTGATCTGTTAAAAGCACGGCATAAATTGGATTTTAGTGATAAGCTGTTTATTCATAGGGCGCCACTTTCTAATGTTGGGCCAACTAAAGCTCATCATCTTAGGGTGGCATTTATGGGTGGCTATCACAAGGTTCGTGGTAAGCCATCAGACTGGAAGAACTTCCGTCGGTCAGTTAATAAATATATTGGTCCTAGGGATGTTCAAATGCTAGTAGATAAAATGAATTACAGGAAAAAACATGTGCCTAATTTTTCATTTGAATACTACACTGTTGATGATGTTTTGTCGCACATGTTTTGGGCCGACGAGACAATGAAATGCAATTACAACACACTTGGTGATGTAGTTTCATTTGATACTACGTATTGCACAAACAGGTAAAGTTTCAGCTCTATCTTTAACATTTGTTCTATTCGATTAGTTATTCAGTTATCACAACACGTGTGTGTTTTTTTTATTTATATCAATGCATCTATAGGTATTGTATGATCTTTGTTCCATTTACTGGCATTGACCATCACCAAAAATGTGTCACTTTTTGTGCTGCGTTAATCAGTGACGAAATAATCGAATCATACAAGTGGATCCTTACTGCTTTTAAGCAAGCGCATGGGAAAGAACCAATTCTAGCTGTTACATACCAAGATCCAGCATTGCGTAATGCAGTTGAGGCTGTCTTCCCTAAAGCACACCATCGTTTATGTATGTGGCACATAACCAAGAAACTTCCTGGGAAGGTATCTATCAGACCAAATAGCATACAACATGTAATTTCATTCAATAAAACACGAGAAATGATATACATATCTCTAAAACTAAAAGAATGACAAAAGCATGTAGTACATTTTCTAATAATTCTAAGTTGTGCCGAAAACTAACAAAGAGTATCATTGTGCTTGTAATCCCAAGTTCTAAGGACGAGTAGATTTGTTGATTTGGTCAAATCATTCAAGGAGATGATTAAACATGAAATGCAACTCATTTCGTACTTCTTGAACTAACCCTTGGGTAAGTTGACAATTAGAGAAATTATTGTCATGAGTAGGAGATGGAATGTTTTGAGGAGGTTCCACAAAGGATGGTGGGATTTGTGTGAGTTGAGTGACGTAGGGTGTGGTTCAACTAAGAATGAAGGTGATGATGTATGGGTTGGTGGTGGAGATGGGAAGTCATCTATATGGTTAGGTCCTTAGTGATTCCTTGTTCCTAAAGATGGACTATTTGATGGTGAAGGTGATTGGAATGCGGGTGTTGGTGATGTTTCAACATCAATGTTTTGGTGTGAAGGTGGTTCCCTATTTAATGAGAAGGATGGTGAATGAGAAGTCCTCGGTGGTGAGTCTTCTAAAGAGTAAAGGTTTGGATGTGAAAGAGGTGTGGTAAAGGAGTGTAATCTAGGTTTTAGAAATGATAGCTTAGGTGTTTTAGTTAAGCTAGGTGTGTTTGGTTTAGAGGGTATGGTAGTGTTTGGTGAAGGTCTTTCTAATCCAAAAGGTCGAATACTAATTCTAGAGGTTCTTCTAGCTTTGGTTGGTTGAGTTTGTTGAGGAGGAATTCTAGTATTTGAGCCCTTGATGGGTGATGACTCGGTTGAGGAAATCTCATGGACCACATGTGTAGGATCATACATAATATGTTGTTTGATGATTCGGTGGTCTAGGATGATGATAGTATATGAATGCCATGTTTAGAGATGAAGAGAGAGGGGAGTTCTTGAGAGAGTTAAAACAAAAAGAAAAGGTTAGATTGAAAGAGCTCCACCCCTTCCAAGGATGGAAGGGTATTTATAGTTACAACTAATACGTCCCTCTTGTCGGACCGTGGATCGTGCATACAATGGGTAAAGACCCGTCCTTCCTCCACGGTGTTACTCTAAACTAATAACTAAGCTAATAACTAACTAATTAACTACTAAATAACGTAAATAACGATATGTCTACGAGCTAACTTATGCTAGATTATATATGGGGTGACCGACACTTCACTATGGAATTTCCACCCTAACAATCTCCCCTATGGAGGTCACCCCATGAAATACATTTTGAATCCTAGCATTCTATTTGGTCTTCGCCTACGAGCTAGTAGACTTCAATTCTTCAAGTTCCGCATTCTTTGTGCTTTAGTAGTGATTCGTCAAAGTCCGATTACTTTGTACTTTCTGTGGAGGTCTTTGAACTGATCCACATCTTTGATGATCTTTGAGCTTTGAGATCATCAACCACAGTAAATCTCTAGATCACCCTTTTTTATGTTGCCTTCATGTGATGTTGTGACTTTTGGACCGACATGCTCACATTTTCTGGATCATGACAACTTTTCATCAGAGTAGCGGAAGCATCTTTGTAGTATGTCTTTGATGGTCATGATTTTCTTCAATTAAGTAGCTGTGAGCATGCGGTTGTGAATTGACTTCTCAACTCTGATCAGCTGCAACCATCAACAGTTCCTGCAAACAACAGTTAGCAATAAAACACATGAAAGTGTCTTTGTTCACTTTCGATGAATATAGTTGCAAGAACCACGGTTCCCCGTTGATCAGTATAAATACTGCCTGTGATCAGGTAGAGTTCCGTAGAATCTCTTAACAGGGTTCAAAGCTGTTCTAGCCGTTCTCAAACCGGAGCGTCCCAAAGAAGACAACACGGAGTGAGTGAACCAGTGAATGGAGATTCACTTATTGATGAAAATTTGATTTGAAAACAATCACGTATTGCTTAGAAGAAAGAGTTTTGCAATACGACGAAAGTTTTATGAGAAAGATCAATTTTCAATCAGAAATACTTTTTGTATTTGAAAAGAGTACACATTCGATGTGCTAGAGAAAAGAAGAGATTAGCACATCGAACGGTTTTTCCAAAAGTATTTTTTCAATCAGAGATACTTTTTGTGTTTGAAAACATGAATACACATTCGATGTGCTAGAGAAAAGAAGATTTGCACATCGAACGATTTTTCTAAAAGTATTAGTCAATTCATTTCTGGACCAAGGTTGATTCACGGTGAATCGCCCCATCGTTCTATCCAGCTTGTCACAAGCTTGATCTTTAGAAAGATCTCATGTCACCCACCAAGAGCTTGTTTGATGTTAGCTCTGAAGGATTTTCATCTTCGTCTTGAATATTTAGCATAACACTTTGGATGTTCCGCAATACCACAAGGATAATGCGTAGGACTCTTAATATATTCTTACTTTCCACATTGTGTGCGAGAGTCTTCATTAATTTTGTGTCCTAATGAGATATTGTGGATGATCCCTGGCTCTAGACTCAATTGTGCATTTTGGTTTCCTATGCGGAGACTAGGGAGAGTCTCCTTCTTCAATATCAACCATCTCTAAAAGAAAGTCGATAGATTATGTAGGTTCCTCGTGAAAATGAAACAAGTACTTTTAAGAGGAACTTATGTAGCTTGGGAAGTTTAGTGCAATCGTCATTTGGGTCCATGACTTCTGTCTTCAATACCGGTGTTACCTTGGTAACCACCAAGAGTATATGAATTGATCCGGTTTCTGCGCTAAGGTTGAATTAATGTAGGGCTATTTCTTTTCACCCTTTTCACATTCAATTATTTTTCATTCTTCAACCCCTTCAGTGCTTATCGAGACTTCATAACTAGAACCTTGTTGGGTTTATTTCAATACTAGCTCTGTCTCAGTCCGCACTCTTCCCATATTCTCTTGTTTCTCCTTTTTCATCATACCTAAGGACTTCTACACTATCTAGTGGATTGTCCCTGGGTAGATCCCTTCGGCTCTGGCGGGATCGTAGGAATGAATACCTAACCTAACCATCCTTATAACACCATGCATAAAGTAAATTGGTCGATCTTTTGGTGTTGTTCTTTTCTTCTTGAAACCAATTGAAAAATCATTTGGAAAATCAATCAAGGTACTTGTGATATAATATCAAAGCATTTTGTACCTTAATTGTTTTTGATCATTTAGAATTGCTCCCCCTCAACATGTGCATATGATTTTGAAATTGTTTAGCACATGGAGGCAAGAGTTCTTTGAAATATATTCTTGATCACAATTTCCGTGGAAAAAGCCATTTGATTTTCTTGGTAAATACTCCACCTCAAAATGTGCATTGGTTGTTTGAAATCATTTAGCACATAGAGGAAATAGTTCTTAGAAGTACTTTCACAATCACACTGCCATATAGAAGACCATTAGAAAATCAATCAAGGTACTTTAGGTTAGAACTTAGAAATCTTTGTACCTTGATAGTTTATTTTCTTTTGAAATGCTCCCCCTCAATATGTGCTTCGAGATTCGAAATCGTTTAGCACATATGGGAGAGCAGCCTGCACTTTTGAATCAATCGATCATCATTTATCAGATTTCATAATTAAATCATAAATTCTCCCCCGATCAATAATATCAAACACTTTGAGATTTTGGATCTCAAGTGATTTAATAAGGTTTAAAAACATGGGAGAATATGTGGCCTGTTTAAATACTCATATTGTTTTTTTATAAATGCTCCTCCTCAATCATGTGCATCATGTATATGAAATCGTTTGGCACATGGAGGCAGGAGTGCCTTTTAAGGACTAAAACAGAATTGAGATTTAAATCACGATCTCTCCCCCGATCAAAAATATCAAACCATTTGAGATTTGTGATCCTAATTGATTTAAATCATTTAGAAAATTTTGGGGAAAGACGTGGTCTGATTTAATTTGAAAAATGACTGAAATTGACCAATTATAAACATTAAAGATTTTTAGTGTCAGGTATGATAGTTTTAAGAGCTCTTTAAGTAAAATAAAACAATTTCACAATCAAACAAGAACATAAAAAATTTCATTTTGAAAGATCTTTGAATCTTAAAGAAAATCATACCATGACATAACATTAAATCTTTAGATCACCACTTATTTTTGTACAAACCGGACTTTTATGAAGAAATATCGTTTGAAAATACTCAAGTTTGAATCACTCTCCCCCTCAATCAATGACCGTAGTCATTGATTGAGTGACTTATGATTAAAATGAAGTCTGGTTGATTTCCAAAATTTGAGATCAGTTTATTTTCAAAACAATATTTTTCCATTTTCAAGAAAATATTTTTCAAAAATTGTTTAAAAATGGTATTATTCACTACTTGTCCTGCACAAAGATACGTTAGGTGGTTGAGAAGCTTCTGTTGTTGCTGTAAGGCTGGAAGAAAACCATCTGCTGATGCAGTGAGACCTCTGACGTTGCATTTATCGTGCCAACTATCCATAGAGAGATCTGATTAAGCTCCGTTTTTTCTTTTGTCGAATTCAAGAAATGGTTACCCTTTCCTTTCGGCATCCAATCTTCTTCATTAGTGGGATCCGGATCGGGAAAATTCTTATGAACCATGATATATGCATACGTTAGTGGACATACAAACAGATAATGGTGGTCGACATCACCCAAATAGCAATCGACTAATTAAAGTCAATCCAACATGTCAATCAGAACATAAAGGCATGGGAGTTATGTGTTTATCAAACTCTGATAATCTAATCCTAATAAATATATCCTAAATTCCTAGTCCTTCAACATAGGTAAATATATTTTTCAGTTAAGCATGTAGGATAATTAGATAAGCCCGATAGATGATATAAATTTGAAAAACATTCTCCCCCTCAATCAATGATTCATTCAATCAAAAGTTTTAAATAAGCTGAGGTCATTGAGTGGGTTTTGCAAATATATGAAAACTTGATTCTGATTGATTTTCAAGCAACTCAGTTACCACCATTTTGTTAAAACAAATATTTTTCTAAAGAATTTTTGAAGGAAAAAATATTTGAGTAGGAACAGCAGTCCTTTGATATACTTTCCTCATTTTGTTTTAGGATAAGTGCACGAAATATTTGAAAATTGGTTTAGCGCAGCACTTTTCTTTCTTGAAGAACGGGTTGCTATCTGAAATAATAGCAAACCAAAGTTTTAGTACGGGTTACAGTCTGAAATAACTGCAAGCCATTTTTAGAGACTTGTTTTGAAAAAAATATTTACACCTCCTGCTCGAACTTCATCTATGGTCCCGTGCCATTATTGAATGACATTTCTATGACCGTAGATGTTATCGATACCTGAAGACATGTCTTGAGAAAACATATTTTTTGTCTTTTTCAAATTTTCTGATTTTTATGGTTTTTTGTTGATTTTATATTTTTCTATTTTGTTTTTGTTGGTTTTATATTTTTGTATTTTGCTTTTTGATAAATATTTACACGATAAAGTAGATGATATAGTTTAAGAAGATGATAACACGAGTACCGAGATAAGGATATCAAACAACCTTGTTGTAGATGATAAAAGTCATCATCTCTTAAACTTTCACTACCAAAGCTTCCAAGGCTCTTGAATCAAGAGAGAAATTGAGCCTTCCGAAAGTGAGACTTTGGTAGCTTCCCCAAACCGAAAATCCTTTTGTTGAGCGATTCAAGCTCTATTTCAAGCTTGCCTTAGCCAGTGCAAAGAAGTACACCATTATCATCGATCTTGCTGCTCCTTTTAAGAATGATCTTTGTGATTCTTCGTTCGGGTTATATCATCAACAAGAATAGCAACGTATCATCCCACACATAAAACAATCTTCTCATATTTCTTTTCTGCTGAAGTCCAAGCGATCCATACCAAAGTTATCAAGAGACCACTTCCCCAAGTAGATGAATTGATGCACCATCTCGAATAGAGCTCACGAACCCGAATACACATATACCCAAAGACAGAGAAACTTATAACATCAAGTAGCAGATTAAGTCCGATAGCCAAAGAATAACCCCGATGTATACTTTTCTCCCCGATGATAGTGTATGAAGCTCAAGAACCCAAGTACCCAAATGCCCAAAGAGAGAATAACCGATAACATTGAAGCAGGCCGAATCACTGATTATCTTTGCGGATGTCAACTCCGGAATAAGTGATTATATCTTTGAATAACTGATTTAGCTCTCAAGTGAAACATTTGAGCGTCCCCAATGTACACAATATCTCTCCCTTGATGATTGCGATAGCATCGAAATCATCACACACTTGTGTTCCTCTTTTATCACCAGAAACTAACTCTTCCATCTCTTCCCCTACATAGTTGGAATAAGAACACTAAACGCCATGAGTCAAACCTTGAGTTTCTCTGCGGTAATGACATTTGTCTTCCCGGATATATTCAATCACTTAGAAGTATTATGTTCATCAAGTTTACTCGCTTAGATGCGTGTCTCCTTCCCCTCACCGGTTTTGATACTTGTAATCAAGAACACATAATAAGCCCGTATACTAGAAATCTGTTGAGAAGAACACTTGAACTCTTGTGATAATCAACTTGCTACGGAAGAATGTGAGCAAGTCTAATTGGGGATTGAATTCGACAATTCACTCTCCCCCAATTAGTGCTCTCCCCTAAACTGACAATCTTTATGATGAATGCCCGAGTTAAGAAGAAGTCTTTAGATCATTAAATGCAACTCGCCTTTAGTATTCTAGCACGTAGCGTAAAGTGTAGAATGATCGTAGACTCGACCTTCTTCTAGATTGTCCGTTTGGGAATAGAATGTTAACATCTTCTACTCACCAAATGCATTCCCGTTAACATATATTTAGCAAATCCCCTTAACTCAAATGCCTCCCAATCAAACAAGAACAGAAAGATGTTCATCAAGGAAATTAGCCCCGTAACTGGAAGCACTTTGTCATTAAGCTCATCAGTCCGTGAGAAGATGTCAACAAACGGATATTAGTAGAAACTCCATGTAAAGATGACCCGATAAGAAGAAGCTCGGTTCTTACATGAGTTAGGAGCCGTATGACCATATATTCTCAAATATAACTCAACATGTAGAATTATCATACTTCTTCTCCCCCTCAAGAATTTCATACGGAGATGCCATTCTTGATTCAACGAAAGTTATTCACACTTCTCCCCCTCAAAGGTAGCAAATGATGTCACCATCGTCATTATAATCGAGAAAGTGGAATAAGAGAACAATCATCGGTAGTCCGGTTCACTTGATAACTGAAAGCGCGTGGAAAAAGTATGAAGCATGTTGTTGAGAATGGTCATAATTGAGAAGATTTCTCTTCTTCAGAAGATAAAGCGCACTGAAGCGTACACTTTTCTTTTCTTTAGGAATGAGGCTTGAACTGTTGTGTTCAAACGTCATAAGAAGATTTCTTTTCTTCTGAAGATAATGCGCACTGAAACATACACATTTCTTTTATTTAGAGTACGAGGCTTGAACTGTTGCTTTCAAACGTCATAATCTCTCTCTTTTCAGCATCTCTTGGCAAAACTTGTAATCAACACCATTATCATTCAGTAGACTCTTTGTCGTGACAGCTGATGGAGAAAACCAATATGATGAATTTGACCCTGAAGTAAACTAACCCGAACTCGTGACTTAAACTTGCACATATGTAACAAAGAGCGGTGCCGAGAATTCATGCCCTTTTGAATCTCTAAGTACTCTATACTCTTCAACCAACCAACCATCAAGTATCAGACGTACATCACCTCTTGAAAATCCACAATTCAATGTGATATTGAGCACTACAACGTAACTCCTTCAAGTGATAGTTATTTTGTGGTGGTAAGAGCCCAATTCCCACAAGTGGTAAAAAAAGGGAAAAATCACCTAATAATAACTAGATTTCCAAGTCTTCATTTTTGAAAATATTAAAAGCTCGAACAAGGATCTCAAAGAATCTTCATCCAACCATCCCCGATATCTTCAGATACTAAGTACACTCGCCCGTGACATTTTACTTCAACCTCAAATAAATGATAATGAATTAACGCCGTTGTCACATCTTTTGATTAAAAGCTCAAATCTAGCTTCCTTTGTCGTTTTAAGTGAACTATGATAATGGTTTCATCCCGACCATGGTTAAAAGCACATGACCCCGTAAAACTTGGAAATAACCAAACTGCCAAGAAGACATTCAAACAATCACCCAATTCATGAAGTATACCCTTTTATCCTTCCTTTGAAATACAAACCGTAGCTCCAAAGATCGATAAGTTCCGTAAATGCTTTCTTTCTACAGATGGTTCCATCATCGCGATTTTACAATTCTACGGTTTAAACCGAGAAATAGTTTCTTTCATGGATTTTACAAGACAAAGAATAAACCGAGATAGATCCGAAATGCACATTACTTTTACCGTGATGATATCATTATCACGGATTTTACAAGTCTATGATTTAAACCGAAATGGATTTTTTCATGGATTTTACAAAATCAAGACTAAACCGTAAACAATGTTAGTTTGAATGTGTTATGACAACTTTGGTTTCGGTGAATATCTGCTTTAGGAACATGCACGGTTCATCAACGATTCTTCTCCATCATCAACAATATCATCAACAATTCTTTAGCCATATGTAGACAACTTCACAAACCATACTAAGTCGCGTAGTATACACTACCTCCCCGAGGTTGACCGTAAAACATCAAAGTACACGCTTCTCCCCATGATGGTTTCGAACTTTCTAAGCATCATAACGTGTACCGACCATTTGCACGAGAAGTTCTTGTCATAAGCAAACATCTTGAAAAATCATGAATGAGATTGAAGATTCTTGAAAGATTTTTCTTAGACTGTGAAGCATCATTTACATTCTGTGGCGTGGAATATCCCTTGAGAATTGTTGATCACATCTCATCCATCAAACACTTTGGCAAACATATCATTCACGAGTTCTGTCGGCAATTGTTGTGACTACATGGAGAAGTAAACCCGATATACCAAACTTGTTCATGAAGTAGAATTCCTAGATTTGTTTCTTAAACTTGTACAAAACCTCGTGAAAAAGAAATGGTGTAGCCAATGTAGAAAACCTCTTGGCGTATCCTCAACTGCGTGAGGCACCAAAGTGATATTTACGTTGTGGGTTAAGTGAGAAAGAATCACAAAAGTAACTAAATAGCCAAGTCTTTATCACACTCAATAAATGCCCAAATAAGTCATCTTCGCGGAAGGGTAGAAAGAAAGAAGACGAAATGAGTAAACGTGCCCGAAAAACTTCACTACAAAGCTAAATAAGAAATACCGAACAACACCCCCGTAGTCAATCTAGTTCCAATAAAAATTCAAGCCGTGAAATAATATTCTCCGTGAAGATTTATACACCAAAGTATCAAACCTCATTACAAAACAAATCTCATCATCACACCAAATCTCATTATCATATCTCATCAACAAATCTCACAATCAAAGCTCATCACCCAACAAGTCTCATTGTCATACAAACGTACACTGGATCCAACTTAAGCCCATATCAGAATTCATTCCAATTTCAGCCCATGACTTAATATTCGATCCAAGAGTGAGAAAGCTCATTGACCAATATCCAACATATTCTGATTACGCACAAGCCCGCGTCAGTTCCAAAGATCGAAGGCCAAGTAATTGATTACCCAAAAGCTCAGTCACAATATACTCTCATAACAATATCCAAGTTAAAGGTGATGATGAATATAATAAACATAAATAAAACATATAAACGCAGCGGAATAATCACCAACAACGGATCCATATTGCCATATGATCAATCAAATAAAACATAGATAAGGTTTATACCTTTGTAGCGTGATTCCGGTAACGAGGCACCAACGACCACCACGAATGGAATCAAGAAACCAAAAGACCAATTAGGTTGGCCTTTCTCAATGTGTGAAACACACTACACGTCTAACAATCACCCTTTGATGCTAGTCTTAAACTTTGATCCAATCCTTGCACAAGACTACTCTTAGAATAATCAAGGAGAGAAAAAACAAAACACAAACCCTATTGTGTGTGTGTATCGACGTTCCAAGAGGGGAGGGGAGGAAGAGCACTTAAGACCAAATTGTAACTTATCAATTATAATCAATCATCATCAATTCTCATCAATTAGAATTAATGCTAATTGATGTCAAATCATAAGATACACATTAGGTCCTTCAAAGTCTAAATACTCCACTTAACCCCTTATGAAACAAAGGTTATACATAATGTAAATACTATAAATACATTATGACAATGGTGTCTAAGTATATGTGTGTGACCCCATAGGCTCACATATGACTAGCCATATAATTATTTATTATGACACGAGCATACCCCAACAGCCCCACTTGCGACGTCATAATAGACAAGTAATTATACAAGCAATGGTTAGCGTCTAGCAACACGCCAATGCCCCTATTGATATGTGAGGTCAGTTTCTCAAACATTTCATTAAATCGTTTATATGTCATATATCCCTTTGTTTCAGATACCAGGTTGAACTTTAGACATGGATCAAAAAGTCATTCTAATGGTTCAACAATTATGTTCTCGATCTAGATATTAAACTAGATTACCAAGTGAATTAAGATTCATCTTAATCTCATTTGGGTACGGCCATACAAACATCTGTTCAAATCATCGAGGGCCCAGAGTATCTAACTCTAAACCATGTGGAGGAACAAATCCTATTTTGATCGCACGTGTCATTCATGTGCTTCAAATCATTCCCGATAGTGGCCTTTATAACTACCTTGTTCGTGACAAATTTAACCATATCAAGGAATAAAACTCTACACATGCAAGACCTGCTTGCATCTCAAGTCTAAGGATAATAGACATAACCATTTTCGAGATTCACTATTTGACGCCGATCCATGCAGTGAATACTCGTAGGTTGGGTCAGTCCAATGCTCATCACCATGAACAACATGTGAGTTTGGCAAAATAGTCACCAACACACTCACAATTATCTTAATTTGATGGTACTCCCGTATCGTCAACCGACAATGGACAAATTTTGAATGAAGAAAATCATTCATGGATTTAAACATGCAAATATAGAATACAGTTGATATAAATGAAAACGATAATAACCATTACATCAATTCATTATAAAATATAAACTGCTTAGTATTCCAATTATTCAAATACTAAAAACAGATATGCATAAGACTACTTATAGGTTGGAATACTTGTTCCCACCATGATCAAATTATGTTGTACAAGACAACAAGTAGTCATCTGAGTAAACCTTGAGAATTCTTGTTTCAATATCCATGAAAGGTATGATGATTGTGCATTCAAGTACAATACGAGTATTGCAGTAATGCATTCCATAGGGTGTTTGACACTAGCAAAACACCTACTATAGACATTCATCTAAACAGTTTCTCAAACTATAAAGTATTCTTATTCTTTTAATGTATAATGCATTAATGCTCTCAGTCGAGCACATCTAGTCAACAATGTCATCATTCATGATGATATCTTACCATGACTAAGGTTGAGCATCATTTGTGTTAAATAAGCATCAAAGTATGCAAACAAAACAGAGATCCTCAAATATCCATAAATGTTAGAACATATATTTGGTCCTTTGTAGGTCCATTAGAATGTTCGTTTAACAATTACCTAATGACATTCACTTAGATATTTGTTGTTATCAACTCATCTTGCATTCATGCAAATGATATAATTAGTCCAACGCAAAATACGATATACATAATGAATCCTTTAGTTAACTTAAGGTTTCTATTCATGCTTTCAATCTCATCAGGTAAGATTGATTATTGAGACTCCCCTCAATAATGTGTCATATTGTGTCAGACTTAATAACCGCTTATGTTTATTCAAACAAACATATGTAACAAGGTTTCATGTTTTATTTTCTAAAACTCTCAAGAGAAACTTCATTCCAAACTAAGGAATAAATTCTAGCTTAGATGGAACAATGTTTCTAATACGTCATCAACATATGAGATTTAAGAAAATAAATACAAGGTTCTCCACTTGCTCTTAGTGTACTTCGTCTCGATCTTATTTTAATCAAAATCAAATTAATGATTTTATGGTAAACTAAAGATCTTAGCTCGGAGATGCATGATCTAATCCACACTTGGATTCTTGTATCTTGTAGACATAATAAAGATTATATATATTCACAAACCCTTTTGAATACACATCGTCCTCGCAAATGTATTCAATAAGAAAAGAGTTTTGAAATCCTATTGTCACATTTCATTTACATGAAGATAAGTATGACAATTCATCATCTTTATACATTTAATATTTGCACGTAGGAAGATTTAATCATAGTCAATTTATTGAGTATGAGTAACTCATTTCACTACTCGTGAATTAAATGTGTGTACAAGTTTGTCCTTTTGAGTCTTCTCATTGAGAAACTCATTTTTAACCTCACAGTCTAACTGATTGGTAAGAGATCAATCAAGCTTCATGAGTGATTGTCTTCCATGGACTGCATCTTATCATTCATAGTTTTGAGCCATTCATCGGATTCACAATCTGATAATGCAGCTTTTAGTTAGCAGGTTCACAATGACCCTATAACTTATATCCCTTTACATTGATATAAGACTATATCATTCAGGTGCAAGAAGTTTTCTTCCGGATCTATGAATGAGAG
The DNA here is from genome assembly GCA_022545495.1 of Chrysanthemum lavandulifolium. NCBI lineage: Eukaryota > Viridiplantae > Streptophyta > Magnoliopsida > Asterales > Asteraceae > Chrysanthemum > Chrysanthemum lavandulifolium. The sequence goes on from CM040245.1 coordinate 249,686,928, forward strand.
ATATCATACTATGGTTTAACATATGCATATTCAACCTTAGTGTGACATCAGCAAGTGTACCTAGAAGGTTGTGTATATTAGTTCTTGAACAACTTCAAGATCTAAAGGTGCTCCCACTTGCTTTGTATATAGAGACTAATCTCTAGATATACAACATCTTGAGAAACAATAAATTGATTTCAATTGGGACATCCGAATACATTAGTAGTTCTTGACTCTGGTTTGTTAATTACTTACTCTAAGGTATTTAACAAACTAAGAACTTCAATCAAGACATAATGGAATTCATCCCATTCCATAACACAATGGCGTCTTAAATACCTTCCAGATTGGAACCATATTGAGTGTACCCATGGTACATTCAATTTTCTAACCTTAACAGCTTTGGAGGTAAGAGAGTTTAAGTTATCAAAGATCAAACAATATCAATAGAGTTTGATTTTCCATGTTGGACATACCATAATGATGTGGTATTCCCTGAGGATTGATGTTGTGAGACTATCCCACAACTCATTAGATGAACTTATACACTTTGGCTTACGTATCTACCAACCAAGTCAAACCAGATGGCATCAACAGTGATTTCAGCCCATTGCATACTTAATTTACAAGTCGTTGACCAAGTCAATAACTTCATGTGCATGTTTTGACTAGAAAACATAAACATTTAATATTTTACTATACGTCATACGTCATTTTACAATTTAATGACTTCATGTACATGTATTTAACAAGAATACATAACAAGTTAACGTCTTACTTTACGTTATAAGTCTTTCAATAATTAACAGACTTGATGTTTAAGTCTTTACAAGAGACCTAAACATATTCAAGTAAAGCAATTTAGAATGCCGACTCTTGGCCTCAATAGTAATTTGAAGTTAATTTCATACTTCAAGATTATGAATTTACAATAATACATAATCATATTTACTGAACAATTCGGTGAATATGTTGAAGTAGCTTTTCATATTATCTTGACATTTGTTCTAATTAGGCAACATACATTTTATGTGTAGAAGTCCTAGTAGAATATTAGTTTTCTTACCTTGCGTCAAGAAAAACTATTAGTCATATTGTTATATGTTGTATCTTGCACACAATGAAGATTTCTCCCACTTGTGCACGGCACAACATCATGCGTAATATGACAGTGTCAAAGATATGATTTCATACAAAATCAAAATATAGATATGTAGAACTTTATTGTTTTAATAATGAATCATGCATAACAATTTATTGATAACATTTCAGGAAGCAACATCAGGAACGCGACAAGTTATCTAATAAAATTAATGCAATGGTTCTTATAAAAACTATGATGCTTCACGTGTGGAAAGTAATGTATTATTTCAAGACAATCAAGAAATAATATGGGCAACCTGCAAGGTAATAAAGATTACGGCTCCCACTGGATTAGACAACATTACATGTGTTACGTCACCAGATAAAGTCACATAGCTCCCATTGGATTATACAACATTATAAATGTTATGTCACCAAAGGAGACCGAGTGTCGATTGGATACTTTCCTTCTTTCTTTGAATATCTACACATTATTGCTAATGTGAGTCACTTGGACTAGTAAACATGTACTTAGATATTCAATGAAGTGCATCAAGTTCTAACATATAGATGACGGCTAGCCATCATTGATATTTTAACTTGAAAATAGTCATGCAATTCCTCCATAAGGTCTATTTTACCACAAGGGTGTATAGTACCTTATTAGGTTTATTAGGTTAAGATAATTGCTAGGTAATCATGCTAGTAATTGTCTTTACCATTTTGCGTTTATTGATATTTCCATCTTCTAATTATTAAAACTCATATTATTTTGGTAGCTATAGAAAACGTGTTCTCTAGTTATCCATATATCTTATCTTAATTCAATGTTTCAGAACCAGAACTAGGGTTATAAAACAAACTTGAAAGAATAAGATGTGAAACCATACTTAACCGTTTTGACTTTTGCAAGACATCACGATTTCTAGAGTAGGTGCTCTTTGAGTTTGATTAGATTTAGGACAATTCAAATATTCCTATTATGGAATTTCCTCATAAAGAAAACAAATAGGAACAAGTCTCTTTCTTACAAGAAAGAAGTACTTAGTTTGTCTTTTTAACAAGAAAAGAACAAACTTTTTTTTACGGATGTGATGCATTATATCATTAATATGAATTTACAAAGTTCAATTTTTAGTATTTTCGATAATTATCCTTTTACAAATTAATTACCCCATGTTTTAAAACAATTAATTTACGAAAAAAAAAAGGCTAAGATCCACATTGTGCTTCTACTATCACATCAGTTGATCTGCTAGCAATAGTAGATTCAATTGGTAGGCGACGATCACCAATTGCATTACATGTGCAACTCTTAGATCCTTATGGGACTTATGGCACTAGTGAACAAGCATCCAGTGTCAAGTAGGCATGTTTAGTCCCATCCTTGCCTCGGGTCAAGGTCTCACTGCTTAACTCGATTAGGTCATCCAATTTGAGAACGTGCGAAAATATATCTAGGTCCCACGCATAGACAATAATCACCTTGGGTTACAATTCAACCTAGGTCCCACGCATAGGCAAAAAGTAATTGCAAGTGTTCTCAAGCGATTGGACGGCATGACTTAAATTTGTGACGGGTAAAATATTTTGATGTGAATCAAAAAAAAGGTGTACGAAAAAGCATGCATTCATTCTTCGTAGCACAAGTTAAACACTCTTCTTAACTTAAGTCTAATAATTGTTTTAATTTATGTGTGTCAAGTTGTCCATTTTCAAGTCTAATATACAACCTATGTGGATTATAATAGAGTTTGGACAATACATATATCGAATAACATACATAACAAGTTAAGTGTTATTTTTAAAACAATGATTTTAAGTTAAATCCGTATTTAAACTTAGTTAAACTAAATCATAAGATTTAGTTTGAAAATGGTTTGTGTTATGCTTTAATTTTAAGAAAACGATTTGCAAGTTATATACATTCACAACATACATAATAAGCAAACAACCAACACACAACCACAATATGCAAAGCCTCAACCGATGAAAGAACCTATGCTTGGTCTCGTGAGCCATCACGAGAACCAAGAGTCATCTAGGGACAAAACCACAACCACACGGAGGACTCCCACTTGCTCCAAGAGCAAGCTAGGACAAGTAGAATCCCATTATGCACATGAAAAGTGAATCACAAATTGAATTTGATTCGGAGGCCCAAACGGCCTAGAAGGAGTCATCCTCGAGCTTAGCACCAAACTACAAAGTTGTGGGCCCATGAGTTGTCTACCTGCAGAAAACATTTGGTTAAAAATATGCCACCAATCACCGAAACTCCATTTTACTGCAGCTTGTACGAGCAACCATTTTATGCCTTTATGTCTTTTACGCTTTGCCATTCCATTCCAAGCATCGGTTACAATATATAGAATGTAAAATACAACTAATCTACTATCTATCTATTGTAAATGCCCAAAAATGGCAAAACCAAATTAAAATTCATACATAAAAGCCGAAACAATGGCAAACCCCAAATAACAAGAAATAAACGACAATCACAATCATTCATAGCACAAGTGGTCTAGGTTTTCATCGGATTTGCATATACACATAATAATACCATAAAATTATGAACATAACAAGGTGTTGGCTAATCCCATGAGCAAACATGCATGTATTTGCCATGGGAACAATTTAAATAGCATGAAATAAAAGATTTAGCCAACGAATCAAGAAATAATCAACAAGAATTAAAACCCGATTGGTACGCGAGTAAAATGGATTTAGGTTCTCAAACATACTGAAACTAGACCTTCTAAAAATCATTTTACCACAGAAAATTAAGCCTTAGGGCTGTTTTCAAGTCGTTTCAAGAATCGATTAAAACAACGCGATTAAAGCCATTTTTAGCGTACCGAACACATTGTTTAATTAACGATGCGAAACCAATGGCCATAGGACCAAAAGTCACAGATGTTTATATTACAATAACATTCTTAATCCATGAAAATGAAGCCCTCGGGCTGTTTTGAAAGTGGTTACAAAAACACTTAAAACACGCGTTTTGACCATTTTTTCAAGATACCCGATAATCATATGGCACATATGATGGCTCTGAAACCACTAAAGGTGATGATGAATATAATAAACATAAATAAAACATATAAACGCAGCGGAATCATCACCAACAACGGATCCATATTGCCATATGATCAATCAAATAAAACATAGATAAGGTTTATACCTTTGTAGCGTGATTCCGGTAACGAGACACCAACGACCACCACGAATGGAATCAAGAAACCAAAAGACCAATTAGGTTGGCCTTTCTCAATGTGTGAAACACACTACACGTCTAACAATCACCCTTTGATGCTAGTCTTAACCTTTGATCCAATCCTTGCACAAGACTACTCTTAGAATAATCAAGGAGAGAAAAAACAAAACACAAACCCTATTGTGTGTGTGTGTATCGACGTTCCAAGAGGGGAGGGGAGGAAGAGCACTTAAGACCAAATTGTAACTTATCAATTATAATCAATCATCATCAATTCTCATCAATTAGAATTAATGCTAATTGATGTCAAATCATAAGATACACATTAGGTCCTTCAAAGTCCAAATACTCCACTTAACCCCTTATGAAACAAAGGTTATACATAATGTAAATACTATAAATACATTATGACAATGGTGTCTAAGTGTATATGTGTGTGACCCCATAGGCTCACATATGACTAGCCATATAATTATTTATTATGACACGAGCATACCCCAACACAAGTCCTACATATAAATCCAAGCGACTCACATAAAAGTCTCTTAATATTAGCACTCGGTTATTAAAAGCCCATGTGATACTAGAACAATAGACAAGACTACACATTTTATGATCATCATAAAAACTGGATTTTTACACAGTCCATGTCCACATAAAAAATCCAAGTCCCTCGTTCAAAATAATTCACCACTTCGACCCATAATCAATTAATACCCATAATTCACTCGGCCCAACTTATTAATAAATTTTGGCCCATGATAAAGAGATATCTGATCCTATTCATGACCTAATGTTACGGGTATATAATGTCCTACCAAATAACACTTCCCGTAATAATAAGCAACCCTAAATGTAATTCAGACGCCTCCTTCTCAGATACTCTTCTCAACAAACAACAACCACCACTTACAAAATTAAATCCAAAATAAACCAAGTTAATCTCTCCCATTTTTCTTGAATCAGATTAGTGAAGTCCTCGCCACAGGGATGTATTTGAGGCATGGTATCATCTTCAATATCACAAGGACGATCTTAGGTAGGTATTAATAACAAAGTAGTCTTTTGATTCTGATACTGCTTAATAAAAATGAACGAATGATAAATGAATTAACCTTACTAGTTAATATCATTTCATGGGTTCAAAAATTTACTTGATGTTCTTTAACCTTTGTATTCGATTTTATTGACCAAAAGAAAAAAATATAGATAAAACAATTTTGTTTTATACTAATTTTTTGATTTTAGAACAGCAAACATAAATCAAATGAGGAATAGTTATAGATCGGTGATGATGTACTTGGGGTTTGAAAGGATCTGAAACGATTTTTGATTTATCTTTAACCCACGATAAAATTCTGAGATCGTGAATATGAATTCAATTGTCATGTGACATTGATTTTGATAACGTAAGTTTCACCATGGTTTTTTAGTACATGACTTGACCCTTTTTGCAACGAATCAAAGAATGGTTTTAACATAGTTGTTATAGACCATTCTTGATTGTGTTTGGATAGAATTGAAGCGAGTCTTCACATATTAGATCTAGGATGAGTCATTCTTCTCGTGAATTAGGCCATTGGTATTTGATAAACTTCAAGTATCACACGACAATAGAATGTGGACTGAGATCATTTTAAAACTTTTTCATTTCAGTTTTCAGTTGTTAGATTAAATCTTGTGATTGAATGAAGAGATTGATAGTGTAGAGCAGATGATGTGTGAGTCTCGTTTGTTGATCGAGTTGTTGATTGATTATTAATTTATGTTCTTTAATGATGGTTGTGATTGATTGACGATTGTTGATAGTAATTATTATTGATGTTGGTTGTTTGTTGATTGATGTAGATTGTAGATATAGTTGATATTTGTATCGTAAGTTGATTTGGTTGTGATGTTCATCATTTCTTCTTCATATCAATTCTTCCAAAACGCTTTCAAAAATAGTCAAACCGCTTTCAAATAATCATTATCACCTTCACTCCTTTTGATTTTAACAAACCGCTTACCTAGTTAATCAAAACTCTTGCAACTTGACAAGTCGCATACCCATTTTAACAACAAACCGCAGTCCCATTTTGAGTCAACGCTTCATACTTTGTCAAACCACATCATTTTTTTTATCAAACAGCTTTTGACTTTTTAACAAACCGAATCTTTTATACAGTTTTGACACAAACCGCAGTTGAGTCAAACCGCTTCTTTTTGCAAATCGCATCTGACCAACAGCGTCAAAACTCTTTGGTGACAAACCGCATACCTAAGTCGAATCGCAGTTGACTCAGTAGTTAAACCGCATAGAAAAGTTAAACTCAAACCGCATACTCTGCATAACAAACCGCATCCAAACGACGAATCTGGACAGTTTTCCATCAAACCGCATACTAGAACTTGGCCAAACCGCATAGTAGAGTATTCCAATCTGATCCAAATCGCAGTCAAGAACAAGCACAAACAAACTCAGAGAATCAGATTCGACCATCAGAAAAACTAACAGTTTGAACAAGACAGATTCATAACCAGTAACAACACATTAAAACCAGTATGAGACACTTTCGAAACTGCTTAAAAACTCATCTAAGCCATACAACCAGATTCAAAACAGATTAAAACTTCAACATAACCACATCAAATTGTATCAAACTTATACACAAATCGTTTCACAAACCGTATGACTCGACCAACATCAAACCGCATCCAAACACACTAAAGCCACACAAACCGCATCAAAAGCAGCCCAAAAATCGTATAAAAAAACCATACGAATCACCAAAACAACACAACCTGAGCTCTGATGCCAATTGTAGGATCGTACATAATATGTTGTTTGCTGATTCGGGTGGTCTAGGATGATGATAGTATATGAATGTCATGTTTAGAGAGATGAAGAGAGGAGAGGAAGTTCTTGGGAGAGAGTTAAAATAAAAAAGAAAAGGTTAGATTGAAAGAAGCTCCACCCTTCCAAGGATGGAAGGGGTATTTATAGTTACAACTAATACGTCCTCCGCTTGGTTCGTGGATCGTGCATACAAGGGTAAAGACCGTCCTTCCTCCATGGTGTTACTCTAAACTAATAACTAAGTTAATAACTAACTAATTAACTACTAAATAACGTAAATAACGATATGTCTGCGAGATAACTTATGCTAGATTATATATGGGGTGACCGACACTTCACTATGGAATTTCCAATTCCTAACAACATGAGCATTTTTCTTGGAGGAACCTTTGGTTGAAGAGGTTGTGCTAGATGCTTTAGTCATAGTGAAAAAGAAGAAGTAATGGGTGTCTTAGCTACTAAATTTGAATGGTGGTTTGAATGATGGTTTGGGAGCATAAGCACACTTGGTTTATAAAGGATGAAATTAGGTTAGTGAATTAAATTTTAGACCACTAAGAATTTTGGCATGTACTAAGGTCAACTATAGTGTTGTTTTATCCTAGGGAGTCATTTAAGGCAAGGTAAAGTGTTTAGATTACCAAAGAGAGTTTAAAATTGATGAGTAGAGTGAACTTAGGCTATTCTGTAGATCCGGTTCCCGCAGATCCCTAACTTTGGGGATCCGTCTAGTTAAAAACTGGGGATCCGTCTTCAGACAATAATAAAATGGAGTGATGATGTTCTATCAAGGTCTAGTACCTATAAATCGTAAGTGTTTAGGTTCCCTAAGGTGTCTTAAATGGTATAGAACTTAAAAGTCCAACCATAATGAATGAGAATATCTAATGATTTTTTGGTAAGAAAATGGAGTTCTTGTGTATGCAAATAAGTGCTTAAGCATGATACTAAGATTTTGAGGGTGTCAAATGATGTCAAAATATCCTAGAGATCGGATGGTAACTTTAAAAAAATTTGGAAAATTCCTTAAAAATCATTAGAAATGAAAAACTAGTTTTTAGCCTATTTGAGGTAAAGATGACTAAAATCAATTTGCTAAAATTGAGAGAAATATCAAACTAGGTGTTTTGAGATGAGATAAACAATGTGTAGGTATTGGAGCGGAAAAATGGTGAGTTATGAAGAAATGATAAATAAAAAACATCTTGAATGTGATCTAAAGTTGCTTATGAGTGAATGTGGGATCAACTGAGCTTAAGGATAGGTAAAGTGATCCTAATGTAACATGTTTAACTAGTCTAATAAGGTCTGGAAGGTTAGGTTGATGTGAAAGTGTAGGATTTCCATATCTGTCCACCCGGATCCCACAGATCCTTCATTTGAGGGATCCAACAATGGGGACCAGTTTTGTCACATGCGTGCAGAATTTTGCACCTCTTAACGAATTTGAAACCTATTCGTTTCTATATCAAGCAATCATGTATGTAAGTAAAGCATATCAAGCATGGCATGTAAAAGTGACATATAGGCATGCAATTTGGAGGAAAACCGACTTTTTGATATTATGTCAAATAGTCGTAAAATTCCTATTAGGATCTCCTAGGTTAGGGTGTCTTTGTTTTTCGACATACCATCTACTACTACTAAGTTCTAAGATAAAGAAATATTGTTTAAGATGTTTACAACACATTGTTCGAATGAAGGTCCTCGACCTTACCTCCCATTTCTCTCAAACTTCTCCTCCAAAACCCCCCAAACTTCACCTTCAAATCCTTCAAGCTTACTTCTTCTTCTTCCCCATTAGAAAGTTGGCAAGACATTTAAACATCCCCTTTATTTGTTGGAACTCTTGAGATGGGATTGGGATGTTAGGTAATTGCTCAATGTAAGCCATGGGGTCAAGATGGTAGTTTCCTATAGGGTTGCTTCCTTCTCCCTTCACTTTCACTAGTAAGTGAGGAGAGTCCTTACATTCCTTCTACCCAGCTATCCCTGCTCTATAGAAGAAACACTGCCTAGCTTAGAATAGAGGGTACCTACTACTTTCTTCGAATGAGTCCGTCGGTGGATGAGGTCTTTTACCTTCAACCATGAACCTCATTGTCTTCTCATCGGATAAGGGTGTCGTGACTTTGTTGCAGAAGAAGTGGTCATCGGTATAGGGAGATGGTTCTAGGGCGAAGACAAATATAGCAATGCGTGTGAGGAGCATGGCATAAGGTAGCACCATCTTGTCCGTCTTTGAAACATTTGCCATCCGCTTGATCATGTAGTAGGCGAGGTTGAAAGGAGTTGAGTTAACAAGGCAATAGATCATGTAAACTAGACATGCATTGGGATGATCCTTGTTTCTGTAACACCCCCAAATTTGGCACAGTGGAACCATTCGGGTCGTGGGGTGCTACTAATTGGTATCACAACACAAAGTATAAAACAACGGTTTTACATTAAGAAAATTCATAAACAAGTGTATAAAGTTTACACTATTCAATATAGTGCGGAAATACAGGCTCATAATAAATAATAAAGCGGTCCCAAATATAACAAAGTATCTTATGACCATGTCATGCCATGCCATGCCAAAAGCCTCCAAAGTAAGCTGTCGCGATAAGCCTGAAAATACATGCTAAAAATGTCAACACGAGGTTGGTAAGTTCATAGGTTTGAAATAAAGTAGTAAATCAATTTTGCTGTGTATTGATATACGAGTAGGACAAGTGTGCAAATAATAATAAAGCGTAGGGCAAACAGATATATCACCATCAAACACATGGCTAGTTAGGTAACCACCCATAACACATATGTACTACACGTATGCCTACCAGCTAGAGCTAAAACATGAGTACTCTCACGTCAAGTTGAATAAATCCATGACCCGAGAACCACACAGAAATATCACACAGACTTATCACACAGAATAACCATAAACCACCAGTGCTCCTAACGCAATTATATCCGCACACAAACTTGTCCAAAATAATAAAACAAACATTTAACCACAGCATTTAAAACTTGAAATAACTGAACAAGTTGTTTAGCGAAGCACATAAAGTTTTTAAGAATCAAGTCATTTGCGAATATTGAAATTTAATAACACAAGCATGTATTCTCCCCCAAAAGTGTTTTTAAACAAGTAAAGTAGAGGCTATGAACTCACCTCAGTCCTAAGCGATGCAAGAATCACAAATAACATGACAGTATCGAGAGTACGGGTACAATGGTACAACACCAGCACAACCTAATAAGAATATGCTATCTCAGAATAAATCTAGCAGAGCAAATGAATTTCTGAAAGATGACATGTTTTAGTTTTCGTGGAATACTCGCATCGTTAGTTCAAAAGTCCATTATAAATATCTCAAAAGTTTAGTTTTAATGTTTCGTGTGGTGGTAAGAAAACATGGACTCGACCTACACTCACGCCAAACGTAACTCACACCAAGTCATAATAATATATATCCAAAAAGTATAAAAGAAATAAACAAATAGAGGAATAAATAGCAAACAGTGAAAAGATATAAAGATGATTGAGTTTTTGAGAATTTACCCGATAACCCCAGATATGTTTTCTAAGAAATGTATGTTTCAAAAGGAAAACATAAATGTTAATATATAAAATAAGTAATACGGTTTTCTTTAAAACTATACTTTTCATCTTGTTATTAGGTTTCATATAATAAAAGTTTTTGAAATAATATGTTAAGTATAGAAATAAGAGTTTGATATGATTCGTTATTCAAAACACGTTTCGATAATAATTAATCTGATTAGATAAGTTTAAATAAATTAAAAGACTGAAAGTGTTTAAATAATTGTTACATCCAATGTATATTTAGTCCGATAATCCAATATGAGTCTAGTAATTGTCCAAACGATACTAATCCATTATATGCTCAATGTTCGTCAAATCATAATCCAGTATATGATTTGTTAAGTATCCGTATTCCAATTTAATAGTCTCAATATATCTTAAACTTACCAATGTCAAGAGTCAAAACGAATAATATACGTTAGTCCAAAGTTTCATATTCGATAACCATAATTAATTATTAAAGATTATAACACTACTTTAGTTAAATTCAATTTAGCTCAAACTTTATAGTGGCTCGACCCCAAATTAAAAAAACCACTTTCTTTTAGACTTTTTTTCCGGACATTACCCATTAATAAGACACTCAATCCAACACAAGTAAGAGAAGTAAAATTACCCGGACCCGTGACTAACCAAATACCCTCTCGTGTTCACGGCTACACCGTAGCATTAACAAACAGCCCCTTAAAAGTCTCGATTGAAATCCAACAAACACAAATACAAACATCCTCATACGGTTACAAACACGACACGAAATTGACTGAGCAACAACACATTGACACACTAATCATTATCAACTTAATCCATAATATCTCACAACTGATAGAGCTAAAAAAATCTGAAATCAAAACATTTATTGTACTCGTACATGACCAGGTGTTAACCTAACCCGAACAAATAAGAAATACCAACACCATGATTTATTAATTTCCTACCACACGCAAACATTTCAACTCGTTTTTAACCCGTCTGATTCACAGTAACACCACCAAAACTGATATCAAATCCGTAGCCAAAATCTGAGATTGGAAATGGGTCTTACCTTACCCGTTAGCAAATCACCACAACACCATTTGCTAGTTTAAATCACATGAATATTATGTAAAAATGTTTTTAACCAATTTCTAATTCCACGAAACTAATACAATCAATGGTATTCTGTTTGATCAAGGAAAATGATCAGAAAAGAGTTTACGATGTGAGGTGAATGACAAAACCCGTCCGTGATCCTATATTCACGATCTAAACCCGATCCCTAAACACGATCTTCAAGCGATGTGTGGCGGCAAGTGGTGGCTGAGAAGCCAGAGTTGGTGGTTGTGCGGCAGTGGTGGTGCCGACCAACCCTAGAGAGAGAGTGCAGTGACATGGAGGCTAACCAAATGTGGGATGAAACCCTAGTACTTCCCTTTTTATATTTAAAAAGTTGAAATACAAAGTGAAAGGTTTAAGGAATTAGAGGGGGCGAAATTAAAAGATTACAACAGGGGCTAGATTCGTAATTTATGAAATTTTTTAATGATTTTGCGGTTCAGGACCCGTTTTGGCTAGCAAATGATCGATTTAACTCACGAAATTAACGCTATTGCATTCAAAATAATTTTTCTGATAAATACAAGTATTTACACGACTAACGTCTCATAACTGATATAATAATCAGTTTATTGAGTTTACGGTTGTGCTTGGTGCGATATGTATTGTTTTCCCACGATTTTGCGATAAAATTATCGTTTTCAAGCTCAAATTAGCTTGGGAAAGTCCGAAGTGAAAAACAAATAATAATAACTATAATTTAGTATTAAAATAGGCTCTTGAAAAATTACCGGATGCTACAGTTTCAAACAAAGCAAAGGTCATTCTCCCTAAGAACTAGTTACTATTTCTTGTATAGAGGGAACATCTCCGAAAGTTCCATTTGGAAGGGATCCGATAGATAATCTTTGATTTCCTAGTGACCGGAGATGGGGAGGCTCTTTGAATAAAAATGGTATCTCTCACCGTAGCTGGTTCCGGGAGGGGTGTGAAATAGTTCTCATGCTCATCGACCATATCATGAAGGTTGGCTAGTGACCATTCATTGGAATATAAACACACTCCTTCGTGAGGGATACGAAGTATCCGAGCAAACTCAACAAGGGTCAAGGTATATTTGTGTTCATTGATGATGAAAGCAATTGAGATGGTTCCGTCCTCATTCCTTATGATCCTAATACTCTTGTAGAACTCAAGAACAAATACAGGGCATATTTGTTCGTTGATGTTTAAAAGACATTGAAAGTTGATTCCTTCAAAGACCTCGGGGATGTCGGTATTGTTGAGAAATGATGGTTCGACTACACAGCCCTCGTGAAACAACCTCTTTTGTAGCATTTTGAAAGACTTTCAGTCTTCGAGGCTAAAACCTTCCTTTCTATGGTACATTGGTATGTAGTGTGCCGTATCTTGGTAGTCTTGTTGCCTAGAGCTTGGCATGATTGATCTTAAACACCAAAACCACAATGTGGTGTCAATCATGTGAATAGTTCCTTGATGAGGTTCATCACAATTTATTTTGCTCAACACATCTCTATTGAATTTAAAATGAGTTCTAATTCATATTAACAATATTTATTCTTTGATTAGTTTATCTTTGAAAATAATGTGAGAGCAAATTGTGATAAACCCACTTGAACCAAAGTTCTCAAGATGAAAAATTGTGCTACTAGGAACTAGAGAACGGAAATTACAATGTAGTGAAGATAATACTTACACAAGTGATTGCTTTCCTTGGAATGATGAAGAAGGATCTCCTATGAACAATAATTTTGGGTTTATGTTCGTATGTGGAAGAGTAAAGTAGGAAGTAGAAGTCTATAGTGATCATCAAGCACTTATTTTGTCTTCTGATGTGCCGATTCCTACGGATCCCTTGAAAAGGGGATCGGCTAGTTTAAGCGCAGGGATCCGGCAGTTCAGCAGAAAAAATTGTTTAAGTGAGTTTGATAATTTTGACACGGGAGTTTTGATTTTTGATTTTTTTTCAATGATCTTGTTGATAACTTAGGGTTTGTTTTAGGTTCAAGGTTTTGACGAGTTCTCGTGTTTACAAGTCCTTTTTAACGAGGTTCCCTCAGAAGTTGAAAAGTTAAGAATCATGACAAAATACTATTTTATCATGATATGGAAAGTTTCATATGGACACTATTAACATAGATTACTAATGTAATGTCAATATCCCCATGTGAGAAATGATGAACAAAAACTTTTGATTAGTCAAGTTATCCTTACGAGGTAAAGATGTATAATGACTAGTTTGTAGTTTTGTCTATAGAAATCAACCAAAAATGCTATTCTTGATGATGTGTTTAATAAAGATAACAACCTTTTGGAGAGTTGTGATATTGGAGTATAAGCATTGAGTCTACGAGTCTTTACATGCTATATGTAATAACATTATAATACTAATATAATTAGGAAGCATATATTATTAATTTATCTAAAAATAATTAGTATTATAAATAGAAGAACATACCTTTGCTATATATTCTTTTTATGATTTTTGAAAATCATAGACGCGAAATTTTTCATTAGCTTTTAAAATACCCAAATCCTAGCAGAAGAATTCTCAAAAGAAAATGTTAGAATGATCTGTGATTATCCAACATTTAAAATATAATGGTTTCTAAAAACATGACTTTTTGCTTTAAGAAATTTCCTTCTTTGTAGTTTTCAAACTTACACGGATTGTATCAAGTTTATAAAGCACAAAATACTCTAGGAAACTTGGTAATGAAGCTCTGATACCAATTGTAGAAAACTAAAAGGGGTTGAATAGTTTTACCGATTAAAACTTCGTTTTAAACTATTTAGATCGACTTATGTCAATCTTTTTAATGTGTGTGTTGGATGATGATAAATAAGCATATAAATAAGTAATGAAAAGATAAAGAGTAAGAAAACACAAAACCATGACACGAGTATTTATAGTGGTTCGGCTACAAGGACACCTTCCTTGCCCTACTCTACTCCCCGAGTACCCCACTCGAGAGTTCGTAAGAACTACACAACACAAGCTCCTTAATGGGGCGGAGAAGCCTTCAAAACGTCGCCTACTCTTTATACGGTACTAGGCTAGACACCGAGTTCTTCCACGAGGTAGAACCACACCTATCACAACATCGCCTACACTTTATCCAGTACAAGGCTAGATACCGAGTTCTATTACAAAGGAGGAACTACTACCCAACACTACACCACAACACGACTAACCCAAAAAAGACACGCTCCTTGTTACAACACTAGAAGGATATCAATATCCTTTAACCCAAACAATCTATCTTGTACATCGATGCACCATATCGAATGTACACCCTTCGGAACCTTTCACTAATGCCTTTGACATGACCCTTTGACACCTTTCACTAATGCCTTCAACACAACACTTCTATGGAGGGCGAAAGGAACTATCAACAAGATACACTTCAGTGGTCTTGATGATGAGGAAGTTTAGCAACTCATGACCTTGAGCTTGCACGTCTTTAAGAGGTGGTAATCTCGCCTTTAAGAGGAACCTAGAGAATTACACAAACACAAAGCTACATAGAATGATCCTTTGGATCAGAGGTTAGAGATATTACAATACTAAGAGAGAGTATGTGTAAAAATGGTAGCAAGCAAGAGAGAAATGGCTCACTATTTATAGAAAAAAATTGTCTACTTTCCCACGGTTCCCACGGATCCCTCCCCAGAGGGATCCGGCTAGTGCAATCCTTGGGATTCGCCTGCTGGGTCACCTAAGTCCGGTTTCGGGTTGCAAACCGGGTTATGGGTTATGAACCATAGGTTATGGGTAATGAATATATGGATACCCAACATGATGCAATGTATCTAGACATTGGGTCATGGGTCTTGGGTCATGGATTATGGATAATACCCAAAATGACTTCATGCATGATGTCATGCAATGGGTCATGGGTTATGGATCAAGCTCCATGGGTATGGGTCATGGACTTTGGGTTTTACCCAACAAAATTCATTGTACCTAGTCAATGGATCATGGGTCATGGGTCATGGACTTTGGTTTTTACCCATTATAATATGTACAAAGTATAAGTACATTTTCATATTATGTAAACACTAGTTATTATGCATTTCTATAAGATGTAAGCAAGATTACTTGTCTAGTGTTTATATGAAAATGTAAATGTATTAGTAAAGTATTGGCTCAAACCTTTTACGTATTTTTATTTGTTTCGTTAAAATGATTTTACATTTGTAATCGACAAAACATCAGAAGATCGTAAAATATAAATAAACATTTTTATGGCTTATTTGTATTAACACAATGTATTTTAAATGACTCATGTAGTTGTCATTCTTTATATCTTGTGTTCGTTGTGCCATGAAGTCATACCCCAATTATCTTTCCGGATCGATATTTTGGGGGTGTAACCATACGTCATGTGCAATCGAAGGGACAAGTCAAAAACACCGCTTAAGAAATGTTAGGGTGATGTTTTCTATAGTATAAAAGATAAAAGAGACGCGCCAAATCCCAAAGATAGCGAATAAACCCAAAAGGGATTTTCCTACACTTCCCCATAGGGGTAAGCATAGGGTCAAACCCGGACCGGTTCGAGACCGATTTAGCCTAAAACCATGGACCGAGGACTGGAACGAATGTGTACGGTCTAATCCAGTCAGGTCCAGTTCTTCGGTTGGTTCGGTCCGAGAAGGAAAAATTGTCGGTTGCACGTAAGACCGGACCGAACCGATGACCAAACATGAGGTAAAGTGTGGACCGAGGACCGGACCGAAATAGGTTCAGTCTGGTTTCTCGGTTTGGTCCGGTCCATGGTTCGTTATGCTCACCCCTAATTCCCCATGCAAGCATTAAACACCCATCTTTCCCAACTCAGCTTCGAGCCCTGATCAAGGTAAAAAAACTTGCACCTAGTCATCATCACAAAAAAAATATGACAACATCCTGGAAACAAAGTTCTTGAGAGTAAACCATAGTAGCTGATACGCTTACACAGTGCGTTCGGGGTCAAAGGAACTTCCTTTTCGTTGAGCAAGTTTTTCAACACCCTAGGCAGTGAACCTAATCGTTGTAGTGTAGTATTAGGGTAAGAAGTTACTACGCTAAGGTTGGGGTTGAGGAAGATTATTTTTATATTTTTTAGGAAATAGAAAGGTACGAATCTCGGGGTTTGGATTTGGGGGTTGGTATTTCTACTGATTACTCTACTTATCTAATTATCTAATTAACTAAGCTAAGGGTAGTCTATGTCTTTTGTTGTGTGCTCGTATGATGATTAAAAATGTATTTACTTAGGTTTTATTACTCCCTAGTTATCTCCTATTGATAGTTGAATTGTCACGTCCTTATTCTTAACGCGTTGTGTTTCTAAGGTCGTAGGGTATGCGTTTATCCCTAACTCTTTGAAGCTACCAAAGGTTAATGACTACAAAATCTCTAGGATTTATAAACATAACAATAAGGTATTCTTTGGATGTTTAGCCTACAATAACTCTAGGTGATTATAAACTAAAGTTCAACAAAGATTAATCAAGCATTCATAACACAACGAATGACCTATCGCAATACTAGGTCAATCACACTTAAGATAAGAGACAACCAATCAATATTCAATAACTAGGTTTCATATTACCTAAGAAAACACACAAATAAATTAGCCGGACATGGAGAACATGCAAGCATACACACAATCAATTGAAGACATAATTGATTAATGAATTAAAACACTTATCTTGATGTAAGATAGGGTATGGAACCCTAAAATATTGTACAAGACAGCCTTGGTTCGGTTTAGGTTTTTACTACACAAAACTACCTCTCTAAAAACTGAAAAATTCAGATTCTATATATAGTGTTACAAACTGCGACGGCGTCACTCTTTAATTTTGACGCCGTCAGGTTGCCGTCATTAGGTTTTCGTCTTGGTTACTTTATCATTGTGATGCCATCACCTTATGCTCATGACGCCGTCTCCTTCAGTCTCTGACGCCGTCTGGATCAAATCTAGACCGTTTGAGCTGCGATGCCCTACTCTTTTAAAACCTGATGCCGTCACTTGTCAATAAGCAATTTGGCTACTGAGTCATCACAAAGCATGTTCCGACGGCGTCATAAATAGAACTCGACGCGTCCCTTTCAATTCAAAGACTTGAGTGTCTCGATTCTTGACTTTGGCCTATTTCTTCGTATATTCGCTCCTTTTCGTCCGAATAAGTGTTATTCCATAAATTTGCCTTCAAGAGACCTAAAAAATGAAAAGGAACGAAATTAAGTAGTAACGGATACAAAATTGATCAATTAAGCGCTTAAATGACCCCTAAAAAAGGTACCTTTTAAATCCTTATCAAATATCCCTACACTTGGTATTTGCTTGTCCTCAAGCAAATGTGTTTTTAGCCAATTGATTTATAAATTAGGGGTCATGAAGCATTAGTTTAGAACGATCCACAACAAATATAAGCCCTTAAAAGTCATAAAAAGCACGGAATTACATACTAGCACCTCACACGGGTGTTTGGATACTCACATCTCTCGGTGTATATGAAATATAACAAGTTGGAAATGGAAGATAAACACTCATTAACCGGTCCTAGTACATAGATTACCATAGGCTTGAGACTAGATCAAACCTCCATCGCTTTGGCGTAAGCACCTAGGAAAGACTATCCAAGAGGTCTTTTAAAGGGTTGTAATGTTAGACTTACGGTAGGGAAACAAAGGGTTTGGTGGGATGGGCGATTTAGTGGTGGCAAGTCAAAAATCTTTATGTTACAAGCATGCGAAGAATGGCGTTGCTAAGCCAAGACTCAAAC
This sequence comes from Chrysanthemum lavandulifolium, assembly GCA_022545495.1. Lineage (NCBI taxonomy): Eukaryota > Viridiplantae > Streptophyta > Magnoliopsida > Asterales > Asteraceae > Chrysanthemum > Chrysanthemum lavandulifolium. The sequence continues at coordinate 249,705,477 of CM040245.1, forward strand.
TCTAGATAACTGAAATAAACAAACATAAATTTAAAGATAGATGTAGGATGGTAGCCCGTATGTTTTTTTTTCCACACTATGTTTTTTTTTTTCTCTTTTTCTCTTTTTTCATACACTTTTACTCTACCATCCTCTAAGATAACATCAAAATGATAGGGATTTATAGGCACATCCCTACACTTGAGTTTTATTACTCTAACACTATTTTGACCGAATTGAAAAGATCAAAACACTTGGAGTACATTATTATGCAAATAAAGGAATTTTAATTTAACGTTCCTTCCGTCATTTCATAAAATTTAACTTTTCCCATGAGTCCCAAACGTGTACAAAGGATATGACTCGACTTAGCAACTTATGCAAGCAACTAGATAATTGAACTAAGGGTTAGTTTGATAACAATAATGCACTAAAAGTGAGTGCATACAAGGTAGGCTAAGGCGATTTGGGTATACATTTGGGGTGGATTGTAAACAATGTTTTCATTGATATTCGGAAAACCGAAACATCACGAGAACCGCGAAAAGGATAGGCTCGAGGTATAACTAGGGTACCGTGTACTAAAGATGAGTACAACGCAAAGGTGTGGGGAATTACTCAACCGATGTGGAAGAAGTAATTATATTACGGGTATCAAACAAGGGTAATCCTAATGCCTCTTATCATTTAGTTATTCCTAACTACACAAGTGTAGTCTTACTAGTGATCTCGGAATGCATCACAAAACAAGTTCTAGAATCTATTATACTACCGGTTCACACTCGAAGCACTAAAGATGAATGCTCTAATTCCTACAAATCTAAGGGGATCCTTACATTTTGGGTGGAATTTAAGTGGTAAAGGGTTTTTTTGTGCTAGTCATATAATTTCATATCCATGAGACGCTTTATTAAGACTAATGGCCCACTCCTATATGTCATGAAAAATTTTAAATTTGGTGCCAAAATTACCCTAACCGATATTTCTCATGGTTTATTACACAAATGAAATTGGACAAAGCAAATAATCATGGATAAGCATAGTTTCAAAGTTCTCATTTTATTTTCCTCCACACTTAAACCTAACATTGTCCCCAATGTTCCCAAAGTATCAAAGTTATGATAATGGAAGGTAATAAAAAGCGAAGAAACTAGTACTCCCTCGATTAGCTCGGTAGGATCTGTAAGAAGTGGTGGTTACATCTTTTTTCAAGAAGAATGTTTGTGTGAAAAGCTCCTTCTCATCTTATGTATCTTCTTCTTGATAAATTAAACCTACACACTTGAAGAAAACAAACGAAACCTTCGTGTAAAATCGACAGTAACAATATATATATATAAGGCTCTACTAAACTAGGATATAATGCTTGTGGAATGGATGTTTACTGATTTTCGGAAAATTAAGACACGGAAAATTCCAAAATTTATAAGTAGATCGAAATGAGAAAAGTAATAAGTCGCTTTCGCTCCTCCCGACGTCAGTTATCCTCGACAGAACCGTCTGCGATTTTCTCGGAAAAATTCGAACATTTTTATCTTTAAAACTGGAAAAATTTCCAAAATATCCATTATGACTCGATACAAGCATTTGACTCAAACAAACACACATGTATATATTTTAAATAATTGTAATTCTCATGTTCATGTTTCTTATGAAAACGTGTGTAATCCTCCCTACACTTATCCCTTATGTAAAATACCTTTATATGTAATTAAGACGAGGTTAAAGACAAAATAAAGCATTTTTACAAATTTAAACATGAGAATAAACAATCAATAAAAGATACACGACACAAACAAGCAAAAAATTAAGCATGGGTTGCCTCCCACGAAGCGCTTTTCTTTATTTATGAGTCTTGTAGCTAGACTCGAAGTCGTGCCCCTACGTGACTTCATTACCGTCACCTTCTGCCTCATGACGGTCTCTATTAGGGGATTCCATGCTGTAGAAGTTCCCTATGATGCACCTTTCTAGAAGGTCGTCCTCTCCCCACTCAGTTCTATATTCCGGTCCTAAGTTCAAGTAATCCTTATAGAAACCGAAAATTTTGGCCATAACATAATCTACTCCCTCCTCCTTATCCTCCTCATTCCTATAGTAGACCGATAGTTTAAGTTCCTTTTCATCATTGGAGAGTGATGAAAACTTCTCGATTTTAAACGGCATTTGGTAAGCTACATCATCGGTCTCATCCTTGAATCTCACTATTCCTAACGATGGATCATAAGTCATCCAGGTGTTTTCTATGAAAGGCTTTCCTAGAATAACATGGGACAAGCTAGGATCTATGGCACTAATAATATCATCCACTATTATGAAATCCGTAGGAAACGTGAAACTACCTACATAAACGGACAATCCCTTAACTGCCAAGAAAATTGCAACTGACCCTAGGATTATCGGGATCTTGCCTAATTGGGAGAGGCTTCTTCATTACCCAATTATAGTAGGTGCTAGTCATGATATTTATTGGGGACTTGTGATCAATGTAGGCCTTTGCCACGAATAGGTGTCCTATGCAACATGGTATGTTAAGATTTCAAGGGTTCCCAAACTTGATCCTAGGGCTTCTCCTAACATACATGTAACGGAGGTCAAGTACTAAGTGTAGGTGGCGAGAGAATTCTTATTCCGTACGGAACTTATTGAAATAGTCATTGTCTACTTCATCTAATTCCTCAGTTTTTTCATTCCTAGGTGTTTCACTAACCTCAAGTATTGTTTCATGGTTCGCTTCGTCATTTGTTCTATTAGGTTTCATTAAGGTGATGGTATTGACGAATTGATCGTGCTTAGCTAACTTACTTGGGTCCTTAATCTCTACACCGGAAGTTTTGGGAGTTGAGATAGCATTAACCTTCCTATCACTATTGGTCATGGCTTTCAAAAGGTTATCTATCTTCCTATCCATCTCGGCTTGTTATTGGTTAAAACGGTTCGAAAGCTTAGCTATTTGAGCTTCTTGGGATGTGACTAGGTGTTGCAACATCCCCTCTATGTTTTGTTGGTTAGGGACGTGAGATGGGGGCCATGAGAAATCATTAGATGTGAATTCTTTGGTTTGTCCCCAATAAAATTCAGGCTTGCCCTTCCATGCTTCTCGGGCGTCATTAAAAGTCCTAGGTCCGGGTGTTGTAGGGAATCTTCCTCCTGTTCCATTAGTACGCGAGGATGCGTAGTCAACAGAAGCTTGTTCGGGAGTCTTGTGCAAGCGAGTGTTATGAGGACCACTACATGACTCACACGAGAAGAAACTTTGTTCACTTGGCGTGAAGACTCGTGGATTGTCGTGGAGCGCATTAGGAATTTAACTTGATCTTCAAACTCGAGCATCCTACGACCGGAAGATTGTGAGTCAATGGGAGGCAAGGAGATTGCCTTTATGGTTTTGGGCAACTCACGGGGTCATTCCAACTTTCATTGTCATAGAGCAAGGTCCTCTATTATACCCCATGATTCTTCCACGGTGAGATCACTAAGTTTTCCTGACCGCTTGGTCAATGGATCACTAGTGGGAAGTTGACATGATCGAGAAGAGTTGGACTTGAAGCCAAAGATCAATGCCGTGATGAGGACTCTATGGAGTAAGTCCTTGAATCGAGTCCATGCTTCAGAGAGATTCACCTTGACGTTGTTGGAACATCAAGATTTCATTCCTAAGCTTAGTAGTTCTCCCCGGTGGGAAAAATTGAGCAAGGAAACGAGAGGTGAGATCATCCTAACTTAAGATGGAAGAGACGCGGACTCGTGGTCTCCCGAGTAGTAGCATCGAGGTTGATGGAATCGACAATTTTAAGGAAATCCTTAAGATGCTGATTAGGATCTTCGAAACGAAGTCCATGGAATGCACATCCGTTTTGCACCAACCGGATGGTGTCGGATCGCAGGGCCATAGTTTGGGCTTGGTCGGGAAGCTCAATGGTGTTCCTATAGCCTAGGTGGCTTGCTCTCGAGTAATAACCAAGAGTACGGCCTCTTGTGGGTCATTTGGTGGTGGGTTGATGAGTGGTGGTTGGTTATCACCTTCCATGATGAAAAGTGATGGTATTACTAACAAAGGTCACGAAGAAGGGGGAGAGACTACGAGGAAGCTAAAAATGGGGAAAAAGCTTACTTGATAGGAATCAAGCAAGGAAACCTAAATGAGGTGGACTCTAACTAGCTATTCTATTCCCGGCAGAGCGCCAAAACTTGATATGCTTACACAGTAGCTCGGGGTCAAAGGAACTTCCTTTCATCGAGCAAGTTTTTCAACACCCCAGGCAGTGAACCTAATCGTTGTAGTGTAGTATAAGGGTAAGCCACGGGTATTGATATCGTTCTCTGGGGAATAGGATCGCTAGTAAGAAGTTACTACGCTAAGGTTGGGGTTGAGGAAGATTATTTTTATCTTTTTATATTTTTTAGGAAATGGAAAGGTACGAATCTCGAGTTTTGGATTTGGGGGTTGGTATTTCTACCGATTACTCTACTTATCTAATTATCTAATTAACTAAGCTAAGGGTAGTCTATGTCTATTGTTGTGTACTTGTATGATGATCAAGAATGTATTTACTTAGGTTTTATTACTCCTAGTTATCTCCTATTGATAGTTGAATTGTCACGCCCTTATTCTTAACGTTGTGTTTCTAAGGTCGTAGGGTATCGCTATCTCTAACTCTTTGAAGCTACCAAAGGTTAATGACTACAAAATCTCTAGGATTCATAAACTTAACACTAAGGTATTCTTTGGATGTTCAGCCTGCAATAACTCTAGGTGATTATAAAATAAGGTTCAACAAAGATTAATCAAGCATTAATAACACAACGAATGATCTATCGCAATACTAGGTCAATCACACTTAAGATAAGAGACAACCAATCAATATTCAATAACTAGGTTTCATATTACCTGTTAGAAACAAAGACCTTGATAGATCTTAAGCACTCGGAGATCGTTAGTATTGCCTATGTAATCACAAGCAAACTAATAGAAGATCTCTACAACTTAGTATTGTAGCGGAAAATGAATACAAGTTATAATAACTAAGAACACTTTTGATCCTCTATGGATCTTTGATTATACTCTATGTTTCGGATAGAATACAAGACTTTAGAAAGTTAAGAAAAGCTTATCTATTACAAACTAAGATGGTTTCTTATATAGGCAAGAAACCACAATAAGCGTTGACAATTTACGCTTCTACTACTAAACTAGACTAAGCATGCAACTAGACAAGCATGCAACTAATCATATTGTTTTGTTAATCATATTGTTTATTACGATAAGCTCTACATGTCTGGCGCCAACCTATACATACAGTGACTTTTACTCTAAAGCGAGCTTATCTCTCTACGTGGTTCCCACTTTCAAAGACAACACTGTATGCGCATTAACACCTCTGGCAAGTATAACCCGGCGAATCCTTCTTCTTCGCGAGAATCTCTTGATTGAAGCTTGGCGAAATCGATGGTTTATGCTTGGCGAATCGTTGGATTACCTTAATTCCCAACAATCCTCCCTAAACTGGAATTTGACTAGGTTAAGTTCGGTTTCCTTGATAGATCGATAATCTTTGTTGAGGATTGTGTAATCTGCAACCGGTCGAGAATGAGAACGTCGGATGATGACTAAACTATAAAGTACCAGATCTTTGCAGCAACATATGACATCTTGTACATCAAAACACATAAGTTCAATACTATTCTCATCACTTCGGGTGTGTTAACTCCTTGGAAAGGTGAATCATTGAAATTAATGGATTTGATGTCTCTTTACCAATAGCCATTACTACGGAGTAGCCACATGTTTGAGTTCGAAAACTATGGTACATTGATAACCATCGATTTATTGGCAAACCGGCAACCATATAAGCGGTTTTGACTTGTCTTTACCTGTAGCCGTTTGCTCAGGACTAGTCAATTCTTAGGATTGGTGAATTGAGCACCAAATATGGATTCAGTTGTCTTTACCACATGCCATATACATGTGGACTAGCCAATTCTTGGATTCCAAGGAGGAATAGACCATGGTGAATTGATGACCATACAACTCTCAGCAATTAAGCATGGGTGGTTGCATACCCTATGATTTTGAGCAAACCATTACAGCTATCAACAGATTTGATATGTCTTTACCAAAGCTGTACCCTTTGGACTAGCTAACCCTTTAACATACGCAATGTACATTAGGTGAGTTAAAACCATCGATAGTACAACCAAACTGTATTTTTTTTTTTTTTTTTTTTTTTTTAACTAAGAAAAATTTATAAAGCGAAAAATTTGAATAATAAGTTGAAAAGGAAAATTTAAAACCTAATATTTCTTAAATAAACGCTATCACTATTTTTAAAATGATGTTTTTGTGTTTTAGTGAAAGTCGTTTGCTTTTAAAGAATTTGGACAAAAATAGGCAAATAACACAAGAAAAGCAGACAAAAATGAACAAAACAAAGAAGTGCAGTGAGTACCAATTGTCCTGATTGGAAGAAGAAGAGGCCTATTGCAGTTGTTGAAGTTGAGTTTTGATCAATCCTACCGTGTTAAAGCATTGTCTTTCATTTCCCACAGGATCCGGAGGAATTTCCAATTTACAGCTCGACATCTTTTCCATAAGTCTTTTAGGCGAGGTACTCTCTTTCGAGACAGCAGTACAGTGATTCCACCCTTAGTTTCAATCACATGCACACGAGGAGAGGATAGAATCTCCGGATGTAAGCTTCCACCGATGTGAGTTTTCCCAAATTGAAGATGCTTTACTATTGGGAATGTGGGAGTTTAACAAGATTTGAAAGTCTCTGGCGGAACATCCCGAACCTTGAGGTTCTTTGTTGCAATAATGGGTGGAAACTTGAGTAAGCAGAGAAAGTAAGTGCGCTATGTCTATCAAGTGTAAATTTCCTTGAGAAGGTGAATTCCTTGAAGTAGAGTCCCTACGAAGAAGAACATTCATCGATCTTCCTTCAAAGTCCATGCAATCCCATCTTACGAGTTTCCATCGGAAAATCGTGCAGACCCTTCTATGATAAAAGATGAGTCATCGACTTCAAGATCCAATGGAGAAATTTTGGCCTTAGTCTTCTTTCTCCTCCCGAGCGGATAGATCTCCACGAGGAGCATTTTCATCTTCTGCAATGGTAGTAGGACTAGTATCGTGAGATGGAGACATGGTTGAAGTGCGGAGTGCTTTCATCTGTGGAATATCCTTATTGCCTCTCTGTTTTAGTTTACGTGAGATCGGCTTCCTTTGTTTGAGAATCTTCGATGTGACACCATGTGCCACGAGGGAGAGGGCGATGCTTGAGTGCCGGGAGGAATGAAAGATGATTCGTGATTGACCCTTGGCGAAGATGAGGCAACTTGAAGTTGCTTGACGAGGAATATTGGAGAGGATTCCTTGGTTGGAGCATCATCGACCTTGAGTCTTTTGGCTTCTCGATCGGCTTCATTCTCGAAATCCTCTTTATTGAGAGACTTAGCTAAGGATAATGATCTTTCCTCCATGATTTGGTTATATTTTCGATTTAGGACATGATCGGAAAGGCCTTGACTTGTTTCATTGTTAGGCGAGTTGGACGGTGGTATTGGTTTTCACCACCCTTCTCATTTCATCTTTAGTGGGAGGTTTGTTTTGGCCTTCGAGCTTGGATGGCCCTCTTTTGTGCAAGTGCTTCTTGCTTCCTTTGTCTTCCACAGCCCTCATTCGCTCCACATAGTTGTCACTAAGAAAATCTCCACCTAGGATACTTTGAGCTAGAAGGTCTTGAAATGACATCTTGAGTTAGAACATCCCATTGTCAGTGAGCATCGAACCCTCAATTCATCTAGTTCTTTTCTTCTCTCGGGAGTTAGAGATGAGAATTCTTACATTTCAAATTGTTTAGCCAATCTTGCATCTTCCTTTGACTTCTCAAACTCGCCAATCTACTAGCTTGACCTAGTCTTTCCTCCTCGGTCACGAGTTAGGACCAAGCTCATCTTGATGATGACATTTTCCCTTTGTCATGAGCTTCTTTGCATACTCTTCTTGATTAAATCAATGACAGGAACCTCTGCAGTAGTACCTAGGTCAACATGTTGATGCTCATCATCAACTGGAGTGGTCACATTAGCAAAGTCAGACAGATCTGCTGAGGGTGAGAGTGCTGTTGGTTCTTGGATTGATGCAGAATGATTAGGATCTGAAGATTCATCCTCCATAGGTACATCAGCAGATGCAATCTTATCAACCTCAGGTTCCTCTGAAGTTTCAGAAGAACCCTTATGAAGATAAGATTTCTTCCTTCTTTTGTACAGAACAGGCTCCTTCTTCCTTGATGAAGTGGCGGCTAATGACAAAGGATCATTGAGAGAGACAGTAGCCAACATATCCAGAGATTCAAGATGAGGACCTTCTTGTTCTTCATCGAGAGAAACCACAAGTTTCCTTTTGGAGGTCTCTTTAAGTTTGTGCTCTAAGACCTTAACTTTGATTCTGCGTCTTTCAATTTTACCCCAAGAGATGACTTAGTCTCGCTAGCTCCTTTTCGGACTTGTAACCTCGGTGACATACACCATTAACAAGATCATACGAGATGAGAGTGTAATGGGTCCTCGGCTCCACCAGTGATTGCTCTGTGGTAAAGGGACCTCATTGGACCTTCGAAGTAACATTGTCATGCTCAATGTGAGGAAGATCTTCATTGAGAGGATCCCTCACAGGACTTGGTGTTGGTGGTCTATCGGATCGACTCATCATGAGTAGTAAGTGTGGGTGGAGGGCTGGGACATGGTGGTTGGTCAGGAACAACATTAGTTGCTTCAACAGTGGAAGATGGGCCCTCATCAATGTTGACCAATGGATTACCATCAGTCGCCATAGGTGAGATAGGAGGATTATGAGACACATTCTCCTCATCAGCAGCCTCATTACCTTGGGGCAACATGGCTGCTAGCAAGGGATGATGTTCCCCCTGAAAGTTGGTTTTCATTGTAGCAAACAGTTTAGCAGTCAAGGAACCTATAGGATAAAAAGCTTTGGCTTGGGTAGAGGTGTCTAGTATAATTTGTAAAAACCTTGGGTACATTAAAAATTTTCCTTTTGTCTTTTGAATATTTTCAACCATGTTTTCGAAAATATACTTAGAAAAATTGAAAGTTACCCCTTGAGAAAGACACACATACCATATCCCGGTCTTGTAGAAATCGGTCCCATCCTCCGTTTTGTTGCTCATGCATTGGAGCAATGTGTGAACCAGAACCTCCATTTGGGGCAGAGTTCCTTCTTTAGCCACATATCTGTTCTCGTTCCTCGATAACCAATAGCCCTAAGTCCATTCTGCACATCTTCCTGATTAGAGTAGAATACTCCTTCAGCATCTTCCAGGCGAAGCTTCCTCCTGATTAGATCCTCAGTTACAATGTACTCTGTTTCATCAATCACTGCCCTAATCTCTGTCTCGCTCCTTTTCTCAGCAGTTGCCCAAAATTGAGTGATCAGAGACTCATATATCTCATTAGGAGAATGAGTTAGAGCATAACGAATCTTGGACCTTTTGAAATTCCACCATTGGTTCGTGAAATGGGTTCATAACCCTTGCCATTTCCGAAATGCAACTTTGTTGTGATCATATTTAAATTCAAGAGCCATGAGGAATATGAGTGTTTAGGGTTATGATTCTTGAAGCGGTGAGTGTTTGTGGAAGTAGAATAGGAGGGAATTCGTTTGTTACGAAGCGGTGATGGTGAGTGGAGTGTTTTGCCCAAATTATAGTCAAAGAAAATTGACCGTTTGGTTGACCATTCTTGGCGTGTATGCATCTTTGATTGACCCAAAATAACACTTGGCGAGAACACATTATCAATCTGCTGAAGTTATAGCTTCAGTAGAATGCTTCAAAGATAAGAATATCTTCGGTAAGTTTTTAGAATTACTGTGCCACCCACTTGCATTAAACTCATTGAACCTTGAATCCGTCTATAAAATGATCCCGATGTAACTTCTCTTTTCACCAAGATCCCCAAATATTTACCACAAACCCTAGAAGTGAAATAACCTCAATTAACCCAATTGCACCATGAATACCAAACCTGAGATCATAGATCTCACTTCCTCATCTTCATCATCATCAAGTGGTGAATCAAACCCATGGTTTTCTTACTTTCCTCAACCCTATCCTCGACCAAAATAAATCGCCCTTTGTCCCTTCTTGAGAAGATGGCGGTGTAGTGAATCAAGTGAATCTGCGATGATTACGATGACTCTATAAGGAGGAACTTCTTACTCCCAACCTCCGGCACCTTGGTCTCCACAAAGACCACGTGCCGGAATCCGCCACTCCCAAAGATAGAGGGTGGTTCTTGGTCTCAACTGCGCCATCTTTTGGTGCATAAACACACTGTCGTATAGTAGAAGGGCTTAAGGAGGGTGGATCGATTGCATTTTGGTTGAAATGAATAGATGAAGCACAAAGGACACGATAGTTCTCTTACGTCATCCTGCGTGGTCATCGTCATCATCAATCGGTTGCATCAATCCATCCGTCCATTTTGGTCCTTAGCATCTTCGTCGTCTGGTCATGCATATCCAACCAGCCGGTTAAGCGGAATGGGTGGTTATGAAGACCTCTGACAAAACCCGACATTTAGCATATCCGACATTCCATTAGATTTGGAATGAAAGATATACATTAGATTAGGCTTAGCTTGAGGATGCAAAATAGAAGTAGGTTGACTTATGTAAGTGGTAAGGTATAAAGCTTTCTTGAATGAATGAATGAACAATTTGACTTTATTTTCTTTTCTTGATGTTAACTTGATGAGAATCAAATTGTATGCTTGAGGTCCTTTGTTATCGGAAGAAACAAGTAACACCCTTTCACTTATCGACCATGTACAAATGAGCCACTCTTGATGAATTTGATCTTGATCATCGATATACAAGCGCAATCCGGATAAGGAAGACAAAATGCGATCTGGACTACGAACAACGCAAAAGCAGACACAAAACATACACAAAAACAAACAAACTAGAGAAATATTAGAAGTTAGTGCAAATAAACAAACTAATATACAAGAACAAATATTCACAAATCTGCAGAGATTGCACAAATAGTTTGCACAAATCCTCCCCTGAGGCATATGCCTCCCCTGAGGCCTATGCCTCCCCTTAAACTATGCAGTCAAGGGTTTAGCATGCCAATATTGACCACGAGGTGTTGAAACCTTGGTCCATCAAACGCCTTTGTTAATAAGTGCGCCACATTATTATCGGTATGGATTTTAGCCACTTTTATCAAATGTTTTCATAAGCATCTCTTATAAAGTGGTGCTGATTTCAATGTGTTTGGTTCATTGTGAAAAACTAGATTTTGACTATCACGGATGGTACTTTGATTATCTATATGAATTGTAGTGTTCATAAAGTTGTACCCATAGTCCAACAATTGGTTACGAATCAAAGGACTTGTCCACGACAATTTGCGTGACAGCGTACTACCTTGATGGTTGAGGTGGCCACAATGGTTTGTTTCTTGCATTGCCAAGAAATCAACCTCTTGCCAAGAAATTGGCGACCCAGGTTGTGGATCTTCTATCGGTTGCACCGGCATAATCACTTGTCACTATATGCTTCCAACTTGAAAGGAGATTCTTTTGGGTACCAAAGGCCTAAAGAGGTTGGCCTTTGAGGTACTTAAAGATCTTCTTGACGACATTGAGATGGGAAGCTAGTGGAGTGACTTGATGTCGAGAACAAACACTCGCGGCAAAGGTTATATCAGTGCAGAAGCCGTTAGATACATCAATGAACCAATCATGGACTGTCTGGATGAACATTGACGGTAGATCGGGTTCATTGTTTGCTTTAGCCTTTGGGGCTTCATAAGGTGTTGTGGCGGTCGAACACCTTCCATACCAAACTTCTTGAGATGTCCTTCACATACTTATCTTGGTGATAAAGATGCCATCTTGTTTCTGCGAACTTGGAGACCCAAAAAAGAAAGTAAGCTCTCCCATAGCACTCATTTGAAATTCACCTTCATCGGTTCCTCAAATTCCACGCACAAGCTTCATTTGTGGAACCAAAGATAATGTCGTCCATAAACTTGCACCCGAATGATATCGAGTAATTCTTCTTGAGAGCGAGTTTTATCAATAGCACCTCTCCTATAGCCATGTTTGGTGAGAATGATGAAAGCCTAGCATACCAAGCTCGAGGTGCACGATGTAAGCCATAGAGCTTTAACAACCTTGTAAACATGATTTGGGTGATCGGGGTCTTCAAAGCCCTTGGGTTGAGTGACATAAACCTCTTCTTCAATCTCACCATACGAAAAGCACCCTTGACATCCATTTGATACACCATGAACCCCATATAGGAAGCATAAGCCAAGAAAATGCAATTGCTTCTACTCGCAACAGTGCAAACACTTCATCATAATCAATCCCTTCTTCTTATGCGAAACCTTGAGCTACCAACCTTGCTTTGTTTTTGATCACAACACCTCTAGCATCTCTTATTCTTGAAAACCCATTTTGTTCCAATGGCATATTTACCATCGAGTGGAACCAAAATCAAACCTGCAGATTGTGAAGCTGTTGCATTTCTTCTTGCATTGCTTCAAGCCGACTTGAATCATTGAGAGCTTGAGAAACACTAGTTGGTTCCACTTGAGAGAAAACAAGCAAGCAGACAATGCTTGAAGTACGTGTGATTGTCTCTCTGTTGGTTGGAGACATAAGAGAGGAAAGCAATCTCTCAAGCGAGGGCGGTGATAGCCCTTCTAGTTCTAACAGGGCGAAGTTCACCAATAATGTTGGATTGAGGATGAGCTATGTTGATCCTCACGAGTAGCGATGGGGTTGACTTCAATGGATGAATCAAGATTAGTGATGGTTGGTTCAAATTGACATCATAAGAGGGTGAGGTGAAGATGCCACTTTGGGTTGATGATTTCCAAGATCCGAAGGTTTTGGAAAGCGTGTATAGGGTTCACCAAAGTCGAAGATACTTGAGAAGGAGCAGGATGGCCTTGATTTGGGAAAGGTAGGTGTGGCAGAATCAACTTGATGAAACATGGTTTCCACCGACTCCTTCATTAGCAACCTCTCCATTTAGTTTCTGCTTCAAGCTTAGTTGCAAATTCTTGAGTCGAAGCCTAGCAAGGTCCTCGGCATAATGAGAATCATCTTCATCGCTCGAATCGTGACATCCTTGGAGGTGGTACACCAATATTGGTAGGGAGAAAGAAGGCACAAGTATGGGTTGCTCATCATCTTCAAACTCATTTTCAGAGTCATCAGCTAAGGGACCTGCATTGTTAGTTGGAGACTCTTGATGACCTGCATTTTGGTTAGCCAAATGTCTGGTATAACCCAAATAATCAGTTAAGTAATCAAGATCAAAGGACCACGAATGACCTTGTCCTTGAACATTAGGCTTATCTTCCAAAAATCTCAGGTTCAATGTCTCCTCTACTTTCTTTGCTTGCAGGTTGTACACCCTGTATGCCTTACTATGAGCTGAGTACCCCACAATATAGCCATCATCAGCCTTTTCATCAAACTTTCCCAATGGATCACTGGTGTTCAGAATGGTCACTTGACAACCAAATGGTTTCAGGTAGTGAATGACAGGAACCTTCCCAAAGAGAAGTTCATATGGGGTCTTGAGTTGTGGTCTGGTAATGGATACCCTGTTTAGCACATAGCAGCGGTGCCATGACTTGATCCGAACATAGTGGGCGGTTTAGAGTCTGCAAGCATGGATCTAGCGACCTCTATTAAGGTTCTATTCTTTCTTTCACCACCCCATTTTGTTGTGGGGTTCTTGGATTACTATAGTCCCTTTTAATGCCTTTTGACCCACGAGTTCAATAAGAATAGCATTTTTAAACTCTGTCCCATTATCACACCGAATTCCCTTAACCTTTTTGTTTAGTGATTTTCAACAAGAGTGATGAATTGATCAACACTTGAGATGTTTCATCTTTGGTTCGAGAAAGAAAACCCAACAAAATCTGCTATAGCCATCGGTGATCACCAAACGAAGTACTTATGATCAATGCTTCGACTTGAGTTGGACCAAATAGATCCATGTGAAACAGCGAAGAGGTTCGGTGATGATGCTCATAGCATTGATAGCTTTGTAGGAAGCTCTGTGTTGTTTTCCTTTGTTGCAAGCGACACAATTATGATCATTTGTGAATACTTTGGAGGAAGACCTTCAACAAGACCCATTTTGGAAAGTTTGTTAATGGTCTTGAAATTCACATGAGCCATTCTTCTATGCCATTTAGTGGACTCATCTAGAGATGCTTTAGCCACTAAACAAGTGAGATCACCACCGTTGAACTTCATTAAGGTTGAATGTGTATAAGTTGTGAGTTCGAGGAACCTTCGATGGGATTGAAGTTTCTTGAGGGAGTTTGAAGTCTTTAGGCAACACAAGACATTCATTCTCGGTGAAAAGAACTTTATTCTTAGTGTCACGATTTGTGAAGCAGAGAACAAGTTGAAATCTTGAAGTTCCTTAACAAAGTACACATTTTCAAAATCCGGATGAGGTGTCTTTATGGTGCCTTTCACGTAATACTACCATCACTTCCTCCAAAAGTCACATTGCCTCCTCCTTCTATAGGGACAAAATTGTGCATCATATCTACTGCTTCCCGGACATGCTTCGGAACAACCACTATCAACAATACCGATATTCTTATGCTTAGGGGATGATCCTACAAACAACAAAAATATATACAAGCAGTTAGTATTCGGTGGAGGTTCAAGTCATTCGACTTGAACACGCTTATGGATCAGGTTTAGGGCATGAAGTCTTAGAGGATCCACCATTGTTCTTGGTCCTCCATTGATAATTTGGTCCTTGTTGGTCCAAGAACAACTCTCTTTGAGGGCTTCACAAGCGGTGCTCCATATCCCATCCCAATACATAGAGTCAACATATGTAGGCCAATAATCATGTTTAAAGTATGGGCTAGTTGGTTGGACATTAGGTCTGTGAACTGAACCTCTCCAATGAGAGTCAGTATGAGCTGCTTGTGGGACATAAGGTGGAATATTAGCAACATTGGTCCACTTAGATTTGCGTATCTGGGGAGTAGCACATGCACCCAATCTTTGTTCATAAAAATCACAATCCTTAATCAAATGAAATTTGCTTCCACATACAAAACATGTCTTCTTCTTAGAAGATTTATTAAAACACATAGATGTTTGATTACATGAAATCTTGAAATGAGAAACATTTAAGGAATTGTTTTAACAGATGATTATTCAAAGATTTAAAGATAAGTCTTGAGAGAAAGCTGTCTTGGAAGTTGATTCTCGTGACTTCCTAGAAGGCTCATAAGTGGTGGGGTGCGAATTTGGTGTTGGTTCGGGGCTTGGGAAGGTCGGACTTCTCATTTGAATCACGACTTTCATAGGAAGTAGACCATGATCGGATGAATTGTCCTTTGTCGGGACAAGAGACAAAATCATTAGATGAGGAATCGAGTGCAGCAAGTCTTTTGACTTTTGCCATATAGGTGATGTGATCCATCAAAGTCATTTGTGATGGATAGGTCTATGGGCATAAATTCACCTCTAATAGGACCGAGGACGACATGCAATTCACCTTCTTTAGCAAAATTAGCTAACTTAGTGGTGTGGATTCGACCATCATACTTAGCTTCGCTCCTACATATTTTGAAAACCTAATCCTAAGCCGGAGGTTCTGGTTTGGTATTATAGAGTTCTTTGGCGATTATCACCGAAATTAACCATTGTTTATGCCTAGCTATTTCCTCGGCCAGTTTTTCTTTAAGTTCTAGGTTCTCGAACCACGACTTCATCCTTTGCTTTCTCAGACAGTTTTAAGTAATTATTTGCAACTTCTAGATCAAACTGTAACACCTTAATCTTTTCTTCATAAGCTATTTGATTCTTTTGAAACCACACTTTTTGTCTTTCTACAGTTTTTAATGCTAGTTTATGGGCTTCATTATCAATATAGCATGCATCAAACTTAGGTTTCATAGCATCAAACTCTTCTTTAAGTTCATTGTATCTAAGACTACGACCAAATATACAATTGTGTACGAGATAGTCCCATCAAGGCAAACCGATCATGCCTTTCATCCGAAGTACACCTTGCAAGCGGTCAATCTTGTCGATATCATGAGCTTCCTCATTAACGAGTTCATGTGTAGTCCAGTTGACTGTTCATCCATGGTGAGGAGAGCTGCTGAGCTCGACTTCTAGCTGTTTCAACGATAGGAAAGATACTTAGCTCCATCTCCATTCTTTACTCCTTGCATTCTCTTGACAAGTGTATGACAAGTGTGACTTTCCTCCTATCAAAGCGAGTGCTTCCTTTCCTTGAAAACAAACTTCCTTCCACCTTCTCTTGAATCTTTTGATGTCCACGACAACAATGCTACACGCATCTTGACTTCATTTCCTCCATTTCAATTGGGTCCGGTGATCAAAGTCTTCATATGCGGAATCTTCTTGAGTATCATAATCGACAACAAAAGAATGAAGAATATCCTCCATCACACTACTAGGCTTAGGTTGTGAAGATTGTGGAGTGGGACGAGTGTTATGTGGTGGAGTGGGAGGCGGGATCTTTGGAAAGTAGTTGGAACTAGGAGATGATGGAAAATAGTTGGGCTGGGAGCTTGTACCATCATGTTGGAATGAGATGTCCCAACAAAAGCTGCATGGTTAGAAGAAGATGTACGGTAGGGAGTCACGACATCTAGTTCAAGAGTTACGAGTGCATTGTATAGCTCATCAAAGGTGAGCATATCCAACCCTCCTTTAGCTTTGAGTGCAATACTAATATGCAACCATGATGGTGGTAAGGACCATAAAAACTTTGAGTTGCAATCTTCATTATCCGGTTTAGCATTCAATGATTCGGTGACTCAAGATCTATGGAACTGTCGTATCCCTTGTGGATACCTTCTTCTTCGATATGTTGAAGTCACGAAATTGTTGTCTTAGCATGGACTTCCTCATTCTCTTTGATTCTTCATTTCCACGAACCTTGCTTTGAGAGCCATCCATATGTCTTTAGCATCATCCATATGGTGAAAATCACATAGATGGTCTTGGTATGGCTTGAAGCGAAATAGTCTTCACTTTATGCTCTCTCGCATGGCGGCACTTCTTGGCGGTCTTTGGTGGAGCCATGATAAACTTCCATCCACATCGGGAATCATTTTCTTTAGATTGTTTCCTTTCTTTACTACTTCCACGATTCCAATCAATATTGGAAATCCGTTTTCCATCTTCATAGTCCAAAGATCATATTCTTCCCTTTTCAAATAAGGAAATTTACCATTCTTTGTTTGAGAGGCGGTATTGCATGGAAGTGGTGTTGGTGTTGTTTGTGTTGGTGTTTCGGTTTCATTATCGGATCCGGGCATGGTGAGCATTTGGTGAATGAATGAGTGTTTGATAGTATGGGGTGAGAATGGTTCTTAGCAATGTAGAGACTTCCGAGGCTCTGATACCACTTGTTAGAAACAAAGACCTTGATAGATCTTAAGCACTCGGAGATCGTTAGTATTGCCTATGTAATCACAAGCAAACTAATAGAAGATCTCTACAACTTAGTATTGTAGCGGAAAATGAATACAAGTTATAATAACTAAGAACACTTTTGATCCTCTATGGATCTTTGAAACTCTATGTTTCGGATAGAATACAAGACTTTAGAAAGTTAAGAAAAGCTTATCTATTACAAACTAAGATGGTTTCTTATATAGGCAAGAAACCCTAATAAGCGTTGACAATTTACGCTTCTACTACTAAACTAGACTAAGCATGCAACTAGACAAGCATGCAACTAATCATATTGTTTTGTTAATCATATTGTTTATTACGATAAGCTCTACATGTCTGGCGCCAACCTATACATACTGTGACGACTTTTCTCTAAAGCGAGCTTATCTCTCCTACGTGGTTCCCACTTTCGTGACAACACTGCTCGCATTAACACTTGGCGAAGTATAACTTGGTGAATCCTTTCTTCTTGCGAGAATCTCTTGATGAAGCTTGGCAGAATCGATGGTTTATGCTTGGCAGAATCGGTGGATTACCTTAATTCCCAACATTACCTAAGCAAACACACAAATAAATTAGCCGGACATGGAGAACATGCAAGCATGCACACAATCAATTGAAGACATAATTGAATTAATGAAGTAAACACTTATCTTGATGTAAGATAGGGTATGGAACCCTAAAATCTTGTACAAGACAATCTTGGTTCGGTTTAGGTTTTACTCACAAAATTACCTCTCTAAAAGCGAAAAATTCGGATTCTATATAGTGTTACAAGCTGCGGCGTCACTCTTTAATTGTGACACCGTCAGTGCGCCGTCATTAGGTTTTCGTTTTGGCGCGTTATCATTGTGGGCGTCACCCTTATGCTCGTGACGCTGTCTCCTTGATCTCGGCCGTCTGGATCAAATCTAGGTCGTCTCGAGCTGACGGCCTACTCTTTTAAAACCTAATGCCGTCACTTGTAAATAAGCAATTTGGCTCTTGAGTCATCACAAAACATGTTCCGACGGCGTCGCAAATAGAACCTGACTCCGTCCCCTTTCAATTCAGCAGCTTGAGTGTCTAGATTCTTGACTTTGGCCATTTTCTTCGTATATTCGCGCCTTTACGTCCGAATAAGTGTCATTCTAGTAATTTGCCTTCAAGAGACCTAAAAATTGAAAAGGAACGAAATTAAGTAGTAACGGATACAAAAGTGATCAATTAAGGGCTTAAATGACCCCTCAAAAAGGTACCTTTTAAATCCTTATCAGTAGCGCAACACGACTGGGGGGACTCAGTTATAAAATCCAGCATCATATCATCAATGCATGATCTAATACTAGACTAGGAGGACTTGATAGCGTATCAATATTAGTGACCCAAGCATACTAAATGCACGCTCAAATCAAGCCCATTACTAGAGCCCATCAATAAATACTTGATAACAGCCTGACTTAAATCCCATGCCACGTAGGGCCTGGTAAAACTCATCAGGCCATACCTAGCATGCAGTATTGTTGCTCCCTAACATTCACTAATGGTTAAAGATGTACCATCTAGCGCTATATAGCGGTGACGCATGACAAGCATCACTTTGTACATAACCACATGTCCTCCTTGTATGCTCTCTAGATGATCAACACCTGGCTCTCTCGTAGCCTTTGAACATATCTCAAGGGTTTATCTTTAAACCATACTCACCTCTCTATAAATAAAAGGCAACATACACAACTTCACAAGTTTTCACACACTTGGGCAAATACTGCCTCATAACAGTAATGTATGGTCTTTGTTTAAGTATTACCTGAGTTTTTTTATCTTCATCAATCTCATCGGGTCCTTAGCGTTCTACACAGAAAACCAAACAACAAAATCATTCCCATCCTATCTCTTTAAACCGCTTTACATACCATATGTAAAAAGACTCGGTCACATGTAGTTGGACTAGTATGGGGACATAGTCATGTGTTCGGTCTGTTGGGGGTTTGCTTGCCCATTAGCACTAGTATAGTCTAACCAAGTACACTTATGTACCATCCAGTAAAGCAACCAATGCAATTAATTTAGTGACGTGTCTTGCACCACATTCCATGGTATTTGTCAAGTACAACTATGCTTCATCATTCATTCCAACAACTTTTTCCATACGATTCTAATATAGGATGTATTATATGTACCCTTGGCCAACTTCTTACAACCAATACCCCCTGGTCCACTCCTGTTTACTCTGTTTCATACTTACAGTTTTATAGTTTTTTTTTTATATAAACAAAATTATAAAAAAAAAATCAAAAAACATGAGGGTTATCATTTGTATTTTTGGGGTACATATAACCTCACCCTTCTAATACTAGTGGCCAAGGGCGTGAAAACAAATTCGGTGACCACCAAAAATAAGGTTAGCCCCATGACAGCCTTCAATCTAACTAGTGACTTTGGAATCTTTTGCGAACATAAGGTGATTAGTACATCATGTTGTATGTGGAGTGATGTGGGCCCATTTTCTTTGTTTATTATTTATTTTGTGAGTGTGTGTGAGATATTTAATAAGGTATATTTGTGTAAAGTGACTATTTTAATGAAAAATGAGGATTAGATGACTATGTGTAAACCATTGGGCCTTTGGCTCAGTTGGTATTGCAATGAAGAGGAGAGCCCTTTAGCCACTGGTGCGGGGGTTCGAATCCGAGCAACGTCGAGGTTTTCATCCGGTCGTTACTTCAGCAAGGAAACTTGTGTGGAGACGGGTACGGTTTCCTCGCGGCACCGAAGCCACTCATTTGTACCAGCGTGGACCCGGTTAAGACAACATAGTCTGGTCGATGTGGGGTTAGGGCCTCCTTTCGGGGAGGTAGTGAAACCTAAGTTGGAAAGTCACTTGTCAAAAAAAAAGATGACTATGTGTAAAAGGTGTCATAAGGAGTGATAGGAAGTGGGAGGAGAAATGTGTATATTGAAAATGTGTTTTAACTTTGTCACCATTCCTATCACTAATGGTGCCTTTTGTTTGTCGCTATGAATCACATTGGATATAGGTGTTGGTATAAAGTTGAATGCTAATGGAGAGTATCAAGAAAACACCCACACACATAATAAATGAGTAAACTTTCACATTTGAATATCCTCATTCCATTAGAATAGATCTCATAACCAATCAAACAAAATTAATGATTTTCAAAGTCACATAACCCATACCAATGCACCCCTACCAAATGGGCCCTTAAATCATTAGTTAGGATCCGCATTAAATTGCAGCACATTCAAACAAGCATCCAAAATTGAATCCAATTCAAAAACACTTACACAAACCAACCCTTTCACTAACACCGATTCAAAAACTGATTCAATCCCATAGTACTGCTGTTCTTTGCCAGTGATTGTTATGGTGTCAACACCGTCAATTTGGTATGTGTTCGATTTAAATCCCATAGTACACCTATTTTTTAATGGGCTGTTTTTATTTTGTGTTTCGATTCAGTTCATATTATATTTTGATTCAATTGCGTTCTACGAAATCCTAGAAAAACATTTAGGGAAATCACATTCATGAATTGGTTTTTATAATTTGTGCCGTATGCGCTTAATAGCGACTTTTGTGCGTTTTTGTTTGCGTAAGAAATTGTGTAATTCAGCGAGTGAAATTCAAAAGGAAGAAAAATTCGAGATAGGTATGATGGTCATACATTGTTAGGTTGACTATGGTTGATTTCAGTTTCATTTTAAGTATGTTATCATGTTCAAAAGCTTTAATGGATTTTACAAGTGAAACATAATGGTTGCATTTCCCCCCGCTGTTTTGTGATGGTATGATTAAGGCAGGTATTATGCCATTAGATTTTAGTGTATTGTTGAATATAGTCATTGGAGTCACTGAAACTTTAGAATGTTTTCATAAAGAAGGTCTGAGGCCGGTTATTCATCGTAATATCAAGTCTCCTGACATTCTTCTCTCGGACGAATCTCAGTCACAGGTTTGTGCCCGGATTTATATTCTGTTATTAGCAATGGTTTCTGGAATCTGACCCATGATTTTCATCTTTTTGTTTTTAATCATGTTTACAGCTATTAGAGTTTGGGCTTGCGATATGAGGACCCACAACTCTACCAGGCACAGGGATCTAAATAAGTGCATGCAGCAAAGTAGTGAGATGACACAAAAAAGCAGACCTTCTCCATAATTCAAGGAGAGAATAAACGGCCAATATTTTTTGACATGCTTATGCTCGAATGGCAAGGTGGGAATATCAGGTAACCTTTGGTATGATATCTAGTTTGCATTTCTGACCATTTTAGCAAGTGACTATTTTATAGAAACAACATATGATTGTACGTTTATGAGGCTTTTCATTCATGTAAAGAAAAAACATATACTTTCGTATGTGTCATCTGACTTATGAGGCAAATGATGTCGGAAATATCAAAATGTAAGTTTGGGTGAAGTCTTGGTTTAAGCAGATCAAAGTAATCAAGGTTCGGATGTTCGCTAATCCATGTTACAGCGGATAAAATAGTGGCAATCTGGGTGGGTTGTGCAGGTAGTGTAACGGGTCATGTTATGATATATTCTGTAAAAGTGGCAATTGCAAGATATGAACTTTTTTTCCTTATCTCTGCGTGGCTAAGGTGCTATTTACAAAATTTAATTATTTTAGTGTTAAGCAATTGATATGTGATTTCTTGGATAACGTTTTTTACCTTGATCTGTTTGGGTTTTCTTTTATTTGAAAGTAATCTGAAAGTGACATCAATCACTAACAGGTTTGAAATTTTCATAACAAATCATGTTGAGTAATAAATGGGTTAATTTGAGTCACATTTTTCTGTATTGGGTTAAATGGGTACATTGAAAGTATCAACTTTTAAATCAACATGTCAAACAAGCTGAAAGTTGCCCACAGTATAAAATCTCATGCATCTTTATAATAAAGTATTGTTGTAACAATAATATATAGTTTAAGCCATATTTAGGAATTGTATATTCTTATTTTAAAAGAAAGTGAGTCACACCTCATGTGTTTTGACTGGCAGTAAAAGTTTACGTGCCCCGACCCACTACGGAGCTTGCCCATTATTCCACATGTAGTGGGTTTTTAAGCTCTTTTCTTTTATAGGTTAAACTCCTTGAACAAGAAGAGAAAGAAAAGCGTGATGGAGATTGGAGAATGGAAGGAGCGAAGCAGGGCAAAAGAAAAAGAAAATAAACTCCTTAGAAAAGAGGCGGGAATAAGGAAAAGAAAGGAGAACTGTCAAAATAATCAAGTTACTGATGTTTCCATTCCCCATGAAGAGGAACTGACAGCAGTATTGACGAGTCAATTCCAGTGACACAATAAATTCCTTATGTAAAGAAGAAGAAAGCATGCTATCTATGCCTACATTAGAAGATTATATTCAGGATGAGCAATTTGGACCATGATTCCAACTAGAATGCGGGGGATTACTTTATGGTTGGTGAAGGTGTATGTCTAATGACCATGGATCATTAGAGAACCGAGTAATATACAAGTTAAGTATATTAAAGAGGATAAAAGTGTGTGGGTTGATGGATGGGTCGAAATGGGTCGGTTCGCAATACTTATTATTTTACAAAGACTTAGAGGCAATTAATTTCGTTGAAACAAACATCATACTTGTTTGTATATATATCGGTTTCCTTTCTGCAATTAATTTCTTTTGTGATTAGAAGTGGTACACAATGGGCGGGTCTAGTGGGTTGGATAACGGGTCAAACTGGATTCAGACTGAAATATGGCATCTTTTAGATATGGGTCGAAACAAACTTCTATTAGCTGGGCTAATCGACTACCATTTTTACTTTTTATTGTATATAATGAATATGTTAATCCTGATTAAAAAACAATATGCTAGTACCATATATCTAAATTTTCAAATAAAACAGTTAATTAGTTATAAAGATATAACAAAATCTCACATCATGTATATCGTGAAAGCTAATAAACTTTTGCTTTAATAGATTGGTGCAAAATGCTGGAGAGTTCGTTGTCACCTTCCCTTGATCTTATCATTCGGGGTTAGTCATGGTAAGAGTATCTTTATTGTTAAAGTGTCTATTCATTGTTAATTGGGAACAAATGACAATATATCATGTTTTTCCTTTTGCTTATTGGATTTAACTGTGGGGATGCAGCCAATATTGCAACACCTGGGTGGTTTTAAGATGCATGTGATGATGGAAGCCGTAGGCATTGATTAATGTTGCTCCCACGGTGTCTCATACTAGTTGCTTTATGATCTGGCTGTATTCATCTCTTCAAGGTTTGATCTTTACTCCCTTCTGGATTTATTAATCATAGAAGTTGTGTAGGACCCAACTGATATTTTATTAGAATGTATGGAAATACGAACGAAATACAAAATTTGATTTTTTTTTCTTCTAAAAGCTTGTTGTCCCTTATGATCCTTAACTTAGTCATAAATAAGTAAATAAATCAAGCGTACAAATCGTAACTCTCGGTCCCTATTTATTGAGTAATGAAAATACCATTACTCCCTCTAGAATATAATTCCATTTGTAATTTTAAGCGAAAAGAGTTTGAAATAATAGCTAATGAAGTCTGTTACACTTCTTTTGCAGTGAACCAATAAGTTTAAAGCCTGAACCTCGGAGTTCCTGATTTAAAGATAAGTTGAAAGTTGAATGGGGAAGGTTAATAAAAGGACTTTTTTGCGAGATATTATGCGCAACAATCAACTTCTTCTTACTCTTGGGAAGGAATCTTCTATTGTACTTCTCCTTGAAGAATATTTAGACAAACGAGCTCCTTTTAGTTTAAGCACTAAAACTCGGCGATTGAAGTCCAAATTTACTTCTCATTTTGATGATGTCATTTTAGACAAAAAGTTGATGAGAAGATGTTCTTCATTTTATAGTAGGAATAATTGGTTTTCATTGATTGGTGGGAAAGATGCTTCATCAAGCTGTTTAGCTTTTAAAGAATAATTGGCTTCTATTTAAGAACTAATGAAATATATGCGAAATCACATATCCACTTTAACGTGCTATGATTACACTATTATAGAAAAAGTATCCTTAATTTTTGAACAAAGTAATTCAGCTTTCTATGCAATAAAGTAAAGCGTTCCAATTGTCAACCCATTCCACATTAAGCAAAATTTATTTAGAGCTTTGTATGCATGATCGTATTCGTTTACTATCTATGTTCTTATTGATAATAGGCTCTTCGATATGCAAGGTTACAAGCAAGTTGGTTAATCACTTCCATTAGCAAGATGGTTCGATTCGCGTTATGTTTTTATTCTTTTACCTCCAACAGGTAATGAAATAGTATAAAGGAAACGAGTCAAATGGGTGAAAAATCCTTACAATGTGTTGTGTAGATCTTGCAGTTGCAGATCTCGGTTCGATAAAAGCTGACATGGGTTCTATCCTCGACACTTAAATTTGGGAAGATTATTGGATGGTGGAAAATATAGCAACAAAACAAACACCGTTGTTTATAAAGAAGTGCTTCATGAATAATAAGTGACATATTACTATAGGGCAATTGCATATATACATACTAAAACTTGCATATTTGCATATATACCCAAAACATGCTTAACTTGCATTGTACATCATGCGAAAATTTGTATTTTAGGAAAATATGCAAGTTTTTAAGTTTTAGTAGGTATATATGCAATTCTCCCTATTACTACGTATTTCTTTTAAAAAATAATACGACATATTTACGTTCTTTGTTGTTTGTTAATTTATTTGCACACTTATTTCTTTAATAAATAGTTTCTTTAAAAATTACCATGATTTCACTGGTTTATAAGCCGGTCATAAATATTCATAACAATTAGTTATGTATTAGAGATTTTCAAAAGATAGCATGAAATGAAATACTATAACATATATTCATATCCAACTCACAGAAACATCTTTACAAAACAGCTGCACACTCACAGAGCAAAGCAAGGTACATTTTCGTTTGACTTTTATACAAAACTATGTATGACCGAAATCTATGGTTGCTAAGATCTCGATTTCGATCATGATCTTAAGATCTTACGATTTTACGATTTTACGATACTACATAGAAAAATAATCACGATTTTACGTAGGATTTTGCAAGCTTAAGAAGTTATGGATTCTGATGTTGACCATAGGATCTTAAGATCTAATCCCTCTGTTGAAATCAGTCAACGTTGACCGTTGTGTTTACTGGCGTTGACCGCTTTTTTGCCCGCCTAGTATAAAATCCAGTAACTTTATTTGTCTTGAATCTAGTTTGATTTTTGATATGATGTTGAGTGTTTGGAGCCAGTTCAAACGCGGATGTTAACGATGTTTTTATTAACTTGTTCTTACTTTCGCCCTTTGACCAATATTCAATTAGTTTACTTAATCAATGATAGTAACAAGTAAGAGCATCTATATTTGGTTTGTTTTGCTTTATTATATTCTTGCGCTAAACTGTTAGAAGTTTAACATGAAAACATTTTGCCACAAGTCGACCAAAAGGTCGGAAACAATGGTTAACCAAAAAAAAAGTTACATGATAGTTAAAATTGATAGTTTGAAAGCTTGAATGACTGCTAGTTAACAATTCCAAAGATTCAATCCCATTGTCTGATTAGTTTGTGTGTTTTGTAGGTCTCACTAAAAGCTAAAACTCCGAGCAATGGAGTTTGTATCAGCAATCATTGGTCCTGTTGTTGAATCTTTGATGAAGCCTGTCAAGAAACATTTGGGCTATATCTTTTCCTCCACAAACAACGTTAGAAACATGAATACTAGATTGAAGGAATTGGATGGTAAAAGCATTGATGTCAGAAAGCACATGGAAACAAACAATACAAGTCAACTGGAGATACCTACTCGGGTATCGGGTTGGTTGGAAGATGTCGAAAAGATTAAGGAAGATGCTGAAAGAATTTCAAGTAACTACAATGGCTGTTTTAATGTGAAGAGGAGGTACCAAGCAGGAAGAAATGCATTCAGGACCACTGAGGAGATTGAGCGTCTTACTAAGGAAAATACTGAAATAATATGGAGCAATACCCAAAAACCTCTTGGAAAAGTGAGTTTTAAAAAAGGACCCACTTCTGTACCGTCAAACGTTGATGCCAAAAATTACTTCAAATCGCGAGAGAAGATTTTTGAGGAAGCACTCGGGTTCCTTCAACAAGATCACAAGATGCAAGTAATAGCGCTATGCGGAATGGGCGGTGTTGGAAAAACCACGATGATGGAACAACTGAAAAAGACTGTCGCAGATAAGAATATGTTTGGCTGGATTGTGAAGGTGGTTATTGGGCAGAAGATTAACACGTTATCAGTTCAACAAACCGTAGCAGAATATATAGGACAAACTTTATCTGAAACGAGTATAACAGCAAGGGCAGATCGTCTTCGTACAACATTTGAAAAAATGTCCCAAGAAGGTAAAAAGGTTCTAGTAATATTGGATGATGTCTGGGAGATGGTCGAACTCAATGATATTGGATTAAGCCCTTTGCCAACCGGCTTCAAATTGTTGCTAACATCACGAAATGAAACTATTTGCACACAAATTGCAGTAGAAGCTAATTCGGATTTTAAAGTAGTTAGAGTGGATGTCATGGAGGAGTCCGAAGCAAATAATTTCTTTGTGAAATCACAGGAGTTTCAAAAGAGTCTGATCCGTGCTCAATGAGATAGGGAATCAAATTGTGAAAAGATGTGGATTTTGCCCTAGCCATCAAACTCATTGCAACAACCCTTAAATCTCAAGAAAATTTTGTATGGCGAGATACACTTAACCGTTTGAAGATAAATGATCTTGATAAAATGTGCAAGAAATTATTGAAATTAGCTACACTTTTATACGAGAAGAGGAAGTTAAAGCGATTTTTCTGCTTTGTGGCTTGTTTCCAGATGACTTTAATATTCCCATTGTGGAGCTGACAAGATATGCATGGGGGCTTAAATTGTTGAAGGGTGTTCCTACTTTGGGTGATGCTAGAGACAGGACAAAAACATGTGTACGCAAACTCAAAAATGCAAATTTATTGATTGATAGTGATTACCTCGAGTGTGTCAAAATGCACGATCTTGTTCTTGCTTTTGTGCAAGGAGAAGTTTCTAAAGGTGACCATCCATGGATCACTAACCATGGTGATATTTCGAGGTGGAGTAGAGATGAGATGAGCAGGTCTTGCCAAAAGATTTCCTTGAGCTGCATGGGTATGACCGAGTTTCCAAAAGAATTTAAATACCCGAAGCTAACTCTTTTGAGACTTATGGGTGGAGATAGAACACTTGAGTTTCCTGAAGATTTCTATGAAGAAATGGAAAATCTTGAAGTTATAGCGTATGAGAAAATGGAGTACCCTTTGCTTCCACGATCACTTCAATGCTCCACCAATCTTCGAACGCTCATTCTCCATCAATGCTTGTTAATGTTCGATTGCTCTTCTATCGGAGATCTTTTGAATTTGGAAGTGTTGAGCTTTGCAAATTGTGGCATTCGAAAATTACCATCAACAATTGGGAATTTGAAGGAGCTAAAGCAATTGGATTTGACAGGTTGTGTTGATCTTTATATTGAGGATGGTGTTTTTACAGGTTTGGTGAAGCTTGAGGAGCTGTATATGAGGGTCTCCGATGGAAAGCGCATTAGGTTCACGGATGCAAACTTTAATGAATTGGCACAGTGCTCAAGGAATCTTTCTGCATTAGAGATTGAATTCTTTGAAAACAAGGATCAGCCGAAGAATATGTCGTTTAAGAAACTCGAAAGATTCAAGATCTCCGTAGGATCTGCTGGTGAGATTAGGTATTCTGAAAAAAACAGTAAAAGGATGCACCCATTCGAAAACACGTTGAATTTGGTCACTACTATAGATGAACTGGTGGAATCTAGATTGAATGAGTTGTTTCCAAAAACAGAGGTGCTTTTGTTAGAAGTGAATGGTATGAATGATCTTGTCGAACTTTCAGTGGCATCGTTTAATAAATTAAGAGAGCTTCAAATTTCCAATTGTGCCGACTTGAGATACCTTTTCACAGTCCCAGTAGCTAATAGTTTGGTGAAGCTTGAGCGACTCGTAATTAGGAAGTGCCCTGTTATGGAAGTAGTAGCGGATAGTGTAAATGGTGAACAAGGGGTAATCAAGTTTCAACAGCTAAAGTTTTTGGATTTGTCTGATCTACCAATGTTGGTAGGTTTCTGCAACCCTATTATTTCAGTTGAGCTACCTCAATTAGTAGATTTGAGACTTGACGGCCTGCCAAAATTCACGAGCATTTATCCCGAGAATAAGTCATCAACATCTTCTTCGTCTAGTTCTGCAATTCAACCTTTCTTAAGCAAAGAGGTAATATGTGTATGTCGATATATTAATTAAAAGTCACACATATAAGTGTCAATATATATATCTTACTATCTTAGTTGCACGGATGTATTAACAAGCTAGGCCTATATGTTGTGCAGGTTGTGATCCCTAAGTTGGAGACATTGAAAGTTTCTAAGATGGAGGCATTGCAAAATATATGGCCTTATCAATTTTGCAGCAGCGGGGAAGTTAACAGTTGCATGCTGAGAGAAATTGAAGTGAGAGGATGTGATAATCTTGTGAATATTTTTCCGAGCAATCCGATGCCATTGTTGCATCATCTTATTCGTCTCCGTGTTGAAGATTGTGGTTCCATTGAATTTTTATTCAATATTGACGTGGGATGTGTTGGTGAGATTGAGGAGGGTTGTAGCAGCTTGAGAAACATTATAATAAGTGGCTGTAAAAGTTTTAGAAATTTGTTTACACCTACCTTCGCTAGGTTTGATTTGGGTGCACTTGAAACACTTTCCATTGAAGGTGTGCGTTATAACATCAATGAATCAGTTGAAAGGAGCCACGAGGTATGTAATGTCATTCTTATTCCTACTTTCAGTTTCAACTTATAGAAGGAATTCCACATCTCAACTGAATTAGATATTCACGTTTGTTTTATGTAATGATAGCTGCAGATAAATGATATAAACAAGGGAGAGATAGTACAAGTTGATGATATTATTCCGGATGTTAATGTTGCAAATCCATTTCATGTCTTATCTACGTTTCATCACCTCAAATACCTTTCTATAAAAAACCGTGCTGAGATAGAGAGTGCAACCAGTAAAGATTTAGCAACAAGTCAAAGGGATATGAATTATGTTTCATCACCGCTCCTTCCCTACTTGGAGTACATATGGTTGGAGAAGATGGAGAATATGAATTATGTGTGGAAGTGTAATTGGAATAAATTTTTATGTTCTACAACACAACACAAATCCTCTTTCCACAACCTGAAAACCATATCTCTTGGAAGGTGCAAAAACATAAAGTATTTGCTCTCACCTTGCATGATTAAACTTCTTTCCAGCTTAGAGAAAATTGAAATATATTATTGTAATGCTATTGAAGAAGTTGTTTCAAATAGAGATGACGAATATGAAGAAATGGCTACATCTTCCCAAACAAACACTACTTTCTTACCCAGTTTCGACTCTCTTTATCTCATTAATCTACCACACCTAAAGCATATTGATGGTATTGACTCCAATATTACTTCAAGTACGAATTCTATTGATGATCACTTTAAGGTATGTTTTTCTTTTAATATATCCTACTTTCTTACCCAGTCAACTATATTTTTAATTTCTTTTAATCTCCATTCTTCATTACGTATGACGTCTATTGAAAAGATTGCGAGTGGTAGAAAGATTTGATAAAAATGACGGGAAAAGTTAATTACGAAACACAATTTTTTTTTTCTTTTCTTTTTACTTTTTTTTTTTTTTTTAAACACACTTTCATCATTTTCTTTTTAAATTAAAATATCTCGTAAACCGTTAATCGTTACGCGAAATTAATTTTACCATCGCGACGAGAATTAAATTTTCTTTTTATAGATATGCACTTCTATAATACTTTCAACGAACATTTTATTCAAAATTTTCGTCAAAAATCACATGTGATTTATTAATTTAATAATCACATGTGATTTTTTTTTTTTTTTTTTTAACTTAGGTTTCGAACTCTACATTGCGAGCCAGCTAAAATCACATGTGATTTATGATATCATACTTGATTTTTTAAAAAGGATAATTGTCTAGAAATGTATTCATCCTGACACTTTTTCTTTTATTGTGTACTCAACTTTTAATTTTTTATTATATGTATCTAACTCTCTAATCTTTTTTATTGTATATATCATTCTTTTAATATTTTTTATTGTATGTATCATTATTGTTAAGTGTTGTATTTGTTAAGAGTTAACTAAATTTTTGGTCTTTGTGGTTTGTTGGATGTAACACTTTTAGTCCATTTGTTTGATCCTTTATATATAACCTAGTCCGAAATACATAACCACTGCCACCCACCACCACCATGCACCACCCACCACCACCATGCACCACTTACCACCACCACTACCGATCACCACCACCGCCACCCACCACCACTACCAATCAACACCACCGCCACCCACCACCATTACCAATCACCACCACCACCCACTGCCACCACCACCACCACGTACCACCAACACTCATCACTGCCACCCACACCACCACCACATAAAACCGCCACCCATCACCACCAATTGCCACCACCATGCACCACCGACTACCGCCAACACCCACCACCACCACTTACCTACACCACTAATCACCACCACCACCACCACCACCACCATCACCATCGCTATTACCACCACCCACCACCACCACCACGCACCACCATCACCCACTGCCACTGCCACCACCTCCACCCAAGACCACTACCAATCAACACCACCATGTGCACCACACCCACCGCCACCATCGCGGTGGCGTGGGTGGCGCTAGTGGTGGCGGTGGTTGGTGGTGGGTGGCGATGGTGGTGGTGGTGGCGATGGGTGGCGGTGGTGCGTGGTGGTGATGGCAGTGATGGTGGGTGGTGGGTAGCGGTAGTGACGTGGTGGTGGCGGTGATGTGGTGGTGGTGGTTGGTGGGTGGCAGTGGCGGTGGCGGTGGTGGTGGTGCATAGTGGAGGTGATTGGTAGTGGTGGCGGTGGGTCTTGGGTGGTTCATGGTGGTGGTGATTGGTAGTGGTGGTGGTAGTGGTGGTGGTAGGTGGTGGTGGTGGTGGTGGTGGTGGTGGGCGGTAGTGCGGTGGGTGGTGATTGATGGTGGTGGGGCCGGGTGATGCATTGTGTGGTGATTGGTGGTGGTGGTGGTGGTGGGCGGTGGTTATGGATTTCGGGCTCACTGAGGTTAAGTATTGGGGACCAAACAAATGGACTAAAAGTGTTGCACCCGGCAAACTACAAGGACCGAAAATATAGTTAACTCTTAACAAATACAACACTTAACACTATTGATACATACAATAAGAAATATTAAAAAATGATACATACAATAAGAAATATTAAAGAGTTTGATACATATAATAAGAAAATTAAAAGTTAAGCACATAAAAAAAGAAAAAGTGTCAAGTTGGATACATTTATGGGTGAAACTTTCTAACACTAAAAAATGGTCGAAAGTATATCAAAATACTCGTCTACTGAAAGATAAAAATATTCTCGTCGCGATTGTGTATTTTTCGTAGCTTGAAGATTTACCGTTGACAAGATTTTCCCATTTGTTCTTTAGAAAAAAGTGCTATTTATTGATCTTACCTTTAAAAATGATATATGCTAATTTGTTATTTGTGTTTAGTTCTAATTGTATGTAATGTAATATAAGTTCAATGTATACCTCAAATTCTCTAAAGACTTGATGAACTAATTATGGCTATTCATTTTTTTTTATCAACAAAGAAAAAACTCACTTTCATCATTAAAAAAAAAAAATTAAATATCTCACAAACCATTAATCGTTATGTGAAATCAATCATACCATCACGGCGATATAGTTAAATCATCTTTCTATAGAGCTCATTTCTATATAATTTGAACGAACTTTTTTTTGATTACTTTTTGTGAATGTTGAAATTTACTTCTAAAAAAATCAAACATATGATTTGCTATTCTAAAATCACAAATCACACGTGATTCCTAACATATAAATTACATGTGATTTTCCACATGCAAATTTTAACACTAAAACAAAACTAAAAAAAATCCTTCGAAATTATATCAAAGTATCTATTTACTAAAAGATAAAAAATCCTCGTCGCGATGTTTTTTTTTTTTTTATTATTTTTTTTTGATGATAAAATGAGTAATCACGATTTGTTTATTGGATCTTTATAGAATATGAGGTATATATTGAAGTTAACTCAAATAACAATAATTAACAAATATAATCACTTACGGTATATGATTGTAAAAATATATGAGCATGTTTAGGATTTTGCTTATTGGGCTCTTTTTAACGTAGATAAACATCGGAAAAAATAAAATGAATAAATTATATGATTATGCTTATCTACTCATACGCATGTTAGGATATGTTTATTTTAAATTCTTAAAACTTTTTACAGCTTAGACAAATTAATTCCTTCAACTCTTGGTATTGATGACATGTTCAACTAAACTTCCAAAATTATCAAAGCCATATTATATTTAGTAGATAAGCATAAGCATATAATTTATTCATATTATAAAATGAATAAATTATATGGTTATGCTTATCTACTCATATGCATGAGTGTTACATGTATACAACAAAAAAGTGTACGTACACTAATTTTTCATATCACATAGTGTTCTCAGGTGGGTTTTGCTTCTCCATCATTATGCCAATATTCCAGAAAGATAGAGATCATTGCATGTGAGACGTTAGCGACTCTCATTCCATTCAGTGCAGTGGGAAATTTACAAAAGCTTGAAGAGCTGAGAATATATTCTTGCCGGTCACTAAGGGAGATATTTGAGATTAAAAGGGTCAACAAGAATGGTAGTGATAGTGCTAATGTTGGTGATGAAATTTGTGATATACTTTCTGGAGTGACGATTCCAAGGTCTGCAAATATGACTTTGCTTGAATTGCCCAACTTAAAGATATTGCGGATTATCAAATGTGACCTTTTGGAACATGTATTTACAAGTTCCACACTTGATAGCCTCAAGCAGCTTGTAGAGTTGACCATAGAAAAGTGTAATGCAATGCAAGTGATTGTGAAGGAAGATGGAC
Source organism: Chrysanthemum lavandulifolium (assembly GCA_022545495.1). Classification (NCBI taxonomy): domain Eukaryota; kingdom Viridiplantae; phylum Streptophyta; class Magnoliopsida; order Asterales; family Asteraceae; genus Chrysanthemum; species Chrysanthemum lavandulifolium. Next base: position 249,739,076 of record CM040245.1, read on the forward strand.
AACACAACTCTAAAACTGTTCTCTTTCCCCGTCTAAAGTCTCTTACACTAACCGATTTACCAAATGTCGAAGGTTTCTTCTTGGGGATGAATGAGTTCCGATGGTCAATATTGGATGAGGTTAAGATCTATGGTTGCCCAAAAATGAAGACTTTCACATCTGGTCGCTCGATTACTCCAAAGCTCCTCTGCATACATACAGGCATTGGCAAGCATAGTCTTGAATGTGGTCTCAACTTTCCATTGTCCAATGCATCACACGAGGTATGTTATTACCATAATTGCATCAACAAATCAATTAATTTATGTTTCCTTTATTATTTGGCCATTAATTTTGTTTCTAGTCGTGTGTCTACCTAATGATGATTACGTTTGTGTTTTTTCATTAGGATATTCAGTTCCATAGCTCAAGTATGTGTTCTAATCCAAATATAATAAAGCCACTTCAGTTCCCTTGGTCTTTTTCAAATCTTGTTGAAGTAAAAGGAGGATTGCATACAAACCTGTTGAAGAGCGGCTTTATTTTTCGATGCAACGAATTGATAAATCTGCAGAATCTTGAAAAGCTTGATATCAGGAGAAAGTATCGGCTGTCATCTATCGAGTATTGGCAGTCATCTTTAGAGGAAGTAAAGGAGATATTTGAAGTAGTAGATTTGGAAAATGATGATGTCAATGAAAAGCAATCTGTTGTGGTATTTCCAAAGCTAAAAGAAGTGACTCTGGAAGAGCTTAATGGTATGAGGTATATATGGAAGAGCAGTAGGTGGATAACATTGAACTTTCCAAACCTTACAAAAGTGTTAATTGATAATTGTGTGCTTCTTGAACATGTTTTCACATGTTGCATGGTTCGCAGTCTACTACACCTACATGAGCTTGAAATTAGTAGGTGCCGTAATATGGAGGTAATTGTAAAGAAAGCAGAAGATTCTGACACTAGAGCTACTGATGTTGTTGAGTTTCGTTCTCTGAAATCGATAAAACTTCGTGGCCTTCTGAATCTCAAGGGATTTTTCTTGGGGACGGAGGAATTTGTATGGCAATCGTTAGATACTTTGGAAATCAAAGAGTGTCCACAGATAACGGTTTTCACGTGTGGACAATCAAGTACTCCACAGCTAAAGGTAATAGACACATCTTTTGGATTGTGTTACGCAACAGAAGACCCAACCTCCTTTATAAAGGCCAAACAACAAGAGGTACGTGATCTCTGTCAGATAATTACATGTTTATTATATTCACGGGTTTGAATCACTCTATTAATTAATACTTATATTCTCCTACAGGGATTGCAGTTCTGAGGAAACACACGAGTTTATACTGATATTTAGTGATGCATTATTTTGGTATGTAATTTGACGACAAGAATATTGAATAAGTAATATTGCATCTGTGTACAGGGTCCATGCCTCAACCTTGCTTGTAGTTTTCATTTGTTCCAGTTTCAATAAGCCGAAACTTGTTTCTCAACCTTAGGTGAATGAATTGACTTGTTCAATATCGATCAACTAATATAAATAGGCTTTAATGAGCTCCAGCATCTGCTTTTTGTGATGAATGAATTTCCGTAGCCTATGTCATAAAACAACCCGTAATGAATTCATCTTGAATGCACAGGTACAACCTGCAACATAATCAGCTGAAATAATTAGCATTAATAAATTACAGTTAGACCTATTCGACTTGTTATATCATGTGCTCTTTTCTTAGTTTCACCTGAACATTTTTCGTTGGTTTATATGTGAATATTTCTTTCTGTCTGAACATTATACAGATAACGTGGTTGTTTGTTCTACTGGTTAAGCTGCTTTCTTGATTAATTAGATTACTATTTTGATATTACAGCTCTAGGTAATTTAATTGTTGTTTGAAATTTAAATAATAACAATTCCTTAATTGTTACTCTCACGTACTGTATTATGTACAGCTCTTTTCTTAGCTTCACCTTTATTTTTTTTCTTTGTATTTCACAAGGTTTACGAACTGATTGTGTGGTCCTTGAAGTTTAAGGTTCTTATAAAATGGCATCATGTTTGTTAAGTTCGCATATCAAACATCTTTTTAACATCTTTTTTATGTAATAAAGGTCACCTTTATTTTAAAAAACTAAATCATTCCTCTAAGAAATATTTTTATTATTATTATTTTTATTTTCAAAGATGTTAAATAAAAAAATCATAAATATTTCCCGACGTAGAAAAAAGTTGTAAATTCATTTTTAGAAATATTGAGTACACGATTACATGTGTCAAAAGTGTAAACAATAAAACTTTATAAAAGCGGGGCTGATTTACAAATCCTTATGGGTAAAAACAAAAATTTAAGAATAACCACAATACCATTCGACTATCAATCAACAGTTGTAAGTTTCGGCCCACTATTCCAACTAGAATCGTAAATTAAAATTTTGGCATTTTGAAAATAAATTGAAGAGAATATGTTGCAATTTAGTTGTTGTTGTAGTGATTTCGAAGACAATTTATTCGCTGAAAAAATAACTCTTTTAGTTGCCTAAAGGTATAATTTTTAATGTTGGGGCAATTCCATATTTACCCGACTTAAACATAATAATGCCATATTTCTCCAAAACATGTTTTAAATACATTGTACATCATGCATTCAAAAGTTATATTTTGTGTATATATGACATTTTCATGTTTAAATTGAGGAAATATGAAATTATCCCTTTAATGTTTAATTTATTGATTTTGTCTGAAATTGATATAGGGCTTTTAGTTTTATTCTAAAAGGGTTTTGAGATTTTTTCGTTAATTTTTATTTTATTTATTTATTTATTTATTTATTTATTTTTTTATTTATTTTTTTTAGTTTTTAGTTTTGGGAAAAGTTTAGGTTTGATTGAAACTTTAATTGAACAATAAAGATGGCAAGGAATGTAAGAGGGTTGGTGGTGGATTTTGGCCAATGATGGTTAAATGGTAAATAAAGTTAGTGCTTTTAATATATATATAGGGGACCTTTATTTTGAGAACTCATTAAGTCTGGAAGCTGAGAACCCTTCTAAACCAATGAGATTTTTTAAATATTAAAATTATTATTAATCCAAAAGGGTATTATAGTAAAATACAATTTTTTATTATTTTTATTAAATCCCGATTTTTTTTTTTTTTTTTTTTTTTTTCTTCATGGTTTCATAATCTACAGGTGCATGCATGTTTTTTTTTTTTTTTTTTTTTTAGTGAGATACATGTTTGTTTTAAAGCACGTGCATGTATGTTTTTTAAATGAGGTGCATGCATATTTTTTAGTGAAGTACATGTATGTTTTTTGCTAGCATTATTATTATTTTTGTTTAGTTTGAAGCATAAATTAAAAAATATAAGCCATTATAAAAGAAAAAACAAGATTCATATACTTAAATGTTACATTTCATTTAATTACAAGTACAAAAAACACATATGCAATAATCGTATATCTTCAAAAGTCGCAAATTATCTTCATGTATATTTGTATTAATCCACTCCATAGTCTTTAATGATATCATCATCTTCATCAATCTGAAACAAGCATGCACAAAAACAATTAAACCACAAATAAATACGAAATGAAAATTAATCATAACAACTATCAAACACATATGCACAATTTAGAACATATATGTACAACTATTTCTTTGAACATATGCACCATTCCCTAAAACATGTATGCACCATTCCTTAAAACACATATGCACGATTCCTTATAACATGTATGTACAGTTCCTTAGAACACGTATGCACCAATTCATTAACATGTATGCACCGTTCCTTAGAACACGTATGCACCAATTCATATACACTAGTTTGATAGATCTCCACTATCATATATTTGCAAACTGTAAAAAACACTTGGAAACACTTATAACATATACACATCACAACAATTCAAACAAAAACAAACAATCTTTAATACTGAACAAATTAAAAGGCATGACCCACGTTAAAAACATATTTTACATATCTTGCATACTCATTCCATCCAAATAAAGAAGCTATAACATTAAATTTGTTATTTTTTAGATTCAAAACAAAGAACACCACCACATATGCAAAATTAATAATATTTTATAGCAACGAATTAGTGAAAAAGTTTGTAACAATACCACCTTAAAATGTGAGGTAATAAACACAAATAAACAAATAAAACCGAAAATCTAAAACATATATAAAGGCGAAAATACCCTTGGAACCAAGAATTATAAAATCGTAAAATACGTTTATAATAAATGTATTAAATTAAAAACCTAATAAATAAAACTTAACGAATATAATTTCGTGAGCGACTTTAGTACGACGATGGACTTAAGCGTTTTGCTAATAATGTTGGGCGTTTATTTGTTGGACGGGCTCGATTGTTTTGTTTTGTCTTGCGCAAGCCGAGAGCCAAGAAGAGCCCAGGCGTTTGTTTTGTGTTCGTTGGATCATAGGGCGAAGCCCATTTGGGCGTGGGTTTGGTGTGTCGGTTGGACCAAGCGAACCAGACCCCTCCTAAACCTAAACTAAATGCTACAACTATAAATATAACTCATAACCTCAAAAGTGAAACCCTAGTTTTAGTCTTGCCTCTCTTTTCTCTTTGTTTCCATTCGGCGAACCTCAAGACCCTTGGTGTCGAGTTTTGCTTCAAACAAGTAAAGGTATAACGTTTATTCGTCTTCCTTTGATGTACCTTGCATGTATATGTCGAGTTATGTTTTGTTTAGTCGAGTTTTCTTTTTTTTTTTGTTGGCGAGAGGTGTAAACCAAAACCAAGGCAAACCCTAATGATTAAACTTGATAACTATTAAAGAACATGTAACGTAAGATGTAATATTGAATCGGGTCATGAATATGTTGAGTTATGTATTGCGAACCATGCATGAGTTAGGACCGAACCATATGTAATTTATTCGGCTAAGGTAAAACATTATAACTTGAATATGTAGCGTGTTTAGATGAGCTAAGACTTGCGTAAACCTACTAGCGAAACCCTAGTTGAACCGAATATATATATATATAGTTTTGGACGTGTAATAAACAAGTAAGGGTCACGTAAACATAAACCCTAGTTTAATATGTAAAGCGAATAAAGTATATCAAACCCTAAATGTTTGTGAGCGTGTCTCTTTTGTGTGCGTTATATTAATTCAAGTGAACTAATAATTATGTACATGTGTAATTTATCCGAGTAAGAAGTAACTTGTATGTCACATAAAATCATAAGCGTACATGATAAAACATAAAAGGAAAGATTGTTATCATTTACGTATTAGGTTAAGTAGCGAGTCATTAAGGCGTAACATGTAAAGTAAATGCATATTAATGAGATATTAAAGAATAAGAAAACCTAGAACATAAATGAGAGTCGATTAGGGTTTGAGCTAAATATAGTAATTCGTTATTTCATGTGTGAGTTATGACTTATAAACTATTTTCACATTTAACCCTAGACTTTAATAAATGACATAACGAACCCTAATCTACAACATTAATTATAGAATACTTAAGTCTCATTTAATAAAACCCTAAAGTATGAAGATCATTAAGTATGAACACCAAATATTAAAAGATCATTTAAGCGATTATGGAATCATAAATAACATGGACGACCGTTAATGTCTATAGGTTACGAGAAGAGGAGTAATCCTTTGCCTTTCGTCTTTACGCTTTTTGATCATTTGCGTTGGAATAAAGTACAGATATTCGACCTTTTCGATAGAGGTTTCCTTTTAACGTTTTCTTTCGTATTAGGGTTTCCTAAGCCTTTGCTATGAATCCCAAATCGATTTGTTTGAGCTATTGCTTATCGAACTCGATTTACGAATTATGAAACATCGATTTTGAACTATCGATATGAAAACGTGATTTTGGAAATATGAATGATTTTACGATAAAAGATGATCGTATCGGTTATGACATTACGATTTGACCTAAGATAGTTTGACACCGAGCCAAATATTTAACTAGTCATGGGGTTCCATGTCCGTATCGATGATGCACCTCGATATGACTCTAGGGCGATAGAGTGATGTTACGCCACGTCTACGGATGGTGAAGCATATTTGTGAATATGTAGGAAGGGCGTATGGATGCATCCTAGATCATTATATCATTATATGTTATATGTTATCATTGTCGATGATTGATCTTTGCGTGCATGCGTCCTTCATAACTCGGTAGGTCTCCCTACAAATGTTGCCTTATGTGAATATGAATATGATCGATATATGTTTACGGGCTCGTGGTAGTTGACTATAAACTTTATTTTGAAAATTATGATTTATGCTTTGAAAATGATTATGATTTTGCTATCGCTCATTCACTTTATTTCATATTCGATATCGTTTAGTATTCGCTTTTGCTTTCATATCATTCCTTTGGGCTTTTGAAGCTCGGCCGCACTTTTCTTTTCTTCCGGCGGTATCTAAGCATTGGGCTGGGTTGCTTTGGGATGAGTGCTTGAGTGGACTTACCTTAGAGATTTTAGCTTTGATTTCTTATGATGCCATTTAAGACTTATTTATTTCGGATATTATGTTGAGGTTTATTATGTTTCATTGGGACCTATGTATTGAAGTCATTTTGACTTGGATTATTTCCGCATTTATGTTAAGACTTCTTTTGGTTATTTATGTTTTGCTTTGATATGACACCATTACTTGTGATTCCTTTACCCTTGGCGGGTCGGGCGTTACAATTTATGGCATCGAGCCGGGTTTGACTTGTAGTCGGGACACATGAACATAAGAACCTTAGGTTATCCCTTGGGTTTAGGATTTGACACGTGAGGATTGGGTAGACTTAGGTTTCCTTCTGCGAACTTCCATTTCGTATCTCACCTTTGTTCATTTTGCTAATCGTTTGAATATCATTCGGATGGTTCGAACTCGTCAAAATACGGATGGAGCGATGATGCTCTAACATGGATCTTGCGATTGCGAATGCTCTCAACTCTCTTTTCCTGGTTTGACTACACGAGATGATGGAGCAGTGATCAACAACATTCGTGTCGAATGGTGCTTGGGTAGTGGTGGAGAAATCAACCCATCGGCATTCACACTTGGCTCGGCGTTTGATAGCTCAAGCCTCTTTCTTTTAACTTCTTCTTACTCCCAGCTGAAGGCGAGGATGGATCACTCATGTTGAGAAGTTGTTTGAAATCTTGGGTTGTGGAGATGAATTTAAGACTCGTTTAGTTGCATTCAAGTTGGAGGTGATGCTTTAAATTGGTGGAAAGCATTGAAACAAGCACGAGGAGGAGATGCTTTTGCTATTACTTGTACTTGGGCGGAGTTTGGACTATCTTCTATAACCGTTACTTCCACGATGCGGAGCAACAAAGGTATGAGAGGATTATCGGGCGATCTACCGGTTTGATCATGAGAACTCCAATGAGTACATGAGTAGGTTTATGAGGTTGGTAAGCTTTGTTGGAGCGATTCTTTGGAGATGGTAGGCGCCAAGCTAAGCATTTCAAATGGGGATGAAGAAGTGGGTGTTGGACCGGCTTAACTTAACTGCGAGTATGAGGATGTGTCGGCTGCAATGATGCACTCGTAACATTGAGATCTTTCATGAGGTTCGGGTTACAACAAGCGTGTCGCGATGGTGATCGGATTCAAGGTAGGACTCAAAGTAATGAGTATAAAGAAATCTTGGCGGGAGTTATGATTCAAGGGACAAGTGGATAAGGGTTATGATCGGTGAGGTCGATCGGGAAGGAATGTGGACTCTAGGCGCCACGAGGCGAGGGTCGAGGATAGCGAGCTGCTGGTAAGAATGGAAATGATCGTCGAATCAAGGTAACAATAACCGTTACAACAAAGATCGATCGGCTCGAGGATCGAATCGGTCGTGCTTGAGGATCTTACAGTCGACAAAGGACGGTGAAGTTTGCCTCCCCACCTATCTGTACTACTTGTGGAAAGGCTCATCCGGGACCGTGTTTCAAGGCCACTGGTGGATGTTTCTCTTGTGGTTCCACTACTCACAAGATCAAGGATTGCCCTAAGAGGAACCCGGCGATTCACGGAAACTACACCAAGCCGCCACCTACTCTTGGGCGTGTTTATGCTACTACTCGGAATCGGTAGACATACTTGAGTACCATTACGGGCACTCTTTTCATTGATGATTATTACATCTTCGTTTTATTTGACACGGTGCCACACACTCCATTATATCATCACATGTGCTAAGAAACTTAATATGAAGCCACAACCACTAACGAATCACTTATCGATATCTCGCCTATGAAAACCACATGATCATTGATCATAAATCGTTAAGTGTCCTCTTCGTTTTGATGATCGTATTAGCCACGCACATCTGTATCCTCTCGATATGGTCGACTTTGATATCATTCTAGGCATGGATTGGTTGGCTTATCATAGAGCTTCCATCGATTGCTATGCTAGAAGCTGTGATCTTTGGAGACGTAAAACATCTGAATTCGTTTATTATGGTTCTAAACCACTCAAATCTGTTAAGTTCATTTACGCTATGAAGGCGCGGACCATGATTGCTCATGGGTGTCAAGGTTTTCTAGCATCTGTTAAGGACACATCTTTGGAGAGTCCTAACATTGAAAACCTTTACATTGTTTGTGAATTCACCGCGTTTTCCGATGAACTTCACGGTATTCCTCCGACTAGAAGTTGAGTTTAGCATTGAGTTGATTCACGGTGCTAAACCGATTTGAAAGCTCCGTGTCGTATGGCACTGTAGAGGCGAAGGAGTTGAAGGAGCAGTGCAAGAGATGATAGATAATGGATTCATTCGACCTAGTGTTTCTCCATGGGGTGCACTGTCTTGTTTGTGAAGAAGAAGGATGGAAGTATGCGTCTATGTATCGACTACCGTGAACTCAACCGTATTACTATTGAAACCGTTATCCTCTTCCGCATAGGCGATTTGTTTGATCAGCGCAAGGAGCTAAGTTCTTTTCTAAGATTGATCGAGTGCGGTTATCATCAACTACGTGTGAAGGAGCAAGATGTTCCTAAGACCGCGTTTCGTGCGGATATGGTCATTATGAGTTTCTCGTTATGCCTTTTGGTTTGACGAATCGCTTTCTTGTGTTTATGGACACGATGAATCGTGTTTTCCATGAGTTCCTCGACAAGTTCGTTATTGTTTTCATCGGCGACATTTTAGTTTACTCTAAGTCGAAGAGGAGCATGAGCAACATCTCCGGATAGTTTTGGAGATTACGAGGAAGAAGAAGTTGTCGCCAAATTCTCGAAGTGTGAATTTTGGTTAGGACAAGTCGCTTTCCTTGGTCATATTGTATCTGTGATGGTATCACCATGGATCCGTCTAAGGTTGAGGCTATCACTAAGTGGCCAAGACCTCTGACGGTGGCCGAGGTTAGGAGTTTTCTAGGACTTCTTTGGATACTACCGACGTTTTGTTGAAGGTTTCTCTCGTTTAGCTTTGCCTTTAACCCAATTGATGAGGAAAGGTGAAAAGTTCGTGTGGACGGATGAAAGAAAAAGAGTTTTGAAGAGTTGAAAGCGGAGGTTGGTGTCCGCTCCTATTTTGACTCTTCCATCCGGTTCGGAGGATATCAAATCTATAGCGATGCATCTAAGAAAGGATTGGGTGTGTCTTGATGCAACATGGTAAGGTGATAGCTTACGCTTCAAGACAAGCGAAACCTTATGAGGAGAATTACCCAACTCATGACCTTGAGTTAGGCTGCATGGTGTTCGCGTTGAAGATCGGAGACATTACTTGTATGGAGGCGTGTGATATTTTCACCGACCATAAGAGTCTCAGTATATTTTCACTCAAAGGAACTCAACATGAGACAAAGAAGATGGTTAGAACTTCTTAAGGATTATGACACTAACATTCGATACCATCTGGTAAGGCTAATGTAGTTCTTGGCGCTTAGCGGGAAATCGGTATCTTGCAAGTATTGAGATTGAGCCTAGGATCATTCGTGACTTAGGCGTTTGGATGTTGAGTTGTGCGTCTGAGGTTTTGGTGGATCTTGGGCTAGTATGAAGGTGGAGTCGAACCTTATCTGCAAATTAAGGAAGCTCGAGAAAGATGACGTGTGTGGGCGTGGCTCAAAATGTTGAAGAAGGTAGGCGGTAGGAGTTTAAGGTTGATAACGACGGAATTGTATGGTATGAAGATAGGCTTTGTGTTCCCAATGATCGGTGCTTTGAGAAAGTTATGGTGAAGCTCATAGTTCTCCTTTCACTATCCATCTGGTTCTACCAAGATGTATAGGGATTTGAAACGATATTTACGGTGGAGCGGCATGAAGCAAGATGTGGCGGCGTTTGTGTCGAAGTGTATGATTTGTCGACAAGTGAAGATCGAACATCAAAGAGCTAGTGGTTTGTTACAACCATTGGATATTCCGACATGGAAGTGGGATAAGATATCTATGGACTTTGTGGTGGACTACCTCTTACTAAGAAGAAGCATGATGCGATTTGGGTGGTTGTTGATCGGCTAACCAAATCGCTCATTTCTTACCAATTAGAAAGGATTATGGTATTGGTAGATTGGCGAGATTTTTCGACAAGAGATAGTTAGACTTCATGGTACTCAAGCGTCTATTGTGTCGAGATAGGGATCCGCGTTTTACTTCTCGTTTGGAAGGGTTTGCAAAAAGCTTGGGGTACTCGACTTAATTTTAGTACGGCGTTTCATCCTCAAACGGATGGTCGGTCGAGAGGACTATTCGGACCTTAGAGGACATGCTAAGGGCTTGTGCTTTGGAATGGTGGCGGTGGGATGAATATTTGTGTTTGGTAGAGTTTGCATACAACAACAGTTGGCATGCTAGCATTAAGCGACACCGTTTGAACTTCTTTATGGAAGAAAATGTAGATCACCTACTTGTTGGGATGAAGTAGGTGAGCGTCTAATCGAAGGTCGGAAATGATTGAGATCACTAATGAGAAAGTAGCTGTTGCTAGAGAAAAGTTGAAGGAGGCTAGGTCTCGTCAGAAAAGTTATGCCGACAAGCATCGTCGTGATTTAGAATTTCGAGTTGGTGATCGTGTGTTTTGAAAGTCTCGCCGTTTAGAGGTGTGAAACGTTTTGTAATCAAGGGCAAGCTCAGTCCTCGATTCATTGGTCCGTTTGAAATTCTGGAGCGTATAGGAGAAGTTTCGTATCGATTAGCACTTCCGCCTCAGTTATCGCATGTTCATGATGTGTTCCATGTATCTCTTCTAAGGGGATACAACTATCATCCATTACACATTGTTTCGTATCCGTTGGATCAAATTCAATCCGATATGTCTTTATCTGAAGAACCGGAAGCTATTTTAGAAAGACAAGAAAGAGTCATGAGAAGTAAAGTTATTCCGTTCGTTAAGATTCTTTGGAAAAATCACCGGGCGTGAGGCTACTTGGGAAACCGAAGAGTCGATCGAGCTAGTTATCCTCATTTCTTTGAATAGTTCGGTATGTTCTCATCTCGTTTCGTTTCGTTTCATTTCAATTTTCGAGGGCGAAAATTTTTTTAGAGGAAGAGTTGTAAAACCGAAAATCTAAAACATATATAAAGGCGAAAATACCCTTGGAACCAAGAATTATAAAATCGTAAAATCGTTTATAATAAATGTATTAAATTAAAAACCTAATAAATAAAACTTAACGAATATAATTTAGTGAACGACTTTGATGCGACGATGGACTTAAGCGTTTTGCTAATAATGTTGGGCGTTTATTTGTTGGATGGGCTCGTTTGTTTTGTTTTGTCTTGCGCAAGCCGAGAGCCAAGAAGAGCCCGAGGCGTTTGTTTTGTGTTCGTTGGATCAAGGGCGAAGCCCATTTGGGCGTGGTTTTTGTGCTCGGTTGGACCAAGCCGAACCCACTCCCTCCTAAACCTAAACTAAATGCTACAACTATAAATATAACTCATAACCTCAAAAGTGAAACCCTAGTTTTAGTCTTGCCTCTCTTTTTCTTTGTTTCCATTCGGCGAACCTCAAGACCCTTGGTGTCGAGTTTTGCTTCAAACAAGTAAAGGTATAACGTTTATTCGTCTTCCTTTGATGTACCTTGCATGTATATGTCGAGTTATGTTTTGTTTAGTCGAGTTTTGTTTTCTTTTTTGTTGGCGAGAGGTGTAAACCAAAACCAAGGCAAACCCTAATGAATTAAACTTGATAACTATTAAAGAACATGTAACGTAAGATGTAATATTGAATCGGGTCATGTATATGTTGAGCTATGTAGGCGAACCATGCATGAGTTAGGACCGAACCATATGTATTCGGCTAAGGATGTAAAACATTATAACTTGAATATGTAGCGTGTTTAGATGAGCTAAGACTTGCGTAAACCTACTAGCGAAACCCTAGTTGAACCGAATATATATATATATAAGTTTTGGACGTGTAATAAACAAGTAAGGGTCACGTAAACATAAACCCTAGTTTAATATGTAAAGCGAATAAAGTATATCAAACCCTAAATGTTTGTGAGCGTGTCTCTTTTGTGTGCGTTATATTAATTCAAGTGAACTAATAATTATGTACATGTGTAATTTATCCGAGTAAGTAACTTGTATGTCACATAAAATCATAAGCGTACATGATAAAACATAAAAGGAAAGATTGTTATCATTTACGTATTAGGTTAAGTAGCGAGTCATTAAGGCGTAACATGTAAAGTAAATGCATATTAATGAGATATTAAAGAATAAGAAAACCTAGAACATAAATGAGAGTCGATTAGGGTTTGAGCTAAATATAGTAATTCGTTATTTCATGTGTGAGTTATGACTTATAAACTATTTTCACATTTAACCCTAGACTTTAATAAATGACATAACGAACCCTAATCTACAACATTAATTATAGAATACTTAAGTCTCATTTAATAAAACCCTAAAGTATGAAGATCATTAAGTATGAACACCAAATATTAAAAGATCATTTCGACGATTATGGAATCATAAATAACATGGACGACCGTTAATGTCTATAGGTTACGAGAAGAGGAGTAATCCTTTTTTTCGTCTTTACGCTTTTTGATCATTTGCTTTGGAATAAGGTGCAGATATTCGACCTTTTCGATGAGGTTTCCTTTTAACGTTTTCTTTAGTATTAGGGTTTCCTAAGCCTTTGCTATGAATCCCAAATCGATTTGTTTGAGCTATTGCTTATCGAACTCGATTTACGAATTATGAAACATCGATTTTGAACTATCGATATGAAAGCGTGATTTTGGAAATATGAATGATTTTACGATAAAAGATGATGCGTATCGGTTATGACATTACGATTTGACCTAAGATAGTTTGACACCGAGCCAAATATTTAACTAGTCATGGGGTTCCATGTCCGTATCGATGATGCACCTCGATATGACTCTAGGGCGATGAGTGATGTTACGCCACGTCTACGGATGGTGAAGCATATTTGTGAATATGTAGGAAGGGCGTATGGATGCATCCTAGATCATTATATGTTATATGTTATATGTTATATGTTATCGATGATTGATCTTTGCGTGCATGCACGTCCTTCATAACTCTGGTAGGTCTCCCTACAAATGTTGCCTTATGTGAATATGAATATGATCGATATATGTTTACGGGCTCGTGGTAGTTGACTATAAACTTTATTTTGAAAATTATGATTTATGCTTTGAAAATGATTATGATTTTGCTATCGCTCATTCACTTTATTTCATATTCGATATCGTTTAGTATTCGCTTTTGCTTTCATATCATTCCTTTGGGCTTTTGAAGCTCGGCCGCACTTTTCTTTTCTTCATGGCGGTATCTAAGCATTGGGCTGGGTTGCTTTGGGATGAGTGCTTGAGTGGACTTACCTTAGAGATTTTAGCTTTGATTTCTTATGATGCCATTTAAGACTTATTTATTTGGATATTATGTTGAGGTTTATTATGTTTCATTGGGACCTATGTATTGAAGTCATTTTGACTTGGATTATTTCCGCATTTATGTTAAGACTTCTTTTGGTTATTTATGTTTTGCTTTGATATGACACCATTACTTGTGATTCCTTTACCCTTGGCGGGTCGGGCGTTACAATATATATATATATATATATATATATATATATATATATATATATATATATATATATATATATATATATATATATATATATATATATATATATATTTTAATCTTCTTGGATTGAGTTGGCTTATGAATGTGTTTGAGACCGAACATGTTTAAGATTAGTTATAACAACACGAAATATGTAGTCACATTTTTATATATGTTTTGAACCTAACTTAAGTTATATGATTAGTAAATGACATGTAAACTATAGGTTATATGATATTGACACATTATTAATTAAATCCTAAGTAGCATAACTAAAACCTTTCTAAACTAATCATAACCTACATTAAATGATTTACATTTTGTTCCTAAACCTTTTTCACGTTTTCTATGTGTGATTTTGAACCAAGATTTGGTGACCCCCTCCTAGTTACATGTTTTCATAAGGGGATAAGAACAAGAATAACACATCAAATAATTTGACAAAAATAAAAGATATGTATCCCTTATACTTAGCATCAAATACATGGTTTCTCTAATCCATTTACACGCTTACTTTTCCTTCTCAATCACACATATACGGCTTCCACTTTTACTCTCCATAACCGAACGCTAAATTGTCCCTAATGTTGGCAGGCTTAAGTGTAGGTGGCCCATGTTGGGATATGTAGTCTTAGCCCATGTTGGGTTTAGGGCTGTGTTTATGTATCACATGTAACGATGGTTCATTGTTTTCAATATACAGATTATACAGATTACTATATAAGTCTGTCCTCTTGCAAAACCAAAACCCTAATTAGCAATAATTGGTTGTACAATGTCGTCGATGATTGAAGGAGGTTTGGAAAGCAAGAAGAAGGATGTTGATGAAGGGCGTAAACCAAAATTAGAGGAAGCAGATGATAGTAAGTTTTCGGAAGTTATGGCGTTAGTGAAAGCTTATAGTGATGAGAAGATGAAGAAACGACCACCATGTAAGCCTCGTTGGTCTAATAGAAACATGGCATTCAGTTTATATTTTCTTGTCGTCGCACCTCTCAACAAAATGGTAAATCTGAACGTATGATACGTACAATTAATAACCTTATTCGTACCTTATTATTTCAAGCACATTTACCACCTAATTATTGGACTGAGGCTCTTAATATGGCTGTTTACTTATTGAATATATTACCTTCTCGTGCCATTAATAATAAGACACCTTTTACCCGTCTTTTTGGTGCCAAATCCGATTATAGTGTCCTTCGTGTTTTTGGATGCCTTTGTTACCCACATATTGATACTAATCATAAATTAGGACTACGTGCCACCCCTTCAATCTTTCTGGGGCACGCTGCCAACCATTTTGGCTACCGTTGTCTTGACCTTAACACCAATAAAATTATCATTTCCCAGCATGTTATCTTTGATGAAACCGTTTTTCCGTTTCAAACACATAAGTCCTTGCCTCCTCCCTCCTATGATTTTTTGGAAGATTCTTTCGATTTAATTTCCACCATTATCCGTACCACACCCATTGGCCCAAATTCGGACCCGATACCCACTACACCAACTAAACCACCTATATCACCAACACCAGTTACACCGCCATCATCACCTACACCTACACCGCCATCACCACATTCTCCACCACATATTATTGTTCCTATACCTCCAATCCCTAACCACCCAACCGTATCTACTCATTCCATGGTCACTCGTTCTCGTGTCGGGACTACTCGTCCTAATTCTAAGTATGCTGGTCATGTGTCTACTATTTCTCCTTTACCTCGGTCGTATAAGGATGCTTTTAATGATCCCAATTGACACAATGTTATGTACTATTAGTATAATGCACTTACTAAAAATAAAACTTGGACTAATGTACCTCGGCCTGAGGGTGCCAATGTTGTTCGTTGTATGTGGTTGTTTCATCATAAGTATTTTGCTGATGGCACCCATAGTCGGTATAAGGCACGTCTTGTTGCCAATCGTAGCACACAGGTTGAGGGTGTTGATGTTGATGAGACCTTTAGTCCGGTTGTTAAACCGGGCACTATTCGCACTGTGCTTAGTCTAGCCATTTCTCGTCATTGGCTTATTCATCATATTGATGTCAAGAATGCATTTTTACATGCTGATTCAGCTGAGACAGTTTATATGCATCAGCCTCCCGGATTTCGGGATCCTATACATCCCGATTATGTTTGTTTATTGTAGTGTTCTATTTATGGTCTTAAGCAGGCCCCTCGAGCATGGTTTCAGCGGTTTCCTGCTTACATTGCTACTGTTCGGTTTAGTTCTAGTCGGTGTGACTCTACCTTGTTCATTTACAGGCAGGGTGTTGATACTGCATTCTTGTTGCTATTATTTTACAGGGGTGATGTTTTAAGTTATGTGTGACTTCTTGGAATTTTTGTGGATGTTTCTGAAGTATCCAAATGGGATAAATAAAGGCAAACTTTCTGTGTATATCTGCAGTTGACTTTCTGAGTAGGTCTGGAAAGATGATTTTGAAACAGTATTTATACTTGGTAATAAATCTACAAAAATTTGTGAAGATATTAAACTAATATGGGAATCACTAATATTTATTTCAGAATATTTGGAGCTTAATTGGAAGGCCTTAAAAATCATAAGAATGTGATCCAAATTTACTAATATATCCTAATTAAGTGATGTATGATTTGGAAGTACCTATAAACCTTAAGAGTGTGTTTGGTAGCAAGAAATGGCACTTGAGAATTAGAAATGTGGTAAATTCTCTTGTTTGGTACATTAAAGAAAAGAAGAGGCGGAGGTATCCAAATTCTTGAGAATCCGATTTGCAATTTTATTTCCATCCATTTTGAAATGGAAATGGGATCCTCAAAAGTAGAACACGGAGAGTTCACAAATTTTTATTAATTAAATGCTAGGTATAAAAAGAAATGGTCACGTAACATGCACATTCACAAACAAAAATCTGAAAAACACTCCAATGCATATTACTATTTTTTTTCGACGATTAAAGCTTCTGTTGTCACTTTTCAATTTCTCCTTCTCCAAATCAGGCCCATTTATCGTCTCTATCATCAATATGTATATAGGCTCTTGGATTTTTTGAGTTTTATACATATTTTATGAGAATTGTTCATTTCTTTTATGCAAATATATAGATCAGTTGGTGGTTTTGTGAAGTTTGAACTTTTGGGATTTTTGTTCTATTATATTTTTAAACAGTATACATATCTCAAAGATTAGGTGGATTTGTATCTTGATTTTAATATTTGATTCCATTTATCAAGTTTTTGGGTTTTCTAATTTGATTGGTTTTTTATCTTGATTCATTTTTATGATTAGTTCAAGATTTCAACTTTTTTAGTATCTGGCTTGGTTAATTTTCAGAACTCAATATTCTTGATATAAGATTTGCAGGTGCCATTTTTTTAATCTTTTTTGGACTATCAATTTTGCTTTTATCTTTTTTGGTGTCAATGTACTAAGCTAAGAGCTTTGCTTCGGTTCAGGTCATCTTCAAAGGATCATAAAATAGTTTTACCTTATAATTTGATTCTTTTTTAAAATGAAAAAAAGAAAAAAGATGACATTTTTTTATTTCCGCCATCAATTCTCTTAAACAACCAAACACGATACTTAACTGAAATTCTCCACCAATTTCATTTCTTTACATTTGTATTCTCTACCTCATTTCATTTCTTTAAATTTCTCTCCACCAAACGTGCCCTAAGTTTGATTAATTATAAATGTAACTCTAAGTTACTAAATATAGAAAGTTGCTATAAATAGCAGGAATATCTGAATACTTCAACCTGAACAACAATAAGTACTGGATCAGTAATAACTTATGAAATGGTTCTTAAATAATAAGACGATCATTAATTCATGTATATTCGCTAAAGAAGGAGTAACTTCTGATCCTTTTGTTTTCTGATGTGGTTTCATTTGCGGTTTGAGGTACAAATATTCTACCCTTTCTTAGTAAGGGTGTTTCTATCATGAATCATTATGATTCTTGACTCTGATTATGATTCCCTTTGATATGATTCTTTGATATGATTCCGTTGCTATCCATTTTGTTAAAATATTCATTATGCTATCTCATTTGAGATGAGATTCCGCTTCAGTTTGATATGCTTTTGTTGATTATGCTATGATTGTTTCATTATGATTATGGATAGCTTTGTTATTCTGTTTCCGAACTAACTAGTCATGGAGGTACCATGTCCATGTCATTAAGGCACCAATGGCATGACACTTTCCGTGGATGTGTGATTGATCCACGACGTTCCCTTTTGTTATGTATGATTATTATGCACATTGGCCATTATGTATACATATGTACAGTCTAGTACTTGCATATGTATTTTGTTTTGCAGGGAGCATATGGATGCATACTAGGTTTGTGACATGTTATGATATGGCTTTGTAGTGAATGGTTTGTGCGTGCCATGCACCCCATTTCATTTTTGAGAGGTCGCTCCTTTACTTATGATATGACAAGATATGATTATGATTATGTGACTAAGCATGTGGCATGCTTCTGAACTCGTGGGCATTTTCTTATGATGTTATGATTTGATTCATGGACAACAAAGAAAGCAAGAAGCAGCTGCAAAGAGGAAAGCCATAGTTGCTCAAAAGAATAAAGCTAAGAGAGAAAGACCACAAACTGAAGCTCAAATGAAAGCCTATATGAGGACAGTGGTGAAAAATCAGAGTTGTACTTTATATAACTCTGGTCTAACAATGAAACAAGTTTCGGCTTTTTCTGATTCTGAGTTGATCAAGAGGTACATTAGGATTATGAAGTTTACTTCATCTGTCTGTACATCATCATCAACTTTGAAGAGGACTGTTGGGAATGTAGATGCTCCGAAGGCCAAGAGACCCAAGTTTGTTGAGATAGTAGAAAATTTTGATGCTGTCCCAGCTAAGGTGATTTCTCCAGTGGTTACTTCAAGCAACTCTCAAGTCGCTCATTCATCGACAGGTTTCTTCTTTGAACCTTCATTGTTTCTTCAAGCACAAGATCATGCCACCTTGTTCCATCTGTGGCACCTGTTTATCTTATAGGTGAAAAGTTGAGTAGGAAAGTGAACAAAAAGTCGCTAAATCCAAGAAGGCCAGAGAGGTTCTTAAGAGGATGTATAAGTTGCGTAGTGTTGTCCCAAGTAAGGCTACCTCTTCCACTCCAGCTACAGATGTTCATGATGCCTCTGAGGAAGCACCATGTATGGGAATTTATATACCAGGTAGAATGAAGAAAAGGATGGCCAAAAGAAGACCTTTTTCTTTATGGAGATCTGTGAGATCATCTGGGACACATGCATCTAAGGTTGAAAAATCTCACAAGGATAGTCCTTTGGCCAACTTTCATTAAAGAATGATCTGCTGCTGTTTTTCCTGAAGGATCTCATGATGTGTTAATTAATTGGACTTTGAAAGATGGGGAGCTTAATATCATTCATCGATTGGATCAATCTTCTATGCAGTTCAACTTTTTGAATGAGATATTTCATTTGGTAGATAGGGCAGATTTGAAAACTCTGTATGGTCTTGTCACTAAGTATTACCATAATCATACACCTCAGGGTTTTTGATTATTCTTGTTGGGTGATCTTCATGTTCTGTTTGATTCTCAATCTCCAAAAGGCAAAGGATATTTTATTTGGAAGAATTCACATAGATGGAAGGTTGAGACCTAGAGATTTTATCCTCTGCCTTGTGTGCATGTGGTGGAGACAAAGGGTGGAATCACTGTGTGTATGTTTGCAGATCAGATTTATCCATTATCCATGAGGTTGATGGAAAACATGCTTAGACAGAAGTTGGAAGTTCCTCTAGATCCAGATGGGAATGATAGGGTAAATGTTGAACAACTGATTGGCTTAATCAAGTCTCAACTTCTGCACCATCGAGCTTCATCTTCATCCTGATTGTGGTATTTTGTATTCTATGTACTATTTTGTATTTCTTGTAGTATTTGTTTTATTTCTTGTTCTTAGTTAAAAAAAAAAAAAAAAAAAAAAATCTAACTTTTTCTTGCAGGTTTGTTGTACATATTTGATGGTTATTAACTCACCAGATATGCCTTTTGCATATCAAAGAGTTAACTAGTCCAAAGGGTATATCTTTGGTAAAGACACATCAAATCTGTTGAAAGCTGTAATGGTTTGCTCAAAATCATAGGGTTTGCAACCACCCATGCTTAATTGCTGAGAGTTGTATGGTCATCAATTCACCATGGTTTATTCCTCTTTGGAATCCAAGAATTGGCTAGCCCACATGTATATGGCTTGTGGTAAAGGCATTGGAATACCATATTTGGTTTTCAATTCACCAAAGGTGATGTATTTCTCCTAAGAATTGGCTAGTCCTGAGCGAACGGCTACAGGTAAAGACATATCAAATCCGTTTATATAGTTGATGATTTGCTAATAAATAAGATGGTTATCAATGTACCATAGTTTTCGAACTTAAACATTTGGCTACTCTAGTAGTGATGGCTATTGGTAAAGAGACAACAAATCCATTATTTTCAATGATTCACCTCTCACAGGAGTTAACACACCTGGATGTGATGAGAATAGTATGAAACTAATATGTTTTGATGTACATGTTGTCATTGTTTCTGCAAAGACCTGGTGTTTCAAAGTTTTGTAATCATAGAGATGCTCTTGTTTTTGGTTCTTTGCTGCTGATGTTCGAGTACAATCCTCTAGTTCTGAAGTATTAAAGATCTATCAAGAAACTGGAACTTAACCAAGTCAAATTCCAGTTTAGGGGAGGATTGTTGGGAATTACGTGAATCTGCTGAATTATACTGAAGTTTCTGCTGAAGGGATTCTGCGGAAGCAGTGTGGATCTGCTGAAGTTATATTTCTGCTGAAGTAGTGAAGCCATGCCGTGATTCTGCTGAAGTCGTGAATCCACGTAGGATATGTATACGTTGTTTTGATGTATTATTTATATGCTAACCCATCTTGTACTGCTCGAGGTTAGCATGGGTATTATTGTACTGCCCGAGGTTAGCATGGGTATTATTGTACTGCCCAAGGTTAGCATGGGCTTGTTTAGAGTTTACCCATAATTATTCTATGTATGGGTTAAAACAAATATTTAGTTGCATGCTTAGTCGTTTCCCTAGAAACAGTTTAGGGTTCCTTGTCTATAAAAGGAACACAATAGTTTGAGTTATGGACTGATTAGAAAAACACAGTTTTAGTAATATAAAGATCCATAGAGGATCAAAGTGTTCTTAGTTATTATTGCATGTATTTATATTCCGCTACAATACATGTTATAGAGATATTCTTTTAGTGTACTAGTGATTACATAAGTATAACTAACGATCCACGAGTGCTCATAAGATCTATCAAGGTCTCGGTGTTTGTTTCTAACATTCTTGCATAGCCATTACCCAACTCTCATCTTTTATGGCTTCTTGTGTATTCTTAGGTTCTATGGTTGATACGAAACAAAACAAGCTACTTTGGTTTTGAACTTGAGACCTTAATGTTCTTTCGTTTAGCTTTCCTATGACCTTATCTACGGGGTGATCTTTGGACTCTTTAATGTTTATGACTTCATCATTTAAAGGTTCTTCTTCTTCATTTATCTTTTTCTTTATTACTATAGCTTCACTTTCTACAATCTCGTCATCGACAAGAGGTGGAGAGGGTTTGGGGTGGACTTTCATCAAATTTTATATTTAATGACTCTTCTACCTTCATTGTTTCTATGTTTAATATGACGTAAGCTTTGCTATTCGGAGAGTAACCTAGAAAGATACCTTCGGTTGATTTAGGATCAAATTTTGTAAGGTAATCTTTAGTGTTAAGAATAAAACATTTACTACCAAAGACTCTAAAGTGATCTAACGTAGGCTTTTTGCCACAGAATAACTCATATGGAGTTTTACCTAAGATTGGTCTAATTAAGACTCGATTGAGTATGTACTGAAGTATCAACGGCTTTCCACAAAAACTTTTGAGGTGTAGATTGTTCATTAAGCATGGTTCGACTCATTTCTTGTAGGGTTCTATTCTTTCTTTCTACTACCCCATTCGATTGTGGAGTGCATGGAGCGAGAAGTTGTAGTAATACCATTAGCATTACAAAGGCTCCAAATTGCACTTCATTATCAATTCCTACCATGATCCGTCCTAATAGACACTATAGGACTTCCTAATTGTCTTTGGATCTTTTGCTTAATATTTCAAAATAATCAAAGGTTTCGTTTTGTTCTTTAAGAATTTTGTCCATGTATACCTAGAATAATCATCCACTATGACCAAAGTGTAGTAGTTACCTCCATAACTTTGGATAGCGGATGGACCAAATAAATCCATATGTAGTAATTCTAGACACTTAGTTGTAGACACCATGTTTTTAGCTTTATGACTAGAATGAGCTTGTTTTCCTACATTACAAGCATCACAAAAATGATGTTCGTATTTTAACTTAGGTAGATATCTTACTAGATCTTTGGATGATAGCGATTGAAGAAGTCGCATATTGGCATGACCCAATCTTCGATGCCATAAGGTCGAAGTATCATCCATAGAGGTAAGACATAGTTTGTCTTTAGGTTCATTACCGATTTTAATGACATAGACTCCATGTTTCCTAATACCTATTCTTATGGTTATGCCAATTTTTAGTATCTTACTACCGGTTTCGGTAAAAAGTACATTGCACTTTTTATCACATATTTGTCCTATACTTAAGAGGTTAAAGTTTAAGGTTTTCTACGTGACACACATCGTTAATGGTTAGAGATTTGTTAGAAATCGTACCTTTACCGATGATTTTACTTTTGCTATTTCCAAACACCACATTACCTCCATTTAAGGATTCATATGTGGAGAATAGATCCTTATTGCGGTCATGTGCCTCGTGCACCGCTATCCTTGACCCATTCATCCGGGTCTGGGTCGACCTTTAAGCACACTCGTCATTTGCCATGAGACAAATTTCTTCGTCCTCCTCGTCGCTCATTCCCCACGTGCCTCTCACGAACGCCTTTTGATCATCCCGTTTGGGACACTTACTAATAAAGTGGTTTGGATCCCCACATTTAAGCAAGTACGATCATCTTTTGGTTTCTCATCCTCTTTGCTTTTCCGAAAGCCTTTATTATCGTCATACGGTTGTTTGGCGTATCTTCCTTCCTTCAAAGAACTTTTAAAGTCCGCACATAGCCATAGCGTACTCCTCGTCGTCACTACTCAAGAAGAGTTCATCGCTTGAAGCCTTTTTGGCTTTAAGGGCAAGAGAATGTGTTTCTCTTTCACCTTTGAGGCTTTGGAGTCTTTAGCAAGGACAAGCTCGTGAACTTTTAAGTTGCCTATGAGTTCATCAAGGGTGAGGATTGTCAAATCTTTTGACTCTTGATCGCCGTCACCTTGGATCTCCACTTCGATGGAAGTGCCCTTAGATATCTCCTAACATGGTTATGGCTAGCAAAAGACTCATCAAGTGCTTGTAAAGATGTAATAATAGTATTAAAGTTAGCAAATGAATGATCTATAGTTTCTTCATCCGATATTGAAAATTGTTCATACTGTTGAACAAATAAATCAATTTTATTATTTTTAACTTGTTGGTTGCCTTGATGAGTTACAACTAAAGAATTCCAAATTTCTTTAGAGGTTTTAAGCATAGAGATTCTTTCGAATTCCTTTTTCGGTAAAGCATTATATAAAACCATTTTTGCTTCACTATTTTTAGAAAGCTTTATCTTCATTTCATCATTTAGTTTATCATGAGGTATGTTAACTAAATTCCCTTTATCATCTTTTGAGGTAGCCTTCAACAATAATGTACCAAAGATCAATATCTTTAGATTTCACATATGTTTGAATCTATTTTCCAATATATAAAACCATTAGTTTCAAGTAGTGGTGGTCGTTGCATAGATTGCCCTTCCTTATAATTTCGAGAACCCATAGTGATCGAAAAGTTTTAAAATACAATTTTACTTTAAAACTTTTATAAACTTAGCTCTTGATGCGGTGTGGAAAACTAGAAGGGGTTGAATAGTTTTGCGATTTTAAGTTAGTTTAAAAACTTTAGATTCGTTAATATGTGAGGTCTTATGGATGTTGAGAAAGTATAGATCTAATAATAAAGCAAGTAAATAAAGTAAAGCAAAGGATAGAAATGACACAACCGATTTATAGTGGTTCGGCTACAAGGACACCTTCCTTGCCCTACTCCACTCCGGAGTCACCTACTCGAGTTCAAACACTATGTCAACAAACTCCTTCACTTGGCGAGAAACCTTCACAACGTTGCTTACACCTTTTCCGTGCGAAGCTAAATACCGAGTCCGTAACACGGTGGACCAAACCAACATGACTATTACACAACAAATATGTGAAATATCAAATACAAGATCTTCGCTCTCGAAATCTTGCGGATGTGACAAATCAATCAAGGACCCTTGCTTGGATGACTTGTAGAATGCTCGTGATCTCGCCTTAGAGAAGGACCTATATGAGAATCAAAATATAAATAAAGAAGAACAACTCTCAAGATCAAGTGATCTATATGTTAGAAGAGAATGAGAGTGTTTGAGAGATTTAGTAAGAAGAGGTGAGTTAGAATGAAGAAATGACTCTCTTTATAGGCAATTTCTTCCACTGTTCCGGATCTACGGATCCCTCCCACTTGGGATCCGTCTAGTGTAATCCTAGGGATCCGTGGGACGCCCTCTTTGCCCATGGGTTTTGGTTATTGGTCATGGGTTATAGGTTGGTCCATGGGTTTTCCTTAGATTCAATGTATCTAAAGTATACATTGTATCTAGCCATCTTGGTATGGGTTATGATCCATGGGTTATGGTTTTACCCATCCTAATAAACTATTACAACAAATGATTAATTACAACATTTTTGTATTAAATGGCTATATGTAAATGCTTTACAAAAATAACATGTATCCTTATAATTGTACTTAAGATAACATTATATTTGTTATCAACAAAACATAAAGAGATCGCAAAATATTAATAAACGTTTTTACGGTTTATTTGTATTAACAAATTTAAACCTTAATGTGAACTTGTCAAAAAAAACATTCAGTGACTAAATGTGAAAATATGACAAACCATAGTTGTTACGCCCCGATTCTCGGTCTGACCGGAAACTAGTCGATTTTTTTAAACTTTGATGCGGAACGTTTGACTATTACTTTCCTCACTTAAACTCTTCAATAAACGACAAGACTATGGCATTTGAACATTGACAAATCTTTGTTATAACATGTACTGATTACTTTTTAAAACAATGGCACAAGATTATAACAAAACATCATTTGTTGTCATGTCACGGGCCGGCGTCGTCGCTTATAAGTATGACGCCATCACCCTTTAATCCGTGACTCAAAACACATTTCGATTTAACACGCGATGGCCTGGGGATTTTAAACTGGCGCTGTCTCAACGGGTCCGGACGCGTCATGCCACAAAACTTTGACGCCGTCCGTTCTCTGAGACTGCACATTTTGACAAAGAAAGCGCAAAACCATTCTT
This sequence comes from Chrysanthemum lavandulifolium, assembly GCA_022545495.1. Classification (NCBI taxonomy): domain Eukaryota; kingdom Viridiplantae; phylum Streptophyta; class Magnoliopsida; order Asterales; family Asteraceae; genus Chrysanthemum; species Chrysanthemum lavandulifolium. The sequence continues at coordinate 249,764,588 of CM040245.1, forward strand.
GACTCATTTCAACTCAAACCATCATTTAGACCCTTTCAACATTGATCAATCATCTTGATAACTATGACCAATATTCTAAAAACATATTTAGCATTACTTGACCCATTTATATCCAAAATAGGTGAGATTATACTCTAACCCAAACACCTTTTTATTATAACGACTATGACCTATACTTGTTAATTGACGATACATTTACAAACTATAAAAGACTCTCGGGGTACAAACTTATCACTTGAGCTCGGTGTCTACCTAGTCGCTAATATCATGTATTAGTAACTTTCTTGATCAAACCATGAATCATCATCCAATCCAAGCCTTAGCACTTCCAATACATGAACCTACAAGAACATAGCAACTATAACATGTAACGGTTACGCTTAGTAAGTAATTGGCTAATACATGTTCAATATAGCCATCATTATATATATATATATATATATATATATATATATATATATATATATATATATATATACACATCACAAACATATAATCATAACACACAACTATTCAATTAGCATGTAAGGCATCTAACACATACCTTAGCCATTTAATAATTCCAACATATCTATAATCATCCAATATCAAGTATCAAGGTTAACACGCCTTTAAAGTATCTATAATCACTTAGGACAACATTGTAATCACATACTATAACAATTTCATATCAAACACATAGTAACCAAGTTACTTACCTTAGCTAGCCAAGCTAAGCTATGATGAGATTATGATCATCTTCCATCATCTCAATTATCAACATCATCCAAAGCTAACATCCTTAACACATAATCATAACACAATTAAAACATCATCTATTAATCATAGCTATGGTTTACACAACCATTTGGCTTACATTAATAACTTCTAATCATCATATATTGATTATGTGATGATTCAACCCATAGATTACTCAACTTTTACCCATAATAGAATTCTTCCAAAATTACTATAATTCTTTATAATCAAACCTTATATTCATAATATGATCATATTCAATTTACCAATTTACTCAAATTTACTCAAAAGGGGTTTCACCCAATTAATCTATAATATCTCAGTTAGTGTTTAAAAACATAATTACCCAAAACCCCTAACTTGGGTACATGAACCCTAACTCTTCAATTAACTATTAACGCATCAATTAAGTGTACTTACCTTGCAAGGATCATCTTTATAACTTCCCATTAGGAATGAACCGTTAATTCATCATCAATTGGTCCACAAGACCAACCCATATTTTCCTCCATTCTTCTAAACCGACTTCAATAATCATCGAAACTATTGAGAAAATCTGCATTTTAATACTTGAAGCTTTCTTCATTTTAAAACTGTTTCACCCTTTGACACTTTTGGTCCCTCAAGCCTCTTTCTTTCTATTTTGGCCACAAGATACTTATATTAAGTTTACCATATGGCAACTTAGGTCCCCACGATTTATATAACTATAACATAACATTTATTAATTATTAGTTTAACTATCGGGTTAACTAGTCAATCTGTCAAGTCTTTAGACCATATTCATCTAGGTAGGACCTATTTGTATTTCGGGATATGGGTGTAACAATAGTGACCATTTATGTAATTTACTCTAAACTTTAAATGTTTAAATTTTGACAAATTTTCTTAGTTATTTCAAAACAAATCAAGAAATTAAAAATTTGTAAAAATATTTGCTAAAACGAATGACAAGTAATCAAGAAGGGTTAGCATCGAACATAAACTTAATCATAATCAATGTTAATTGCTTGTGGTGATATTTGTTTTGTACTTGAGATTAATCGAAATGATTTGACTTTTGTACAATTTATTGCAAAACTTGTGATTATACTTGTTGACTTACAATCAATGCAGATTGTAACTAGTTCTTAGCATAGTGAAGACTTGTGGACATTACTGTTCATAACTCATACTTCAAGGTTATGGCTTTTACTCACATTCATAGTAAAAAAATTTACTCACATTCAAAGTAAAACAAATTTATATTGGTTGAAAACTGTGGAAAGAAACTTGAAATAGTGGGAAGTAATGTTCGAGGTATCGAGATCAAGTTCAAGGATGATTTAGTGAATACTTAAAGTCATCAATGATGTTGAATCTAAAAGGTTACATAGTTTAAACATCTAAAATAGTTTGATAAAGAAGATATGATTTGTCTTCAAGGTTTTAGTTTCTCATATGTTTGATCAAGAACGCTAAAGATTGATGAGATGCCCGAAAATGATGAAGAGGGGATACAACAACAAAGTTTTGAAGTAATTGGTAGTGTCTCATGAAGCATAAATCCAATTAACGCCATTACTTCAAATATTAAATGATCACTCCTCAACAAAGTCAAATCTCATCATCAGCGACAAACCGATCAAGATTAAAGGTCTCAAGCCTTTCAAGATCAATACTTCAATAACATCCTATACAACAACTTAATCAACGAAAAATGCTACAAAGAATATATCAAACAAAATAAATATTTACGTGAAACATCAAAATCTTCAAAGAAAGAAAGTATGATAGTCTACAAGAAGCTGGTTGATCAAGTTGAGTAGATAATTCAAGCCGACAAATTTCAAAGTCGAACTTTCGAGAAGAAATGAAAAGCATCTACTCAAGATTGTTTGAGAAATTTCAATGAATATTCAACATCAACTTTCTTAAGATTCAAGAAGTTGTTAGTTTGAGGAGGAGCGGATTCATAAACTACAAAGAACAAAAATAAAATGACTAAACTACTCTCGTGTGCCAAGAATGTGACTAGAGATAACGAGATGACATAATGGTCGTTATAGTTTTAGACTAGTGGTGAGCAACATTTAAAATGTTTTTTTTTTTTTTTTTTTTTTTTTTTTTTGGGGGGGACTACAGTAATTTTGTCAAAATTTTGACTATACATGAAATCTACAAAACCTTGGGGACTATACATGTGATTTACTAAAAAAAATAACAAAGTTAATTATTTAAAATTGAAAAAATAAATAATAAATAAATAAAAGGCTAAAACATCAGAGCTTGAAGTTAAAATTTAGGGGCAATTGCGAGACCAATCCGGTCGCTCAAAGTGGTAGGCTTTTAGACTCGCTTTAGTGGTTTTGAAATAGATCGAGAGACTTGCGACTTTTTAAATTTTAATATCAAGCGACATGTGTCACCCAATAAAGTCGCACCCAATCATTGTTGTAATACTTTTGTAAGGGCTAACTAAGTGTACTTTTTGAGCGGAATATATCTATCGGCTTTTTATACTTTGAAGCGACCTTTTATTTTGTCATTTCTACTAAAAGTCAATTTTGAAAAATAATATTTTATTCTTTTCCCTCCCAATGAGCAACCTGCTTGATACTTTGAAAGACTTTTCTTAGTTTTCCCTCTCTCTCTTCATGAAAAATCACATACAACCCAAAATAAATTAAAACACCCAATCCATTCTTCCATTTCATATATTTTCCCATAAGGCCATAACCACCACCACCCACTATCCGACTACGAGTCGACCGCCACCAACCACGAGTCAACCCACCGCCACCAGATCTAACCACGAGCCGAACACCACCAACCCACCACGAGCGGACCAGCACAACTCAAACCATAAGCTGATTTTTGAGGTTCTTTTATACTTTTTCTTGTTTGATCTGTATATATATATCAAGTTTTTGAAGGTTTTTTTTATAGATCTATATATTGTTTTTACTTTTTTGAGTTTTTATAACATTTCTGAATTCTCTTTTTTTAGTTTTTTATCGCTACCACCGTTGTCGTCGGAATCCTTTTGGCGTCGCCTTAATCCTCATATTGCCACCACGAACACGCTGCTATCACTGGTGAATGAATGGTTTCTTCTTAAAGTTTCTTGGTAAATTTATGTTTTGAGGTTTATTGTGTATTTCAAAGTTTGTTGGCAGTTTGTAAGTTTATGTAATTTTTGTTGTAAAATTTATGTAAGTTTGTGTATTTTGTTGATAGAAAGTCATGATTTATAAATTTGTTATAATTTAGTTGTGTAGAATTTGTTGTAAGTTCTCTGTGTAAAGTTTGTTGTAATTTAAATTTGGTTTGTTTATATTTTTGTATAGTTTGTTAGTAAATTGTTGTAGATTTTTGGTAAATTATTTATCTAAATTTGGTAGGGGTGAGCATGGGGCGGGGTCGGACGGTTTTATGGTAAAACCAAAAACCGAACCGTATATTTCGGTTTTTGAAAACTACAAACCGTTGGTGTCGGTTTTTTCGGTTTCGATGTTTCGGTTTTTGACATTGAATCGGTTCGGTTTCGGTTTTTATTCGGTTTTTTCTAACTAGGAAACAAGCAATTTTTAATCTTATATAAAGTTTACGAAGGTTCAGGCAAAAATATTTAAACAAATACAAATACTAGCATAATATCCAACAATCCAAAGTTTCGACAAACGTACAAAACAACAACATGAATCTAAAATATAAAATGCTTGTCTTTGCGGCTTTGCATTTTTCTCCCGCAAAAACATTCAAAGAACACTATTGCTCGAAAACAAAGATAAAATATATATAAATATAACATATTCGAATGTATAGATAATAAACAACACTATTACCTTTTTTTCTTCTTTCTAATACATAAAGTTGTATATTTAAAACATTTAGAATTAAATAGCAAATCTCTTATATAAATAAATATAAAACATATATAAAAGGTGGGGTAGGCGGTTTTCTCGGTTCGGTTTTCTCATGAAACCGAAACCGCCCCAAACATTCGGTTTTATAAAATTCAAAACCACCACCATCGGTTTGTCAAATGAGGCGGTTTTTCGGTTTCGATTCGGTTTTGGTTTTATGCTCACCCTAAAATTTGGGATTTTTAAAAATTTGAGAGGTTGTAATTTTTTTAATAAAATTTGAAAGTTTTCAAATTTTAAAAACTCCTTGATATTGCTTGTATTTTTGCATTATTGAGGCTATGTATTATTTGAAACCTATAATGAATTCTTTTTTCTTCCATAAAACCATGATATATATGGATGCATTTGGAAGCTCGTAGTGATAGAAACTTGGTACAACAATTTATTTTTGTATTGGCTGTGAAAAAAATAAAAGGATGGTTAATTGTGAAAACTTTCCGCTTTACAAAAATCTTTACATTCAAAAACATTGAGCCTATACAAGCGTAGTATGTGCTTTATTGTAACCACGGTAGGGATGGCAAAAACCCGAACCCGGGAAACCCGAAACCCGAACTTATTGGGCGGGCGGGCATGCTTATCGGGTTTGGGCGGGTTTGGGGCCTTAAGGGATTCTTATCGGGTTTGGGCGGGGACGGGCACACATCCCGCCCGCCAAAATATACATATACATATAGATAAAATATTGTGGTAGTATTTACTTACTAAATATAATTCTCTATTTTTGTTAGTTTTTATCTTTGTGATTTATTCTTTAGTTTTTATCTTGTTTTGTGTCATATTATTCTATAAAGTTGTGATTTATTCCAATGATTAATATATTACTAATGGTTTCTCGATTATTCAAGCTATTCCATAAAATAATATTGTTAATAGTGTAAAAATAAGAATAAACGGGGAGCGACACGAGTATGATGGAGTATCGCGCTCAAAAAAGACAACTCGATAAGACCCCGATAGGGAATGGGCGGGTTTGGGGAGTATCTTGCCCGATGGGCGCCGATAAGATCCCAATGGGGATTAGGGCGGGTTTGGGATGGTTTTGTTATCGGGTTTGGGGATGGGGATTGCCAAACCGCCCCAAACCCGCCCATTGCCATTCCTAAACCACAGGCTTCAACTATTTAAAAAAATGAGATTTGACAACTCATATTTTCTAAGTTGCTCAAAATACAAAGTCGTAAGTCGTTTAGGTTGCTCAACATTGGGAATGGGCAAAAGAATAAGATAATATTTTTCAAGTTTGACAATTTTAGTAGAAAATGACAAAATAGAAGGTCGCTCAAAATATGAAAAAGTAGCTTTATATATTTCGCTCAAAAAGTACACGTGGGGCGGTTTGTTTAGTTTTTATATTAAGTTACATTAAGCTAAAGTGTACATGCGGATATATCTTTGTCTGTATGTAAATGAATAAATGGTTGTTTGTTTTGTATCTTGAATAAAGTTTCGAATTAATAAAATTATTGTTATACCATTTTATTTGAAATAAGTGATGATTAGTGGTTAAGAAGTAGAAAGGTAAATATGTAAAAGTAGGATAAAAGTGATGACTAAATATAGAGACCCTTATTCTCATAACTTTTTAAAAGGTTATCCATTTAAATTAAGCAAAAAAAACACTCAATTAGTGACTTAATTAAATTATTTATTTTACAATTAATCTTTTAAGTCGTTATCAAACACCACCTTAATTAGCCCTTACAAAAGTATTACGACGGTGATTGGACGTGACATAATTGGGTGACACATCGCGCTTGATATTAAAACTTAAAAGTCGTAAGTCGCTCAGTTTATTTCAAAAGACCACTAAAGCGAGTCTAAAAAGCCCGCCACTTTGAGCGACTGGGCTGGTCTCAAAATTAGCCCTAAAATTTATCCTCTCTTTATGTGCTTGAAACATCATGGAGCTTGAAGTTAAAAACATGGCCTCCTTACGTGCTTCATTTTCACATTTGACAAACTGTAAATTAATCCTCTACAACAAGACGCTACTTATCCATAAATTCAAACCCCAATGCAACACAGACATCACGACCTTGATGCGCAACGGCCAATGCGACTCCGCTTTTCGCATTTTCCAAACCATGACTCACCGCACTTCCGTTTCATGGAACGCCATCATCTCCGGATACTTGGCGAATAATAACTTCACTCTTGCACGCCAACTGTTCGACGAAATGCCTAACAGACATATTGTTTCGTGGCTGTGTCAGGAATGGTAATCTGGGTGACTGGGTCCAACTAGGACGTTGTTTGATCAAATGCCGTTCAAAGACGCCGTTTCTTGGAATGCCATCTTTTGTCTGGCTATGCTTAGAGTGGGTACGTCGAAGAGGCGCGAAAGGTTTTTGATATGATACCTGACGAGTGTAGGAATTTCATTACGTGGAATGGGATACTTGCTGCGTATGTGCAGAACGGGAGGTTGTTTGAGGCGAATAATGAGGATAATTGGGTGTGATTTCGTGGAACTGTTTGATGGGCGGGTATGTGAGGAAGAGGAGGTTGGGTGATGCGAGGCTGCTTTTTGATACGTTTCGTTGACTGCTATGAAGCGTTTGGTATGAACTCTGTACTCATATATATAAACCTTAACAAATAAAAACACATGCTATAACATTCTTGTGACAATTTTCTTTTTCTTATTAAACATGAAATAAATAAGATTCGGTGGAAAATAATAAAGCTGAAAAATGAGATAAGAAAGCAACAACTGATTTGATACATAAACTTTCCACTAAGTTATGTCTGCAATGATTGCTTTCTCAAATATAACATTCTTTTTTCACATTTCAAATTATATCATTATTCACAAAAAACATCTTTACAAAACAGCTGCACTCTCAGAGAGCATAGCAAGGTACCTTTCTGTTTAAATTTTATACAAAAGTATCTATTACTTAAATCTATTTTCTGATCAAAGCATGTGAAGAAGATCATGTTTGTTTTACTACCAAACAAGTTAATAAGTATTCAAATGTTTAAGGTTAAAAGCCTAACAATCTAAAGTTAAGCTGTCAAAGAATACCATATATAGATGTCATGATCATATTTGTTTTGCTACCAAACAAGTAATGGATTATGATTTTTGGAGGATTAACCTTTTTTTCATAATATATTCAATTCCTGTTTATATGCCTCTAGAACTCCCTTTCGATCAACTGTACATATGTTTAAGGGTAAAAGCTATAATTGAACTACACATGTTCAGAAATGTCATATTAGACGAACACTATATAGTTGAAGCCATTAAAAGACAATATGGATGTCATGAACGTTTGGAAAATAAAGAAGCCAAAATTTTGCTAATTTTGATATGATGGGAGTTGTAATCATGTAAAGTTTTTTGGTTAAGAGTGTGGAGCAAGCTAGTTCAATCGCGGATGTTAACGTTATTTTCAGCAACTTGTTCTTCCTTTCGTCCTCGTGTTCCCTTTGACCAATTTCCAATTAGTTTGCTTATAGTTGGGTGAAATTAATGTCATTGACTGATAAAGAAATGATTAATGAATATGCTTAATCAAATATATAGCAGTATCTATATTTGCTTTTCTTTGCTTTATTATATTGTTTAGTTGGAAAACATTAAAAACATTTGGACTCCTATAGCTACCAACCTGATATTGATATTAAGCCTGCTTTTGCGCTGAAATTTTAGAACTTTAACATGAAAACAGTTTGCTATGCGTCGACCAAAAGGTCGGAAACAATGGTTACCCAAATAAAAGTTACGATAGTTAAAATTGATAATTTGAGAAAAAAAAAAAAAAAAAAAAAAAAAGTCCAGTTTGTGCCAACTGATAGTAAAAACAAGAAAGCTTGAATGACTGCTACTTCTTTAAATTGTCTGATTGTTTTGTGTGTTTTGTAGGTCTCACTAAAGTTAATATTCGAGTAATGGAGTTTGTAACCGCAATCATTGGTCCTGTTGTTGAATCTTTGATGAAGCCTGTCAAGAAACATTTGGGCTATATCTTTTCCTCAACAAACAACGTCAGGAACATGAATTCTAGATTGAAGCAATTGGATGGTACAAGCATTGATGTCAAAAAGCACATGGAAACAAACAATACAAGTCAACTGGAGATACCTACTCGGGTACCGGGTTGGTTGGAAGATGTCGAAAAGATTAAGGAAGATGCTGAAACAATTTCAAGTAACTACAATGGCTGTTTTAATGTGAAGAGGAGGTACCAAGCAGGAAGAAATGCATTCAAGACCACTGAGGAGATCGATGGTCTTATTAAGGAAAATACTGAAATAATTTGGGCGATACCCAAAACCTCTTGGAAAAGTGAGTTTTAAAAGGACCCACTTCTGTACCGTCAAATGGTGATGCCAAAATTACTTCAAATCGAGAGAGAAGATTTTTGAGGATGCACTCGGGTTCCTTCAACAAGATCACAAGCTGCAAGTTATAGCGCTATGTGGCATGGGTGGTGTTGGAAAAACCACAATGATGGAACAACTGAAGAAGACTGTCGAAGATAGGAATATGTTTGGTTGGATTGTGAAGGTGGTTATTGGGCAGAAGATTAACACGTTTTCAGTTCAACAAACTATAGCAGAATACACTGGACAATCTTTAACTGAAACGAGTAAAACAGCAAGGGCAGATCGTCTTCGTATTACATTTGGAAAAATGGCCCAAGAAGGTAAAAAGGTTCTAGTAATATTGGATGATGTCTGGGAGGTGGTCGAACTCAATGATATTGGATTAAGCCCTTTGCCAACCGGCTTCAAATTGTTGCTAACATCACGAAATGAAACTACTTGCACACAAATTGCAGTAGAAGCTAATTCGGATTTTAAAGTAGTTAGAGTGGATGTCATGGAGAGTCCGAAGCAAATAATTTCTTTTGTGAAATTACAGGAGTTTCAAAAGAGTCTGATCTCGTGCTCAATGATATAGGGAATCAAATTGTGAAAAGATGTGGATTTTTGCCCCTAGCCATCAAACTCATTGCAACAACCCTTAAATCTCAAGAAAATTTTGTATGGCGAGATACACTTAACCGTTTGAAGATAAATGATCTTGATAAAAATGTGCAAGAAATTATTGAAATTAGCTACACTTTTATACGAGAAGAGGAAGTTAAAGCGATTTTTCTGATTTGTGGCTTGTTTCCAGATGACTTTAATATTCCGATTGAGGAGCTGACAAGATATGTATGGGGGCTTAAATTGTTGAAGGGTGTTCCTACTTTGGGTGATGCTAGAGACAGGACAAAAACATGTGTACGCAAACTCAAAAATGCAAGTTTATTGATTGATAGTGATTACCTCGAGTGTGTCAAAATGCACGATCTTGTTCTTGCTTTTGTGCAAGGAGAAGTTTCTAAAGGTGACCATCCATGGATCATTAACCATGGTGATATTTTCGAGGTGGAGTAGGGCTGAGATGAGCAGGTCTTTCCAAAAGATTTCCTTGACCTGCATGGGTATGACCGAGTTTCCAATAGAATTTAAATACCCGAACCTGACACTTCTGAGACTTATGGGTGGAGATAGAACACTTGGGTTTCCTGAAGATTTCTATGAAAAATGGAAACTCTTGAAGTTATAGCGTATGAAAATGGAGTACCCTTTGCTTCCACGATCACTTCAATGCTCCACCAATCTTGAACGCTCATTCTCCATCAATGCTTGTTAATGTTCGATTGCTCTTCTATTGGAGATCTTTTGAATTTGGAAGTGTTGAGCTTTGCACATTGTGGTATCCATAAATTACCATCAACAATTGGGAATTTGAAGAAGCTAAAGCAATTGGATTTGACAGGTTGTGTCGATCTTCTTATTGATGAAGGTGTTTTTAAAAGTTTGGTGAAGCTTGAGGAGCTTTATATGAGGGTTTCCCATGGAAAGCTTATTAATTTCACGGACACAAACTTTAATGAATTGGCACAGTGCTCAAGGAATCTTTCTGCATTGGAGATTGAATTCTTTGAAAACAAGGCTCAGCCGAAGAATATGTCGTTTAAGAAACTTGAAAGATTCAGGATCTCCGTAGGATCTGTTGGTGAGATGGAGTATTCAAAACAAAACAGTAAAAGTATGCACTCATTCGAAAACACGTTGAATTTGGTCACTACTAAAGATGAACTGGTGGAATCTAGATTGAATGAGTTGTTTCCAAAAACAGAGGTGCTTTTGTTAGAAGTGAATGGTATGAATGATCTTGTCGAACTTTCAGTGGCATCGTTTAATAAATTAAGAGAGCTTCAAATTTCCAATTGTTCCGACTTGAGATACCTTTTCACAGTACCACTAGCTAATAGTTTGGTGAAGCTTGAGCGACTCGTAATTAGGAAGTGCCCTGTTATGGGAGTAGTAGCGGATAGTGTAAATGGTGCACAAGGGGTAATCAAGTTTCAACAGCTAAAGTTTTTGGATTTGTCTGATCTACCAATGTTGGTAGGTTTCTGCAACCCTATTATTTCAGTTGAGCTACCTCAATTAGTAGAGTTGAGACTTGACGGCCTGCCAAAATTCACGAGCATTTATCCCGAGAATAAGTCATCAACATCTTCTTCGTCTAGTTCTGCAATTCAACCTTTCTTAAGCAAAGAGGTAATATGTATATGTCAAAATATTAAATGTCAATATATATATTGCACGGATGTATTGATGAATTAACAAACTAGGCCTATATGTTGTGCAGGTTGTGATCCCTAAGTTGGAGACATTGAAAGTTTCTAAGATGGAGGCATTGCAAAATATATGGCCATATCAATTTTGCAGCAGTGGGAAGTTAACAGTTGCATACTGAGAGAAATTGTAGTGATAAATGTGATAATCTTGTGAATATTTTTCCAAGCAATCCGATGCCATTGTTGCATCATCTTATTGATCTCCATGTTGAAGATTGTGGCTCCTTGGAATTTATATTCAATATTGACGGGATGTGTAGGTGAGATTGACACGGTTGTAGCAGCTTGAGAAACATTGAAATACGCTCAGGGAGATTAGAGAGGTGTGGAGGTTGAAAGGTGTATGTAATCCTGATGTCATCATACTTGGCTTCCAAGCAGTTGAGAGAATATTCACATCTAGCTGTAAAAGTTTTACAAATTTGTTCACACCTACCTTCGCAAGGTTTGATTTGGGCGCACTTGATTACCTTATCATTGATGGTGCGGCGTTATAACGAGAAAAGCAGGATAAACATCAAAGAATCAGTTGAAAGGAGCCACGAGGTATGTAATAATTCCTACTTTCAGTTTCAACTTATAGAAGGAATTCCACATCTCAACTGAATTAGATATTCACATTTGTTTTATGTATTGATAGCTGCAGATGAATGATATAAACAGGGGAGAGATATTACAAGTTGATGATATTATTCCGGATGTTAATGTTGCAATTCCATTTCATGTCTTATCTATGTTTCATCACCTCAGATACCTTATTATAAGCAACCGTGCTGATGTTAAGGTGGCGTTTGAGATAGAGAGTGCAACCAGTAAAGATTCAGCAACAAGTAAAAGGGATAATCAACAATCACCGCTCCTTCCCTACTTGGAGTCCATAGTGTTAGAGAAGATGGAGAATATGAATTATGTGTGGAAGTGTAATTGGAATAAATTTTTATGTTCTACGACACAACAGAAATCCTCTTTCCAGAACCTGAAAACCATAAATCTTGCAGTGTGCAAAAACATAAAGTATTTGCTCTCACCTTGCATGATTAAACTTCTTTCCAGCTTAGAGCGAATTGACATACGTTTTTGTGATGCTATTGAAGAAGTTGTTTCAAATAGAGATGATGAATATGAAGAAATAGCTATATCTTCCCAAACAAACACTACTTTCTTACCCGTTTGAGAATCTCATTCTTGTTAATCTACCACACCTAAAGCATATTGATGGTACTGTCTCAATATTACTTCAAGTACGAATTCTATTCATGATCACTTGAAGGTATGTTTTCTTTTCTTTTAATATATCCTAATCCTATGCATAGTCAACTATATTTTAATTTCTTTTAATATCCATTCTTTATTACGTATGACGTCTATTGAAAAGATTGTGAGTGGTAGAATGATTTGATAAAATAGCGGAAAAGGTAATTACGAAACACAATTTGTTTTCTTTCTTTAAAAACGCACTTTCATCATTTTCTTTTTAAATTACATTATCTTGTAAACCGTTAATCGTTACGCGAAATTAATTTTACCATCGCGATGAGAATTAAATTATCTTTCTATAGATATGGACTTCTATATTACTTTCGACGAACATTTTATTCGAAATTTATGAAAAATAAAAATAAAAATGTGATTCGAAAAATAAAATGTGATTTATTACTTTAATAATCACATGTGAATTTTTTTTTATTATTTTAATTTTTTAACTCGGGTTTCGAACTCGACATTGCGAGCCAGCTAAAATCACATGTGATTTATGATATCATACTTGATTTTAAAAATAACAAATCAGAAGTTATTTATAAAATAACAAATGATAAGTGATAAGTGATTTTACAAATGTGATTTTTCTTAGCGAAACTTTCTAACACTAAAAAATGGTCGAAAGTATATCAAAGTGCTCGTTCTTGAAAGATAAAAATATTCTCTTAGCGATTGTGTGTTTTGTAGCTTGAAGATTTACCGTTAGCAAGATTATCCCATTTGTTCTTTAGAAAAAGTGCTATTTATTTATCTCACCTCTAAAAATGATATACGCTAATTTTGTTATTTGTGTTATTTCTAATTGTATGTAATGTAATATAAGTTGAATGTATACCTCAAATTCTCTAAAGATCCGATGAACTAATTCTAGCTATTCAATTTTTTTATATATAAAAAAAAAAAAAAAAAAAAAGAAAAGAAAAAGAAACACCTTACTTTCATCATTTAAAATATATATATATATATATATATATATATATATATATATATATCTCACAAACCAAGAATCGTTATGTGAAACCAGGTCATACCATCATGGCGATAGTTAAATCAAATTTCTATAGAGGCACTTTATATACCTTCAACGAACTTTTTTTGTTGTTTTTGTGAATGTTGAAATTTCGTCCGAAAAAATCACTTATGATTTGTTACTTTAAAATCACAAATCACACGTGATTCCTAACATATAAATCATATGTGATTTTCACATGCAAATTTTAACACTAAAACAAAACTCAAAAAAGGTCCGTCAAGTAATATCAAAGTGTCCGTCTCTTGAAAGATAAAAAAATTATCGTCGCAATAGTGTATTTTTTTTAATTTCAATTAAATATGAATAACCAAGATTTGTTTATTGGATCTTCTGAGAATATAAGGTATATATTGAACTTAACTCATATAATAAAGTTTAACAAATACAATCACTTATATGATTGTAAAATATATGCTTATCTTTTAAAGTAGATAAACATCAAAAAAAAATAATAATAATAAATTATATGCATATGCTTATCTTTACTTATACCAAGATACAGTAGAGCATACGCATGTTAGGATATGTTTATTTTGAATTCTTAAAACTAATTTTACAGCTTAGACAAATTAATTCCTTGGGGCTAATCTCTTGGTATTGATGACATGTTCAACTAAACTTCCAAAATTATCAAAGCAATATGTTTAAGTATTTACATGTATGCATATCTGTATTTACAACAAAAAGTGTACGTACACTAATTTTTCATGTCACATAGTGTTCTCAGGTGGGTTTTGCTTCTCCATCATTATGCCAATATTCCAGAAAGATAGAGATCTATGCATGTGAGATGTTAGCAACTCTGATTCCATTCAGTGCAGTGGGAAAGTTGCAAAAGCTTGAAGAGCTGAAAATATCCTATTGCCGGTCACTAAGGGAGATATTTGAAATTAGAGGACCAACAGGAATGGAGGTGATAGTGCTGATGCTGATGATGAAATTGGTGATATACTTTCTGGAGTGACGATTCCAAGGTCCATAAATATTACTTTGCTTGAATTGCCCAACTTAAAGATATTGCGGATTTTCAACTGTGATCTTTTGGAACATGTATTTACAAGTTCCACACTTGATGGCCTCAAGCAGCTTGTAGAGTTGACCATAGAAGAGTGTAATGCAATGCAAGTGATTGTGAAGGAAGATGGACAACACAACTCTAAAACTGTTCTCTTTCCCCGTCTAAAGTCTCTTACACTAACCAATTTACCAAATGTCGAAGGTTTCTTCTTGGGAATGAATGAGTTCCGATGGTCAATATTGGATGAGGTTAGGATATATGGTTGCCCAAAAATGACGACTTTCACATCTGGTCGCTCGATTACTCCAAAGCTCATCTACATACAAACAGGCATTGGCAAGCATAGTCTTGAATGTGGTCTCAACTTTCCATTGTCCAATGCATCACGTGAGGTATGTTATTACCATAATTGCATCAACAAATCAGTTAATCTCTGTTTGCTTTATTATTTGGCAATTAATTTTGTTTCTGGTCGTGTGTCTACCTGATGATGAATTACGTTTTGTTTCTTCATTAGGAAATTCAGCTCCATAGCTCAAGTATGTGTTCTGATCCAAAATAATAAAGCTACTTCAATTCTCATGGTCTTTTCAAATCTAGTTGAAGTAAATGTAGAATGGCATACAAACTTGTTGAAGAGCGGCATTATTTTCCAAGCAACAATTGATAAATCTGCAGAATCTAGAAAAGCTTCATATCAGGAATAAGTATCGGCTGCCATCTTTCAAGGAGGTAAAGGAGATATTTGAAGTTGTAGATTTGGAAAATAACGATTTGAATGATAAGCAATCTGTTGTGGTATTTCCAAAGCTAAAAGAAGTGACTGTGGAAAGGCTTGATAGTATGAGGTATATATGGAAGAGCAGTAGGTGGATAACATTGAACTTTCCAAACCTTACAAAAGTGTTAATTGATGATTGTGCGCTTCTTGAACATGTTTTCACATGTGGCATGGTTCGCAGATCTATTACAGCTACATGAGCTTGAAATTAGTAGGTGCCGTAATATGGAGGTAATTGTCAAGAAAGCAGAAGATTCTGACACTAGAGCTACTGATGTTGTTGTGTTTCGTTCTCTGAAATCCATAAAACTTGGTTCCCTTAGAAAACTCAAGGGATTTTGCTTGGGCATGGAGGATTTTCTATGGCAATCATTAGATACTTTGGAAATCAAAGACTGTCCACAGATAACGGTTTTCACGTGTGGACAATCAACTACTCCACAGCTAAAGGTAATAGACACATCTTTTGGATTGTGCTACGCAACAGAAGACCCAACCTCCTTTATAAAGGCCAAACAACAAGAGGTACATGATCTCTGTCAGATATTTACATGTTTATCATATTCAGGGGTTTGAATCACTCTATTAATTAATACTTCTATTCTCCTACAGGGATTGAAGTTCTGAGGAAACAATGAGTTTATACCTGATAATTAGTGATGCATTATTTTGGTATGGAATTTGACGACAAGAATATTGAATAAGTAATATTGCATCTGTGTACATTGTCCATGCCTCAACCTTGCTTGTAGTTTTCATTTGTTCCGTTTTCAATAAGCCGAAACTTGTTTCTCACCTTAATGAATTGACTTGTTCAATATCGATAAAATAATAAAAACATGCTATAATGAGCTCCAGCATCTGTTATTTGTGATGAATGAATTTCCGTAGCCTATATCATAAAACAACCCGTAATACATCTTGAATGCACAGGTACAACATGCAACATAATCTGTTGAAATAATTAGCATTAATTAATTAAAGTTAGACCTATTTGACTTGTTATATCATGTGCTCTTCTCTTAGCTGCACCTGAACATTTTTTGTTGGTTTATATGTGAATATTTCTTTCTGTCTGAACATTATACAGATAACGTGGTTATTTGTTCTACTGGTTTATCTGGCTATAGTGATTTGATCCGTGCCAAACAGTCAAGTCAAACAGACTTAAAACAGCTTAAGCACGAAATCAATGAAGATCAGAGAATACAGTGGATTCCCGGGTCGTTAAGTCCCACGGAGACTCAATGGTGTGTACAACACTTGATCAGACGATAGATTGATCACTAATGATAGTGATCGAAAAGGATTTGCATAGGATAATTACACTACTGAAAAAGATTATAAAATAAAGCGACTTAAATACAAATTAAGAAAATTAAAAAGATAAAAGATATTAAATAAACGCTATCACTATATTTAAAGTGATGAGCGTTTAAAACTTGAAACTAAAACTTACGTTTAAATTAAAATTACGTAAGCGTACAAAATAAAGCGTGAAACTTACACAATATAAATCCTAAAAATATGAAAAATATATTTTTACAATCCTAATGATAAAAGAAAATTATTAGAAAAATAAAATTATTTTTATGACTAATTAATTAATTATTATTAATTAAAAACTATTTTAAACTATTTAATAATACTCTAAAATAAAAGAAAATATGAAATAAGATTAGAAAAATAAAATTAAGACTTAGAAAAATCTAAAATATTATAAAACTAATTTTAAAACTGAAAATATATTTTTTAGACTTTTTATGTATTTATTATTAATTTAAAACTATTTAAAACTAATTAAAATGCTAAAAAATACTTTTTAAGCTAAGAAAATTATAGAAAAATACTTTTTAAGCTTTTTACATTTATCTAAACTTAAGAAAATTGAAAAATTATTTTTTAGAACCTTTTTCTAAATTTTTTGTATTAAATGCTATTTAAAAATACTTAAAAACTAATTTAAATTGAGAAAAATAGCAAAACAACTTGGAAAAATCTGAAAATTTCAGGGAAAGTCTAAAATTATATAAGGAATAAAGGAAAAATATAAAAACAAGGTGCTATGTGGATGGAATAGGAGCGATGTGGAAAGTGCTTAAAATAAGCACTTCCAATAAGCAAAAGGAGACCAATAAGCACCAAACCAAAGCAGGAACTATAATATGCTAAAGAACTAGAATGAAACTTAAAACAACTATCCTACACTTCTAAATCACAAGCTCAAAGGATTTGAGGAGATGAGCTTATGTCAGCAACGGTGAGAAGGTGCCTACTTTAAGCCCAAGTATAAGCACTCAAATAAGCTACAAACCAAAAACCACTTATGAAGACCTAAACTAGACCTGGCCCAGAGTTTATGAGCCAAAAACCAGACCAAGGTGAGCTAGGAGGAGCTCTGTGCAACCTCTGCAAACACTGCATAACCCCTGTGCAGACCTGATGCCCTGCACAGGGGACTTCGGACCATTTTAACAAGCACTTTTAGGGCTTATAAGAAATTAGCAAAATTACACAAAAATCACTACAAGAAAATAGACCAAGGGAATATTTTAAAACAACAAGAATCACTGAAATTGGCCCAAAGATGAGTCCACTAAAAATCTTCCTAATTGAGCTCAAACCGAGTTTGCAACATTTTGACTTTTGACAAAACTAAAGTTTGACTTATTTGAAATTTGATCTTGATTTTTGGATTGAAAATGATATGTTATGATAAAATAAAACTAAAGCAAGCAAGACCTATGACTTTTGAACACAAAACAAGCTTTTGATCTTGTAAAAGCTCAATGAGATAAGTTATAAAGACAAATTGAAAGTGATTTTGACTTAGGACAAGTTCGAGCACATATGACTAACTCAAATGAGCATAAAACATCTACTCAAGCATGAGACAACAGATTCTAACTCGATTAGGTCTCTAAGGCATGAATTACAGATTAATCCAAACACCCTAATCACAATCGTCAATGAACTCAAAGCGAGATAACCACTACTCCAACTTGTTCCAATGATTAAGCCGATTTAACATGACCTAGATACGACTATACAAACAAGTCTACACTCGGTGATCACAAAACAGATACAAGCATATTATGCAAAATGGAAGAAAAATGGAAATGAGATTTGAACTCACAAGTGCTCGGTGATTGCAGGGCTTAAAACCAAACCAAAACGATCTAACCTAATCCATTCCAACTCAATATCATCACCGGATCAACCCATATCATCACCAAATCCATTCATGGCGATTTTGACTTTTGTTGACCATGTAACAATTTCACTTGAAAATGAAATGTGAGCTTATACAAAGCTTATAGAGAGTTTAAACTGACTTATTTAAGCTTAAAATAAGCTTCTAAAAGCTTGAGCATAGGATTATAAAACTGAGATTGCAACAGTAACATGAAACATGGATTTTATTTAAAGACTTTGATTAAGAACTCAAAAGCATATTACAAAGGGTTATTAACTTAATGTTGATACATAAAAGCGGAATTACAATATTTTAACTAAAACTAAAACATTTAATTAAAACGACATTTAAAGTAAAAAATAAAAACTAGCTCTCGCCTCTCTTCTCCTCTTGCCTCCTTTTTATACTCAAACTTCTTTCCTCTTGACTCGAGCACTTCCCACCAATATCTTGGACCATTGGATGAGCTTAAGTGATTTTGGCCGTTTGATTGTTTTTGGCGCCAAAGTGGATTATCAACGGTGGGGTAGAGTGTTAAGGAGAATGAGCATTTAATGATATTTGGGTTGTGATGAGGTGGGGACAAGGAGAGTGATATGAGGAGGGAATGGATGTTGAGTGGAGTTCAGGCAGTGGTTGGGAGGAGGAGAAAATGGGCGCCAAGTGGTGGGTTTGTTTGATGGGTAGTTGTTTAATAATAGGGGTTCAAATGGCTTTTGACGGGGGTCGAGAATTGGGTAAGGGTCAAAATGGTTTAAGGCTTAGTTTAGTACATAGGGACCTTTTGTGTAATTCTCCAAACTTGAGGACCAAAACTGCCATATTTTCATAAAGTTTCTCCAAGGACCATAAGTGACAAGCTTCCATAGTATAAGGACCAAAATTGCCATTTTGCACTTTTCCAGGGGCCATTTCTGCCAAATTTGAAACTTGAAGGACCATTTTTGTAATTTACTCAAACTTTTGATATTCTTCACCAAAGGACTAAATTTGACAACTTTTGATTTTAAAAGGACCTTTGGTGACTTTACTTTTGAAATTATGTGCTCGGGACCTGTTTTTTGACAACTTTTGAAACTTGGGGACTAAAACGCAATTTTGCAAATTTGATATGTTTTTCATCCGATTTTAATATTTTGCATTTAAAACACATAAAACACGATTTGTGATATTTTGATCATTTTGATGTGTTTCAGTGTTTTCAGATGATTTTGCGTTTATTTTGTACAAAATGATGAGTATTTAGACACTCATCATGATTACATTACTCCATCCAAATATTTAAAATTGCTTTCTTGATTGGATTACCATTTTGATGTTATAGCTCTAGGTGAATTGCAGAATGAAATTGAGCGAAGAATGGAATGGTCAAGAAAGAGAATTGACTTAGAGAATGAGAACGAATTCCATTGTTCGGCACGAAAAACGTAATCAAGCGGAGAATATATTACAAGATTGACTCTCTTGTTTGGCACATGAGAGAGAGCTGAATACAATTTTTTCGAACTTTATATTTCACGTTTTATGTCATTTTTGCCCAATATAATGTTCTTTGCATTTTGTAACTAGAGCTGTGAACCCACATTTAAACAAAACATAATCCCCAAAGTCACAATTAAACAATGTATCAATTATAAGATCACAATAACACCGTTAAAAAGACCTTTGCATAAAAATTGGAAAACATACAAAATAATCATCCAAATGGAGTAGCTTTGCATCTTCATGTCCCACGTTGTGAAACATCGAATTGGATTTCCCAGTCCCAGTTATTAATTAATATGTATGTTGTCTGAGAATTCACGTTGTATGTTTAAAATAATCAAATATATACAAGGGACAAGTTATCCACACCCTCCCATTGAGAGGGTATCCAATGATTGGGTGCATCGCGGGTTTGTACGGTGTGCATCACGAGTTATACGGTTTGACCAAAAACCTATGATGTGACAACAATGGTCAAGAAAGTCGTGTAGGAGTTAATGGGATTAAGAACCAATCAGGTTAATGGGATCAAGAACCATGCGAATATCAAAACTTTGACTAGAATAACAATAACTGGGATCCACAATAACTAGAATAACGATCCTAGAATGAGGTTAATGGAGCAAAATTAAAGTCGTGTAGGCTTTAGTGGTCAATAAAAGCAGTAGACAAAATCAAGAACCAATCAAAGTACAACACACTTGGTCGACAAACAATCAAAACACACCTTGACAACACACTTGGTGAGAAGCGATGTCTGAACGAAAATAAAATAAAATTGCGGAAGCTATAGAGAGGATCGAGTTAAGGTTTGATACCATGTAAGACCGTATGTTTACATTGAAACCCATAGATTAATCTTTATTAATCATCCACTATTTATAATAGTGAAACCTAATACCCTTAACCCACAAACCGGGCTTGAGCTTATCCTTATCCTTTAATGTGAAAACATAAGGAGGGTTCTATCTCACATCCTATATACAATTCAACCACATCTAGAAAAAGAGGTGGTATGAACAATGATAGTACTTCCAGTTCTATATAAGAATGAAGAAGATAATAGCAACACAATGATATTTCAAAGGGTTTGTTATAGAAATATGAATTGTAGTTACAATGATTTGTTAAAATGGAATTTGAGAGAGAAATGCTAACTGTTATAATTGGTGAATGAATTACAAAATGAAAGAGAAGCGATATTTATACAATGGAGTGGTAAGGAAGATGGATTGAGTTGTAACAACTTTTCCGCCAAAAGTTGTTATTTGACTTTCATATATTTGACTTTCCAGTTTGACCTTTTATTCATATCAATACCCTCCCCTTCACAAAATTCTTGTCCTCAAGAATCTATTAGGAATTCAGGGAATCTCTTAGCTATGTCACTGTGTAGTTCCCAACTAGCATCAGCTTCAGAACCATTAGTCCACTGGATTAACACAAAAACTTCAGCCTTGTTTTTGACCTTCCCAAGTCTTCTGTCTAAGGCCTTGAGTGGAACTTGCAAAACTTCTCCTTGTTGATTACAAATAGGTAGTGTAGGTGTAGCATTTGGAAGAGGACCTTTGAACAACTTTAACTGTGAAATGTGGAAGACTGGGTGAATTTGAGAAATAGTAGGTAAGGATAATTTGTAAGCCACTTTCCCAATCCTAGCCATTATTTGAAAAGGACCAAAGTCATTTGGAATGAGCTTGTTGTACTTAGCCTGCCTGAGAGTGACCTGTCTATGAGGTTGTAATTTTAGATAGATCCACTGACCCACTTCAAATTCTCTGTCTGTCCTTCTTTTGTCAGCACTGGTTTTCATTTTCTGTCGGGCTCGATGTAGATGGAACTTCAAAAGGTTGACAGCTGCTTCTCTAGCACTCAATGTTATGTCTACTGCATCAACACTACTTTGGCCTTGTACATAAGAAATTGGACTTGTAGGAGGTTGACCATACACTATCTCATATGGAGTTGTTTGGGCGGATGTATGGAAGTTGGTGTTGTACCAATATTCACCAAAGGTAACCATTTAGACCATTCCTTAGGCTTCTCCCGAGTCATGCATCTGAGGTAGGTCTCCAAACATCTATTAACCACTTCAGTTTGTCCATCACTCTGTGGATGATAGGCAGTGGAGAAATGCAGGCTAACATGTAACATCTTGAACAAGTTCTTCCAAAACAAGCTTAAGAAGATCTTATCTCTGTCACTTACTATAACTTTTGGGAGACCATGAAGTTTGTACACATTGTCTAGGAACAAATTTGCCACTTGCACTGCTGTAAAGGGGTGACTGAGAGCAATAAAGTGGCTATATTCTTGAGTCATCTACCACCACTAAAATCACAGTTACCATAAGACATAGGTAGACCTTCTATAAAATCCATGGAAATCTCGCACCAAATCAGATTAGGAACTGGTAATGGTGAAGCAACCTCGGATAAGCGACTAAATCTAGTTTACTTCTTTGACAAACATCACAAAAGGCCACAAAGTTTTCACATCTTGCCTCATACCCTTCCAATAACACATGCCACTAAGTCTATTGGTGGTTGCGAGACTTCTGAATGGCCACCCACCGAGTCATTGTGAAAGTGTACCAAAAGAGCTTGTTTTAATTCCTTATTATCTCCTACCAATAGCTTCCTTTCCTTCTTAGTCATCCATTAGACCAAGTGTAATGCTTCACAACTTCCCTTGTTGCAATCTACGAATCAAGGCACGCAAATTAGTGTCGTGTGTCCAAATAGTCTCTATCTTAGCCAAGAAATCGCTGGTAATCTAGTAAGAACCATCTGCAACAACCGATCGCTAGTAGAAATTCTAGATAAAGCATCGCCACACAATTTTCAACCCTTCTTGTAAATGATCTCATAGTCAAAACCCATGATTTTAGGGAGCCATTTCATTTGTGCAGGAGTTGTAATCCTCTGATCAAGCAAATACTTCAAGCTGAAATGGTCAGTTTTAATCTTGAAATGCCTTCCCAAAAGATTACCTCTCCACTTATCCAAAGCTTGAATGACTGCTAACAACTCCCTTTCATATGTGGACAAAGTTTGGTGTCTAGGTGATAGAGTTTTACTGAAGTAAGCTATAGGATGACCACCTTGTTGAAGTACTGCTCCAATTCCTCCTCCTAAAGCATTTGTTTCAATCACAAATTCTTCATCAAAATTAGGTAACTTGAGCACAGGTGCTTGAACCATTGCTTATCTGAGTGTCTCAAAAGCTGTTTGAGCTACTTGTCCCCACTGAAAAGAATTTTTCTTCAACAACTGAGTGAGTGGGTGACTAAGAACTGCATATCCTTTAATGAACTTTCTATAATATCCTGTTAAACCCAAGAAACCCCTCAATTGTTTGATGTTGGTAGGCTGTGGCCACTGTTTCATTGCTTCTATTTTGGATTCATTAGTGAAACCCTTCACCAAGAATTACATAACCCAAATACTCCACCCTTTCTGCTGCAAAAACACATTTGGACCGCTTAGCATAAAGAGTGTAACTTCTCAAGACTTCAAGACCAATCTCAAATGTTCATAATGGCTCGCAAATCCTTCTTTGTACACTAAGATGTCATCAAAATACCAAAACAAACTTCCTTAAGTATTGTTTGAAGACGAATTCATCAAGGCTTGAAAGGTGGAAGGTGCATTTTAAGTCCAAAGGGCATGACCAAGAACTCATAATGGCCTCATGAGTCTTAAAAGTTTGTTTTGGCAATGTCCTCCGCCTCATTCTTATTTGGTGGTATCCTAATCTAAGATCCAACTTGGTGAAATACTTAGACCCTTGCAACTCATTGATTTATGCTAAACCGTCAAGTCTAATAGACTTAAAATAGCTTAAGCACAAATACAATGGAGATCAGAGATATAATGAATTCTGGTCGTTAAGTCCCAAGGAGACTCAATGGTGTGTTAAACAAACTCGGAGGATAGAATGATCACTAAGGATAGTGATCAGTAAAGGTTATGATTAGAAATTACACTCTTGATTGATTTGGAATAGAATTGGACACGAGTTGGAAAGCACAACAATCGAAAGAAAGAAACGTAAACGTAAGTTTTAAAAACTACGATATCGTACAAAATAAAAAGTGAAAACTAAGAAATAAAAGGCCTAAAAATATAAAAATGACATTTTGGAATCCTAAAAATAAAAGAAAATTATTAGAAAAAGAAAATTATTTTAATACTATTTAATTAATTATTATTAATTAAAAACTATTTTAACTATTTAATAAATACTCTAAAATAGAAGAAAATACAAAATAAGGATAGAAAAATAAACTTATGATTCGAAAATCTAAAATACTATAAAACTAATTTTAAAACAGAAAATATATTTTTATACTTTTTAATTATTTATTACTAATTAATTACTATTTTAACTATTTAAAATTATAATAAATACTAAAAGAAAAGGAAAAATATAAAACTTTTCTAAAATCCTATATGATGACAGAAACCTAAGAAAAATAGAAAAGCAAGATTTGCTTATTGAAAAGTTGAAAAGAAAAATCAAAAGCTAAAAAATCTTAAATAAACGCTATCACTATTTTATATTGATGTTTTTGTGATTTTTATTTTTGAAAACTACTTATATACTAATAATATGAAACTTTAATAAAGACAAAAAATTTACAAATCACAAATAAGCAGTTTTGATGGCTTAAAAGCCCAACAGTGCTTATATGAGCTTATTTGGTGGAAATAAGCTCAAACAAGCTTACACACTGAAACAGAAGCTAGAATAAGATGAAATAAGTTACAAGCTACTGAAATGAAGCTAAAAGATGAAAAGAAGCACACTGATAAGCAATGAACAAACAAATAAGCACTTGGCTTTTTCACAGAAGTGGGACAAGCTTTGAGCTTAATGCAACCCTAGTAAACAAGCTCAAAAGTGAAATCTTAAGCTTGAAAATCCAAGAGGACCAGGTTGGCTTTCCAAAGAACCAGAGAACACAAGAATTGGACAACTAATAAGCTCGGTGTGAGCTTATCAATTTGGGCTTATCAATCATGCATGGCACTTTTTATGAAACAGCACTCTCAAAAAGCTAAGAAATAAGCACTTAAGAAGCTGAGAAACAGAGAACTATCATTTTCTATTTTCTTTAGCAACCAAACTATAAAACCCCAAGAGCTTATAAGCTGAATCTTATTAATAAACCTACAGTGAAATTCCAAAATTTATTCAAAAACGACCTTATGAGATTTTGACTTTTTTTAGAACAACTAAAAAGTTGACCAAAGTGAACTTTGATCTGATCTAAAGTACTTAATATGTTGTTTTAAGGTGTAATGAGACTAACTTGAGCAAGATTAACCACTTGCTAACACAAAATCAAGATCTGCTATCTTAAAAACTCAACAGTAAGCATCTAAGACATGATTACTTGAAATTTTGACTTTTTGCTAATAAGAACTTGATTTTATGACTGAACTTAGTTACTTAGACCAAGTTAAGCAGTATTCCAACAAAGCTAAAGACCAAAGAACCTTTGAACACAAAAAACCAAACACCCCTTGATATGTCTGTTTTGGAGTTTTATAAGGCAACTCAAAATTTTAGACCATAAACTTGATTTTAGACCTTACAATATCCATATATGATATTTAGTAGACATGATCCAACAATTAAACATCATAAAACACAAAACTTATGATTATATAGATTTCACTTGTCCAAATGAGATTTTCTCAAAACACAAATTTAAACGAACACCCTCTTGATTTTAATGATCAAACACACTAAATTATGACTAGTGAACACAAAGAAACAAAAATATGAACTAATTAACCACTACAACGATAAATGCCAAATTTATCAAAAAGCTTACAAATGCTTCCAAGCTTAAACCGAGAACCAGACCAACTAATACCCCTATAAGCTTACCAATAAGCTACTAACCCAAGGCCATCCATAATACACCTTGCTCCATTTGTGAACACCTTCTCCAAGTGATTTTGATTTTCACCTATTTAATTGGTATTTTTGTGATTTTTGACCTTTGAAGCTAAACTGAATTTTAATGTTTCTAATAGCTTATAAAAGCTATATGGAGCTTATGTGACCTATTTCAATCCATATAATCAACTTATAACAACATTTGATTCACATGAGATTTTTGAAATCTTAAAATGCATAAACCGAAATTAAAGCTTGAAACTTGAAATTGCTTATTAAAAGGATTCTAGTACACTTGAGATACTTAAACAAAGCACTTGTAAATGAAAACATACACTTTAAAAGCTTAGATAAAAAAACGACTAAGACATAATTTTAATTACACTAGATATCCGATACAATGCCTTTCTCTCTCTTTATAGACTTTAAGCACTCCTTGATGTACTCAATGTTTCCCACCACTTTTGAGCCCTTGGATCACTCAAATTAATCAGAACCATACACCTTGCTTTTGGCGCCAAATATTCTTCATAGCGCTTTTAAGTAATTAATGGATTTGGTTTGAGCAATTAAAGGATTTGGAGTTTAGAGGGGTGGAGGGAACATAGTATGGAGGGGTTGAAAATGTGGTGAAACCATCTACGGTTTTGAATATCCGGTTTGGAAGAGATAGAGCTCTGAGCTCTCGGTTTTTAGTAGCGTTTTCTCGGGTTTGACTTATGCTTGACCGTGGTTAATAACAAAGGGTCCAAATTGGTTGTGGTGGGGTTCACAATGTATTATGGCCTGGCTCAAGGGTCGACCACGGGGTCAAGGCCAAGGGTTTGGGCTTGTTTTGGATTGGGCTTGGATATATGTGGATCCGTTTGGTTTAAGTAACAACAAGGACTAAAATGTAATTTGACCAAACTTCAAGGACCGAAAGTGCCATTTTCCAAACTTATAACAAGGACCAATTTTGACAAACTTTGATAGAACAAGGGCCCTTTTGCATAAATTCCATTTTAAAGGTCCAAGGACTAAATTTGCAATTTTTCAAAGTTTGAGGACCTTTCTTGCAATTGACCAAAGAATCATTCAAGGATCATTTTAAACAACTTATAATACTTGAGGACCTTGAATGATAAATTTCCACATTTTGAATTCCGGGACTAGATTTGACAACTTTTAAAACTTGGGGACTAAAGCGCCAATTTGCAAACTTGATACATTTTCATCGATTTTGATATTTTGCATTTAAAACACATAAAACAACGATTTGTGATATTTTGATCATTTTGATGTGTTTCGAGTGTTTTCGATGATTTTGCGTTTAGATCATACAAAAATGATGAGTATTTAGACACTCATCAATCCCACATCGAGATATTGCTAGTCCCTAGCAATGATTTGAGAAAACTTAATGGATTTTATCTCTTTACCAAAAGCCATCACTGGAGTAGCCAATTGTTTGAGTTCAAGTAAGAACCTTGGTACAACGATAACCAAATGATTTATTGGCAAATCATAAATCATATAACGGATTTGATGTGTCTTTACGGAAGCACTACCCATACTAGCCAACTCTTAGATAAATTATCGGGATTATCTTTGGTGAGTGAATACCAATTATGGATTTTCCATCGCCTTTACCACAAGCCATAACCTTGCGGCTAGCCAACTCTTCACTTTTTAGGATATGGTGAGTTGAGAACCATACAATTTTGGGCAAATTGCAAGCCATATAAACGGATTTGAGAAATCTTTACCAAGAGCCGTTTGCTCTGGATTAGTCAATCCTTTAGTTTATCAAACATGGCGGATCGATAACCAAATGAGTAAGTGTAAAACACTTACTCCAAAAAAAATTTGGCCAAAACGGGAATTGGTATAATTATATGATAAAATTCGAGAATTCCCCCACACTTAGAAATGAATATTGCCCTCAATATTCAAAGTACCGCGGTTATGCGAAACAAAGAACGTGAAAGGGAAATACTACGGCCATTATTTAGAAAGATTTTTTTTTTTTTTTTTTTTTTTTTTTTTTAGAAAGAATGAGAATAGACAACGATGTGGGAAAACTCCCCACACTAGGGTGGTAGAAAGGGGTAAGAAGATTGAATTATGGGTGAAAACCCATATGGTGCGTCTAATGTTTTTGATTACCGAGTCACTAGCTTGACTCGATCCCGCATTCATTGGTTCATGGGGAAAGTTTGTAAACCGGACAACCATGGATGGAATGTCCTCTCCAAAGTAATGCTTAACTCGATGACCATTCACTTTAAAATTAGGACCATCGGGTTGAGATAACTCAACGGTACCATAAGGATAAACCTTAGCAATAGTGAATGGACCGGACCAACGGGACTTGAGCTTTCCAGAAAATCTTCAATCTTGAATTGAAAAGAAGGACTCGATCACCAACGTTGAAAACGCGGTTCTTGATCTTGGGTCATGAATCTTCTTTGTCTTTTGTTTATAGATTAAAGAATTCTCGTAAGCTTGATCACGAAGTTCATTTAGTTCATTCATTTGAACTTTTCTATGATCACCATCGTTGTCGTATATCGAAGTTTGCATGCTTTAAGGCCCAAGATGCCTTGTGCTCTAACTCAATCGGAAGATGACATGCCTTTCCGTTACACTAGCTTGTATGGAGTACACCCGATGGGTGTTTTGTAAGTCGTACGGAAGGCCCGTGAGTCGTCATCAAGCTTATCCGACCGGATGCACGATTTTCGCCTCTTGTCTTTCAAGAATCCTTTTAAGACCACGGTTTGAAACTTCCACCGCCCACTTGTTTGGGGTGGTATGCGATGAGACGATGGGTAACACCATATTTTGCATGACTCTTTCAAATTGGTCATTACTGAAATGTGTACCACGATCACCGATTATCGCTCTCGGAGTTCCAAACTGCAAATGAGATTTCAAAACTTCACAACTACTCGGGCATCATTGGTGGGTAGAGCTTTTGCTTCAACCCATTTTGACAGATAGTCAATGACCACGAGTATGTACTTGTTACCACGAGAAGATGGAAATGGCCCCATAAAATCAATACCCGGATGTCAAATATCTCACAAACTTGAATGGCATTTTGTGGCATTTCATTCCTTTGAGATATATTTCCATGACGTTGACAAGCATCATGTGTTTTGACAAAATCGTGGGCATCTTTATAGATTGTGGGCCAATAAAACCCGAATCAAACACCTTTTGGCGGTGTAATTTGGACTATGATGGCCCCGGTGGTCCAAGATGGCAAGTCGTGAGAATGTCAATAGCTTCCTCGTCCATAAACACACCGTCGGATGACTTGATCCGCATGATTTTGAACAAGAAAGGGTCGTCCCGAAATAATGTTTAACATCTTTGAAGAATTTGTTCTTCTTGGTCGACATCCTTTCACAATGAAGTTACCCGCATGGTAATTTGCGAAGTCAAGAAACCATGGGGTGGTAGAATTTCCACGAAAAGAAACCGCGTTTAGTGTCTCGAGAGGAAATGTTTCATTTATTTCCTTTTTCTCAAAAACATCTTGGTGAGGGTTTTCTAACTGGACGGATGATCGCGACTAGATTCTCGACTCCTTTTATCACGTATAATGATATCAAATTCTTGGAGGAGGAGAATCCAACGAAGTAATCTCGGCTTTGCATCTTGTTTTGCAAAGAGATATTTAAGAGCCGAGTGATCCGTATACACCACGCATTTGGTCAAGATTAAGTATGGCGAAACTTCTCAAATGCATACACCACGGCTAATAGCTCTTTTACGTGGTGGTGTAATGAGTTTGAGCCTCACCATAGTTTTGCTTATGCGTAGTGAATAGGTGAAGTGCTTATTTCTTCGTTGCCCTAGGACCCGCACCGATAGCAAAATCACTTGCATCGCACATGAGCTCAAAAGGCAAGTCCCGATCGGAACAGCGAGAATGGGTGCTTGATGAAGCTTTTTCTTCAATGTTTCAAAAGCTATGATGCACTCGGTGAGAAGATAAAAGGACATACTTTTCAAGAAGATGGGTCATAGGTCAGGCGATTTTGGAAAATCTTGTATGAATCTACGATAGAAACCGGCATGACCTAAAAACTCCTAATACCCTTGACGGTAGTAGGATGAGGCAGCTTAGCAATGACATCAACTTTGCTCTATCTACCTCAATCCGTTCTTTGAAATCTTATGGCCAAGGACAATGCCTTCTTTGACCATAAGTGACTTTTCTCCCAGTTTAGACAAAGATTGGTGTCTTCACACCTTTGAAGCATTTTATCTAAATGGGAGAGACATGATTGAAAAGAATCCCCAATGACCGAGAAGTCATCCATAAACACTTCCATTGTTTCCCGATCATGTCGTGGAATATGGCCATCATACATCGTTGGAACGTGCGGGAGCATTACATAAGCCAAAAGGCTTACGTTTGTAGCAAAAGTTCCGTATGGGCAAGTGAATGTGGTCTTCTCTGATCCCGTGGATCAATAGGGATCTGAAAGTAACCCGAGAAACCATCAAGGAAGCAATAGTACTCATTCCTCGCTAATCTCTCAAGCATCGGTCCATGAAGGGTAGAGGAAAATGGTCTTTACGGGTGGCGTCATTCAACTTACGATAGTCAATACACACACGCCATCCGTAACCAATCGAGTTGGAATTAACTCGTTATCTTCATTTGTGATAACAAGAATGCCACCCTTTTCGAACACAATGAATTGGTGACCCAAGGACCGTCCGAGATCGGGTAAATCAATCTCGCATCAAGAAGTTTGATAACCTCTTGTTTGATAACATCATGGATTTTGGATTCACTCGTCTCGATGTTGAATCTGCTTGGTTTAAAGTCATCCTCCATCAAGATTTTATGGGTACAAAACTCGGGGTTTATACCTTTGATGTCGGAGAGTTTCCAAGCAATTGCTTGCTTGTGTGACTTCAAGATTTTAATGAGCAATTTTTCATCTTTACTCAAATCTCGAGCAATAATGACGGGTAATTTATCATCACCCTCAAGGAATGCATACTCGAGATGAGGAGGTAAGTCCTAAGCTCAACCTCAGAAATTCTTCGCTTTATCAATGACTTGACTTCCTTGTTATGAAGTTTGATGGGAGGGAGAGGAAGAGAAGTGTCCAGATTTAACAATTTCCCAAGAAGAATATCTCCCTCCAGATTAATCTCATCTGGAATTGAATCACTAGAGGAAGGGGTTGATGATGGATCACCATTAAGCAACTTCTCAATAAGAAGTATGTCCCCCTCAATATCAATTGGAGCGTGATCAATTTCCCAAGGCACATAATCACTAGCCAAGTATGCTTCAATCTCATCTAAGATGAAGTCGCTTCCTCAAGCGGAGTGAGAGAAAGAGTAGAATTGGCTATGATAGTCGAGAAGATGTGGTGGAATCCCACTCACGTAATTATGAGAATAACCAAGAACTTCTTAAGAGTACTCTTCGAAGCAACATCGATGATATCTATTCGGTTAACCCACTCGTAATCATAATTTGCGAGTATCTCAAAGTTTGGTCAAGGTTGAAGGTGTGACTTCATTACCAACACGCAATGTGATTTCTTGCTCAAATACATCTATGAGAGCACGGCCCGTTCTCGTGAATCCTCGACCAACAATGAGAGGAACCCATGATCGCATCAAAATCAACAACCACGAAGTCACCGGGAAATGGAACTTTCCTACTTTCACAAATCGTCCTCGGCAATGCCAAGAGGACGGATATGGAACGATCGACAAGCTCGAGAGTCATGCATGTAGAGTGAGTTCCTAAGAGAGTTTCTTCCACATCGAATATGGCATAAGATTAATGCTTGCACCAAGATCTCGCTAGGGCAAAGCATTCAACCATTCCCGAATACACATGGTAAGAGAAATTTCCGGGATCTCCAAGCTTTTCAGAAGCTTCTTGAGAGTAATCACGGCGAGTTCTCGTTAAGAGGAGTCTTTGCCATTTCAAACGACTTTTCCTTATTGCTTAACATGTGTTTGAGAGTTGATGCAAACTTGGGCATCAAGATGATAGCATCCGCAGCTTATGTCAAAATGTAACTCTTGGAAAATTTGGAAAATTTATCCATTTGATGATTAGCTTTCTGGAGCTTTGCTCATTCAAACGTGATGGGTAAGGGATAGAAGATTTGGATTGATTCTCAGCAGAGCTACAGGAGGTTCAAAACAACTCCTTGATTTGACTTGGGTTTCGGACAACGAGGTTGGACTACCAAGGTAGGACGTGTCTTTGTACTTCGCGGGCTAGAGTAATGCACCTTGTCCGTTGTTTCCTTGGTAACTTGACTCATTGGCACAGTGGAGGTGGCATAGGAGTCGAGGTCCATGTGTTTTGAAGGTTCACCGTCCACTACC
Organism: Chrysanthemum lavandulifolium; assembly: GCA_022545495.1. Taxonomy (NCBI): domain Eukaryota; kingdom Viridiplantae; phylum Streptophyta; class Magnoliopsida; order Asterales; family Asteraceae; genus Chrysanthemum; species Chrysanthemum lavandulifolium. The sequence continues at coordinate 249,796,942 of CM040245.1, forward strand.
TTTGGAAGAGAAGAAGAAGAGGTAGTAGGAACAAAGAGTCCAGTATGAAACACCACTGGTCAGGATCGCTTTGGCATCGCCCCTCGGGTTAGCGATCGTGTTGCTCGGTAAAGTACCGAGCCCGAGGGTCGATCATTTAAAGACTTCTTCGGATCGACAATGACCGACCAACAACCGGTTCATTTCATCTTGGGATTTCATGAACGCTTGAAAGAACTCATCGGATGGTGGTCCTAGAGGAGTAATGACGGAGGAGCTGGAGGGACAATTTGAGGTCGTATGTTTTGATTATAGCCAAAATTCCCTTGATTAGGATTCATATTCCCATGAAATTGATTCCTCGATTGAAATTGTTTTGATGAGGATTTTGATGTTGGAAACCTTGATTGGGTCCAGGATAGAAATTACCTTGGTTTTGATAACCTTGGTTCATTCTTGGTTGGTTCTGATTTCGGTTTTGCATGTTGTGATTTTGGTTAAAACCGGTGGTGCACGATTAGTGTTAGCACGGTAGTGTGGTTCATTTTGAGGACGGTATTGATTACCTCCTTGTTGTGAACTACCGGCTAGAGCATTTGCCTCAAAAGGACTACCATCGGTGGCGGTACAATTGTAGTAAGCGTGAGGACCACCACAGTGACACAACTTTCAACTTTCTTCACTTCAAGATGTGTTGGTGTCTCGAGTGAAGGAGACTTTCTTCTCAGTTAGCAAGAACCAAAGCTCGAACAATGTCTCGTGAGCTTATCAATCTTAGCATCGGTGCTAGATGTACTCACCGGGATGAAGAAGAGGAAGGTCCAAGATTAGACCGATATGTCTTAGCTCGAAAGGACGGACCGAGATTTGTTCTCAATGATCCGCAAGGCCTCTTTGTGGTCTTGCTCAGAAATTACCTCCGCGAGGCATTCAAAAGTCTTGATTGGTCCGATTGAGACCATTGTAGAAAGTATCCATTTGCATTAACTCGGTAAAACCGTGATGCGGACACTCATGGCAATTCTTTGTAACGATCCCATGCCTCCCGAACGATTCATCAAACCTCGAGAAAATTTCATTATCTCATTCTTAAGACTTGTGGTTCGGGATGGAGGATAGAACTCGTTAACGAACTTGGTGACAAGATCTTCCCATGTCTCTATAGAACGAGGGGTTGTTTCTCAAGCCAATTCCGGGCTTGCCCTAGAGAAAATGGGAACGTGAAGCTTGATAGCTTCATGTGGACATTCTTGTACTTGATGGTAGATGCAATCTTGTTAAACCATCGAATGTGTGCATGAGGATCATCCCGCTCAAAACCATAGAATTGGCTTTGGGTTACTAGATTGAGCAACCCGGTTTTGAGCTCGAAAGTGTCGCCCACGATGGTTGGAACAACAATGGCATCTCCGTAACCCTCGATGGGTGCTTGGAGAAGCTCATTCATCGGTTTGTCTTCGCCATTTCGGCAGAGGTGGTGGTGGTAGACGCTCCTCATCACGGTGAAGGAGCCGAACGTCCTCCACGCTCACGAGGAATGTTTCCAAGTTCGGAAAGTGGACTTGTAGAATCGAAGAACGAGTCGCATGCACTATGTATAAAAATCGGCCAAAACAAATGAGGCAAAACACAAGTGAACTTAACCAATAATCACAAATGAAATGGCTTCTTTGAAAAGGTACACCAAATCACAAGTGACACAAAGGCAAGTTTTAAATCGATGTTCGGGAACTTATTAATGGTCGCACCCAGCTAGGTAGTGCAACGCCTTGATTTGCGGTGGTTGATTTTTATTTATATTAAGTACCACCGAAAAGACGTAGGTAAGATTTGTGCGAGATGGGTTCAAAACTTTGGACAATATTTTTGTTATCGTCCTGCTTAACCAAATCGTATCTCTTCAAGAATCACCTTAAAAGAGAATACAAAATAGAAAACGTTTGATTGTTTTGTTGTTTTATAATTTTTGGTGTTTTACCACTTTAGGAAAAGTGCTAATGAACTTTTGATTTTCTTATAACTTTACAAAACTTTTACAAATGATGGGTATGCAACAATGGATCCGAAAATGGCTAAACACACGCTAAAGCCTCCCGGAATGAGCGCTAAAATTTGATTTATGCTAAACCGTCAAGTCTAATAGACTTAAAATAGCTTAAGCACAAATACAATGGAGATCAGAGAATATAATGAATTCCCGGGTCGTTAAGTCCCAAGGAGACTCAATGGTGTGTTAAACAAACTCAGAGGATAGAATGATCACTAAGGATAGTGATCTGTAAAGGTTATGATTAGAAATTACACTACTGATTGATTTGGAATAGAATTGGACACAGAGTTGGAAAGCACAACAATCAGAAGAAAGAAACGTAAACGTAAGTTTTAAAACTACGACACGTGATAAAATAAAAAGTGAAAACTAAGAAATAAAAGGCCTAAAAATATAAAATGACATTTTGGAATCCTAAAATAAAAGAAAATTATTAGAAAAGAAAATTATTTTTAATATTATTTAATTAATTATTATTAATTAAAACTATTTTAACTATTTAATAAATACTCTAAAATAGAAGAAAATACAAAATAAGGATAGAAAAATAAACTTATGATTCGAAAAATCTAAAATACTATAAAACTAATTTTAAAATGAAAATATATTTTTATACTTTTTAATTATTTATTACTAATTAATTACTATTTTAACTATTTAAAATTATAATAAATACTAAAAAGAAAAGGAAAAATATAAAACTTTTTCTAAAAATCCTATATGATGACAGAAACCTAAGAAAAATAGAAAAGCAAGATTTGCTTATTGAAAAGTTGAAAAGAAAAATCAAAAGCTAAAAATCTTAAATAAACGCTATCACTATTTTTATATTGATGTTTTGTGATTTTATTTTGAAAACTACTTATATACTAATAATATGAAACTTTAATAAAGACAAAAATTTACAAATCACAAATAAGCGCTTTGATGGCTTAAAGCTCAATGATTGGCTTATATGAGCTTATTTGGTGGAAATAAGCTCAAACAAGCTTACACACTGAAACAGAAGCTAGAATAAGATGAAATAAGTTACAAGCTACTGAAATGAAGCTAAAAGATGAAAAGAAGCACACTGATAAGCAATGAACAAACAAATAAGCACTTGGCTTTTCACAGAAGTGGGACAAGCTTTGAGCTTAATGCAACCCTAGTAAACAAGCTCAAAAGTGAAATCTTAAGCTTGAAAATCCAAGAGGACCGGGTTGGCTTTCCAAAGAACCAGAGAACACAAGAATTGGACAACTAATAAGCTCGGTGTGAGCTTATCAATTTGGGCTTATCAATCAGCATGTGGCACTTTTATGAAACAGCACTCAAAAGCTAAGAAATAAGCACTTAAGAAGTCGAGAAACAGAGAACTATCATTTTCTATTTTTCTTTAGCAACCAAACTATAAAACCCCAAGAGCTTATAAGTTGAATCTTATTAATAAACCTACAAGTGAAATTCCAAAATTTATTCAAAAACGACCTTATGAGATTTTGACTTTTTAGAACAACTAAAAGTTGACCAAAGTGAACTTTGATCCGATCTAAAGTACTTAATATGTTGTTTTAAGGTGTAATGAGACTAACTTGAGCAAGATTAACCACTTGCTAACACAAAATCAAGATCTGCTATCTTAAAAACTCAACAGTAAGCATCTAAGACATGATTACTTGAAATTTTGACTTTTTGCTAATAAGGACTTGATTTTATGACCAACTTAGTTACTTAGACCAAGTTAGCAAGATTCCAACAAAGCTAAAGACCAAAGAACCTTTGAACACAAAAAACCAAACACCCCTTGATATGTCTGTTTTGGAGTTTTATAAGGCAACTCAAAATTTTAGACCATAAACTTGATTTTAGACCTTACAATATCCATATATGAGATTAAGTAGACATGATCCAACAGTGCTAACATCATAAAACACAAAACTTATGATTATATAGATTTCACTGTCCAAATGAGATTTTCTCAAAACACAAATTTAAACGAACACCCTACCGATTTTAATGATCAAACACACTAAATTATGACTAGTGAACACAAAGAAACAAAATATGAACTAATTAACCACTACAACAAGAAATGCCAAATTTATCAAAAGCTTACAAATGCTTCCAAGCTTAAAACTGAGAACCAGGACCAACTAATACCCCTATAAGCTTACCAATAAGCTACTAACCCAAGGCCATCCATAATACACCTTGCTCCAGCTGTGAACACCTTCTCCAAGTGATTTTTGATTTTTCACCTATTTAATTGGTATTTTTGTGATTTTTGACATTTTGAAGCTAAACTGAATTTTAATGTTTCTAATAGCTTATAAAAGCTATATGGGAGCTTATGTGACCTATTTCAATCCATATAATCAACTTATAACAACATTTGATTCACATGAGATTTTGAAATCTTAAAATGCATAAACCGAAATTAAAGCTTGAAACTTGAAATTGCTTATTAAAAAGGATTCTAGTACACTTGAGATACTTAAACAAAGCACTTGTAAATGAAAACATACACTTTAAAAGCTTAGATAAAAAAACGACTAAGACATAATTTAAATTACACTAGATATCCGATACAATGCCTTTCTCTCTCTTTATAGACTTTAAGCACTCCTTGATGTACTCGAATGTTTCCACCACTTTGAGCCCTTGGATCACTCAAATTAATCGAACCATACACCTTGCTTTTGGCGCCAAATATTCTTCATAGCAGTTTTAAGTAATTAATGGATTTGGTTTGAGCAATTAAAGGATTTGGAGTTTAGAGGGTGGAGGAACATAGTATGGAGGGGTTGAAAATGTGGTGAAACCATCTCGGTTTTGAATATCTGGTTTGGAAGAGATAGAGCCACTGAGCTCGGTTTTTGAGCGTTTTCTCCGGGTTTGACTTATGTTGACCGTGGTTAATAACAAAGGGTCCAAATTGGTCATGGTGGGGTTCATAATGTATTGTGGCCTGCCCATGGTCGCCCACAGGGGTCAAGGCCAAGGGTTTGGGCTTGTTTTTGGATTGGGCTTGGATATATGTGGATCCGTTTGGTTTAAGAAGTAACAACAAGGACTAAAAATGTAATTTGACCAAACTTCAAGGACTGAAAGTGCCATTTTTCCAAACTTATAACAAGGACCAATTTTGACAAACTTTGATAGAACAAGGGCCCTTTTTGCATAAATTCCATTTTAAAAGGTCCAAGGACTAAATTTGCAATTTTTCAAAGTTTGAGGACCTTTCTTGCCAATTGACCAAAGAATCATTCAAGGATCATTTTAAACAACTTATAATACTTCAGGGACCTTGAATGATAAATTTCCACATTTTTGAATTCCAAGGACTAGATTTGACAACTTTTAAAACTTGGGGACTAAACCGCCAATTTTGCAAACTTGATACATTTTTCATCCGATTTTGATATTTTGCATTTAAAACACATAAAACATCGATTTGTGATATTTTGATCATTTTGATGTGTTTCGAGTGTTTTCGAGATGATTTTACAGCTTTAGATCATACAAAAATGATGAGTATTTAGACACTCATCACTCATCAATCAGTTCTTCAATTATTGGTATAGGAAATTTATCTTCGATGGTTTGAGCATTCAATTTCCTATAATCAATGCACATTCTCTAGCTCCCATCCTTCTTTTTAACCATGACCACAGGTGATGCAAATGAACTTTGGCTCTCCCTTATTACCCCTGAATCCAGTAACTCTTTAACCATGGCTTCTATGGCATCTTTCTGAATAGGTGGATGTATGTAAGGTCTCACATTAACTGGTACTGAGCCCTCTTTCAATTCAATCTTGTGATCATAATGCCTGATAGGGGGTAAAGTAGTTGGTAAAGCAAACACATCTTCATAATTCTGCAATAATTGAGTGATTGTTGTATCTTGATGCTCCACATTAGGAGTCTGCAACATTGCCATTTTAGCCATTGGATAGACACAAAGTACCATTGAGGACAATCGAGCTGTAGCAATTGGTATTTTCTTGCCTTCCATCCACTGCAAGGTTGACTTTTATGTGCCTCTAAGTGTAACCTTCCTTCCTTCATGGTAGAAAGCCATCCTCAATTCCCTGAAGTTCCACAGGATATCTTCTAAAGTAGACAGCCATTGGACCCCAAGAACCATTTCACAACCCCCCAAAGGAACTAACATAGCATCAGTTGTAAAAGTTTCACCCTGCAACTTCCAAGTAAAATTTCTACAAACTGAAGTGCTAGTCAAATGATTGCCATCTGCCACATCCACTTGCAAAGGAACTGTAGCAGTGATTCTACACCCCATATTCTTAGCTATATTGGTGTCAATGAAATTGTGTGTGCTACCTGAATCAATTAGGATATGGATTTTGTATTTCCCAATGTGACCACAAACTTTCATGGTTTGAAAATGAGGAATTCCAGTTAAAGCATGAAGGGAAATTTGAGGTGTGATTTGTGGTGTAAACTCAATCAACTTTCCTGTTTCTTCCTGTGCTTGGTACTCAGAATAATCTGGTAACAACAACTGCTCATCTTCATATGTCCCATTTCTGTCCACCACAACCTCTAAAGCAAACAATTGACCACTACACTTATGACCTGGAACATATTTTTCATCACAATAAAAGCACAAATTCTTTGCTCTCCTTTCCTGAAATTCCTTTTGTGACAATTGCCTTTTGGGATAAGGTGTGTTAAAACTACTCTTAGCTGCTAAAGTAGTAGTTGGTACATGCAACTGTTTCACTGTTGTGCTAGTTTGAGGAATGTGGTTCTGATTATGAGTCACAAATCTAGGTGTTGGCAACAATGGTGGCTTGTACTTCTGCTTATTCACCTTAAGCATAGCTTCTTGGATTTTAGACAATTGGTATGCTTCTGCTAGAGTTCTAGGCTTAAACATTCTCACTGCTAACTCCACATCAGTTTGTAAACCAGCAATGTAAAAACTTATTTGCTGATCTTCAGGCAAAATTACTCCACTAACCAATTTGTCAAATGCATTCTGATATTCCTCAATAGTGTCTACATGCCTAACATTCTTTATATCAGCCATAGGGTCATCAAAAGCATTTCCAAATCTTTCAAGAATAGCCGTTCTATACATAGGCCAAGTCACAGTTTCACCCATAGTTTGAACAAATTGTCTATGCCACATACTAGCAATGTCAAAGAGATGAATGGACATAAGTTGTACCTTATGATGATCTAGCACATTATCAATCACAAAGAACTGTTCACACTTATACATCCATTCCCTTACATTTTGACCACCAAACTTTGGAAACTCTATCTTAGTCATTCTGGTGAATTGTGGTGGTTGTGGACCCCTACTTGTACCTTCACCATCTGATCTCCCCACTTCCATAGTCCTATTGTTATGAGCATTCAAGGCTTCAGTCACAATAGTTCTCATATCAGCTCTAACTCTTTCCAAAGCTGCATCAACATGAGTAGTGACCCAAAGTTTGATACTATCATCCACATGTGGTTCCAAAGTGTTGTTTCTCGTTCCCATAACCATGACTTCAGTTAGTTTGTGTCAAGAAAAGAGACAGTTACATCACAGAGTGAATCCACCATACAATTCCTAACTAACGTGTGTATGAATTGGAAATGGAATCAAAACGAATAAAGACGTGTTTTGGATTGGGAAAACGGTCTAGAATGACCATAATTGATGTCTGTATGGTGGTAATCAAGATCAAAGATCAAGATTGGAGTATTTGGGTGATGTAACCAATAATGATTTTTCCAACAAACTAACTGAATTTGTAGCGCCACCATTAATGGTGGTTAGGTAGCAGGATTATGCTCTGATACCATTTGGTATGAACAATGATAGTACTTCCAGATTTTATATAAGAATGAAAAAGATAATAGCAACACAATGATATTTCAAAGGGTTTGTTATAGAAATATGAATTGTAGTTACAATGATTTGTTACAATGGAATTTGAGAGAGAAATGCTAACTGTTACAATTGACTGAATGAATTAGAAAATGAAAGAGAAGTGATATTTATACAATGGAGTGGTAAGGAAGATGGATTGAGTTGTAACAACTTTTCCCGCCAAAAGTTGTTATTTCACTTTCATATATTTGACTTTCTAGTTTGACCTTTTATTCATATCAGAGGCGTAAACCATTTTTATTTTCCTAATAATTCAAGATTTATCTCAATAATGACAAGCTATGTTCATAGTGTAAGGTTTGTAATTTTTTATGAATGCAATCAAAGAACAATCAAACACAGAGAATATGCTGGGGCTTGTAATTTTCTCCCAAAATAAACAGCATGTGCTGTGCACATGGCTGTATTATTTATAGCTCCGCATTTTTAACTGATTCTCACCTAGAATGAACCCGTGAATGTGTTGTGTATAACTTTTCTATTCTCTGCATTCTCCTTATTTTATAAAGAATCAAATGGTTGGAAAGAGAATGCCCTTTTAATTTTTCATTTCCATTCTTAGTATCCAACAAACAAGAGAAAACACTCTCATTCCTTTTCTCCCCTTTCCATTCCATCATACCAAACACCCCCTAGAGGCCTGCCACATACTGTATTATATATTTACTTTTGTAATAGAAAACACAAGTCAAAGCCTAGCACTCACGCTTATTTTATTTTCTTTGTATTTTAAAAGGTTTACAAACTGACTGTTTGGTCCAGTAAGCATGCGACTATGGATTGACCTCTCCATTCTGAATAGCTGCAAACGTCGGGTGTACCTGCATATAACAGTTAGCAATAAACCACACGAAAGTGTCTTTGATCACTTTCGATGAATTGAGGTACACGGCCCACGGTTCCCGTTGATCAAGACAAGCATCGCTGTGATCGGGTATAATTCAAGAATTTCCTTGACAGGTTTCGCAATGCGCTAATCTTTCTCAAACGAACGTCTCAAAGAAGACAACACGGAGTGAGTGAACCAATGAATTGAGATTCACGGGTTGATGAAAATAGATTTGAAAACAATCGTGTCGCTTCAATAGAAATTGTTTTTGCAATACAAGAAGGTTTTAATGAAAATCAATTTTCAATCATAAACACCTTTTATTTTAAAATATTAGTACATAGTCGATGTGCTAAAGAAAAGTAATTTTTAAGCACAACGACCGGTTTTCAAAGGTATTCGTCAATCCATAACCTGAACCAGGATTGATTCAAGAGATTGAATCGCCCAATTGTTTCTGTTCAGTTGTCACATGGTTGATCTATTGAATAGATCTCACATGCCACCCACTAGGAGCTTGTTAGATGTTGGCTCCGGAAGGCTTTCCATCTTCATTGTGAGTATGTTTGCATATCACGATGTTCGTGGATAATGCGTGGGACTCATAAGATATAATCTCTTTCCACATTGTGTGAAACAGAGAGTCTTCATTGAAAGTGTCCTAATGAGATTTATAGATGATCTCGTGGCTCTAGACTCTATTGTGCACATTTGGTTCCTATGCTTGGAGACTAGGGAGAGGTCTCCTTCTTCAATATCAACCATCTCTAAGAGAAAGTCGATAGATTATGTCGGTTCCCGTGAGAATGAAACAAGCCCTTTAAGAGGAACTTGAGTAGCTTGGGAAGTTTAGTGCAAGGCGTCACTAGGTCCATGACGCCTTGTCTTCAATACCGTGTTACCTTAGTAACCACCAAGAGTATATGAATTGAACTCGGTTTTGCCATACGGTTGAATAAATGGAGGGCTATTTATTTTCACCATTTTATCATTCAATTCTTTTCATTCTTCAACCCTTCAAGGCTACCGAGACTTCATAACTAGAACCTTGTTGGGTTTATTCCAAGACTAGCTCGGCCTCATCCGCACTTTTCCCATATCTCATTTTCTCCTTTATCATCATACCCGAGGACTTCTAAACTATCTAGTGGTTTTGTCCCTGGGTAGATCCCTCCGGTTCTGGCAGATCATGGGACCTCAACCTAACCCTATCATCCTTATATCACCATGCATAAAGTAAAGTTGGTCGGTCTTTTGGTACAGTTCTTCCGCCTTGAAACCAATTGAAAACCAATTGAAAATTAATCAAGATACTTGTGATATAAAATCAAAGTATTTTGTATCTTAATTGTTTTGATATTTTAGAAATGCTCCCCCTCAACATATGCATATAATTCAGAAATTGTTTGGCATATGGAGGCAAGAGATCTTTGAAATCGTTAGATTAAGAATGAAAGGTCCAATCTTTTGATTAGCATTTTCTAAAATAATCATCATCACTTCCCAATCAATTTAAGTAGATAAAAAATTTTGAGGAAGGATGAGGTTTTCAAAAATTTGCTCCCCCTCAATATGTGCCTCGAAGTTTGAAAGAGTTTTGCACATATTAGAAGGAACCTGCACTTAGAGACAATTCAATCACGTTTCAATAATTTGTGGTTTAAAATAGATGCTCCCCCTCAACATGTGCATGGAGAATTTGAAATCGTTTGTCACATGTGGGGAGGAAAAATTGCTAAACACTTATGAAACCGCTTATCGAATGATCGCTTTGAATCCAATTTAAATCACAAAATCTCCCGATCACAATTATCAAATCATTTGAAATATGTGATCTCTCAGATTTAAATTGATTTTGAAAAGCTTTTAGGAGATTTGTGACTTGATTATTAAAACGCTTTAACCGATAAGGATCGGATTTGAGACTTTAAACTCCATTGATTAAACATGCATGATTATCTTTTGAAAACATTTGTATGACAAATAACCTTTGATTTAATTGAAATCATTCTCCCCTCAATCAATGACATACGTTGTTGATTGAGAGATAGATATTTTGACAAATGTTAAGTTTAGATAATTTTCAAAATAGAGTCCGAGTTATTTATCAAGGCAATTGGTTTTCATTAGATAGTAAGTAATTGTTTCGAGAATCGAGCATGAAATTTGAAAAAAAAAAACAAGATAAAGCATGGCTCGTTCTCTCTTTGAAAACGGGTTACCGCCTAAAATGACAATAAACCACCATTTTCTACGCCTCATTTTTTTGAACAAGAAAACTTATGTACATTCAAGAACATCTAAAGACCCGTGACATTCTTTGAGTGTCAACACAAAGTCCGTAGATGATATCGAATAAGGAAAACATGACAAAATAAGAATATTTTTGGAATTTTTCAAACTTTTCAAATTTTTATGGATTTTAGAGAATTTTATATTTTTATATAACCAAAGGTTTTTTTTTTTTTTTTTTTTTTTTGAATAAATATATACAAGAGATAGATGAATAAAGACCTTAACTCCTCGCTTTCCTCTTGAAGATGCTTGAGTGTTTCCTATTGTAAACTCTTTAGACCAAGACGTGGAAGGATAAACTCAAACGTTCTCTAGGAAGAGCTTTGGTGAAGATGTCTACTAATTGGTATTCAGTCCTCACAAAGTAAAGTTCCACCACACCGCTTTCAACTTGTTCCCGATGAAATGATGTCGAATGTCAATGTGCTTTGCTCTTGAGTGTTGTACATTGTTGCATGAGAGAGCAATAGCACTTTATTATCACAAGACAGAGGAATTTTGTTGAATTCAAAGCCATAGTCGATAATTAGGATCTCATCCATAGGATTTGAGCACAACAAGATGACATGGCTATGTATTTAGCCTCTGAGAGAAATAGAAATACTCATTTGCTTCTTTGAAGACCAGCTCACAAGCTTATCACCCAAAATTGAGCACCTCCGATGTACTTCGACGAGTATCTTGACATCCTGCATGATCGGCATCTCGTGATAGGTCGTTAGTGACATACCGATGTCCTTCGGTACCAAAGTCCCATATTGATGGTTCCTTGGAGATACCGAAAGACCCGCTTAATCGCTTCAAGGTGCTTTTAGTAGGCTTAGCTCGTATCTAGCACACATGCACACTGCGAACAAGATGTCTCGGTCTACTAGTCGTGAGGCACATCGTGATCCAATCATACTACGATATTTTGTTTGGTCTATCATGATCCCCGAGTGGTCCTCATCTAGTTTAGTACGCTCAATCATGGGAGTGTCAATGGGTCACTAGAATCAAATCCAAATTTCTTTAAAATCTCATTTGCATATTTAGATTGATTTATAAAAATGCCTCCGGTCTTTGTGAAATTTGCAATCCCAAGAAAATGACATTTTTCCCATCATTGACATTTGAAATTTAGAACCCATTTCATTTGAAAACGGTCACACTCATTGGGTCGGTCGAGGCAAAGATGATATCATCAACATAAATTTGAACATGAATTAAGTGTTTGCTCGACTTCGGTGAAAAATGTCGGATCAATCGCCCTTTGTGAATCCAGAGATAGAAGAAACTTTGATAGCGTATCATACCATGCCCTTGGAGCTTGCTTTAAACCGTAAAGAGCCTTCTTCAAATGATAAACGTGAGTAGGATGCTCTGGATTCACAAAGCCTTCGTGTTGGTCTAACGAGATGACTTCTTTAAGATCTCCGTTAAAAACGCCGTCTTTACATCCATCGATAGACGATCATGTTCTTACTTGCGATTAGCCAAGAAGATTACGATTGCCTCGATACGAGCAACAGGAGCAAATGATTCTTCAAAGTCAATACCTCCTCTTGACGGTATCCTTTAGCCACCAATCGAGCCTTGTTCTTTAGGACATCACCATGCTTATCAAGTTTCACTTTGAAGATCCATTTTAGAGCAATGATCATAGCACAATCTGGAGCGGTACTAATTCCCATACATCAAGTCGATCAAACTCATGAATTTCTTCTTGCATGGCATTGAACCATTGTCTTCATTCATGGCGATTTTAACATCTTTGGTTCGATCTTAGAGAGTACAGAGTTGAAAAAGCACCATAAGGCATCGGTTGCAAGTTGTTTCCATGTGGATACTTGGACTAGATGGATTTCAATGATGTTGTCCAATGGATGATCATGAGTCCATTTTCGAGGTGTTCATGTGGTCATTGTTGAGGGATCAAGTAGCAGAGTCGATGTCTCCAAGAAGATGGTTCGATGATGATTCGGAGCAAATATGTTTTCAAATGGAGCATCTTCGGTGTAGCAAAGGATTAACTTCATCATTAATGCCAAAATAGTTCCATGATGTACATTCAAGATTGATGATTTATTGATGAGGCGAGTGATCAACAGCAGCGCTCTTGACTTAATGATATTGAGATCGGAAGGATTGACTTCATTCATGTGGATAGGAGAAGCCTCTGCTGATGGATTTGACATTTCATCGGCATTTGGTTCATAATGTTCATCGAACATTGGATCAAAAAATCTTTAAATCATCTTCATTGGTGGTACATATGGAGTTCTTTGGAGAGGAATTTGGTAGAAGGGATGAACCAATGGGACTGCTTTTGAAGTGCGGTCCGAATCTGGATTGTCCAGAGCCATTTGACCGGTCACCATCAAACGTAACGTGAATTGTTTCCATGATATTTCGGGTTCTCTTGTTGTAGATTCGGTAACCTTTTCTGCTTGGTGCATATCCAACAAATACTCCAATGTCCGCTTTAGCTTTCAATTTACCCAAATCTTGACCGTCATTAGTTGGATAACATAAAGCACCAAACACACGAAGGTAAGATAGATCAGGTTTTCGATTGTGGATAAGTTCATATGGAGTCTTTCCATGAGATGTGTGAATTAGAGATCGATTTTGACTGTAACATGCAGTGGAAATAGCTTCAGCCCATAAGAACATTGGAACCTTTGAGTAAATCAGCATTGTTCTTGCAGCTTCTACAAGAGTTTGATTTCGTCTTTCAACTACACCGTTTTGTTGAGGAGTTCGAGGAACACTTCTTTGAGGACCGATTCCAACATTTTCATAAAATTCATTGAGTTCTTTATTAACAAACTCGGCCCATTATCGATTTGGACGATTCGAACCGCTTTATTGAGTCGGATCTCGAAGTTGTTTAATGAGTTTAATGATGACATCCGAGTTTTGTCCTTTGTCCTCGAAAACTTAACCCAAGTGAATCGGGAGAAGTCATCAACCACTAAAAGCACATATCCTTCCCATTAATAGTTTGCACTCTCATTGGGCCGCATGCATCCATGTGAAGAGTATGTAGAACTTCCATTACTGAGTTAGTTGGTTTTGGTTTGTGGGCATATTCGTGCTTTTTCCCAATTGGCAAGTCGAACAAAGATGATCTTTTCATATTTTAATCTTGGTAAGCCTCGACAAGATCCTTTACGAAAGGTTGTTTATGGTGCCGAAGTTCAAGTGATTGAGACGACGATGCCTCAACCAAGACTTTGTTTTGGAAGCCTTTGACAAAGAAGCGATTGGAGAAGATTTCATCATGTCATCGATAGAGATGGTGTATAGGTTAGAACCACGAGTACCTCTTAATAATTCCACACCATCAAGTTCTCTAATGAAACAAGTATGTTTTCTAAAAGCCACTTCAACATCGGAATCACAGAATTGACCAACAGAGAACAAGTTATGACCAAGACCTTCCACATAATATACCCTGGAAATTATACTTTTACCAACCACATAATCTCCATAACCCATAATTGCTCCAAAATGGTCGTTCCCGAATCTAACTGTTCCGATAAATTTACTCACGAAGTTTATGAGTCGTGACCGGTCTCCAAATATATGCTTGGAATAGCTGAGTCCGGTACCACGAACGATTTGAACGATCTGCGGTTGAACACGACAAGAATGGATAATCGGATAATTGGGAACCCCATGCAATAATGGGTTCCACTTGGTTAGTAATGATGATTGGAACACCCACATCGAAATAGAAACATCCATATCGAAATAGAAGCAATGGAATCATTAGGAATAGATGCGGTCTTTGGTGTTCGTGTTGACCTATTCAAAGTATGTTCACTTAAAGGAATAGTTCTACCAAGAGGCATCCATTTTCTAGTGGGCATTGTCTTAGCGATTGAGGATGAATGATTATCCTTATGACCAAACGGTATCCATTGATAACCTATCTTACTAAATGTCCTTCACGTGGTTTTCACTGTTTTCTAACTTTCTTTCGTCTTTGCCTTTTAGCCTTCTTAGCATGTTTATTAACAATTTTAAGCGGGCATTTGACAAGATTAGACAAAACATTCACACCACATTCATGATTAGCAATGTAATTCAAGCGGACATCATTACAAGGTTTGCGAGATAGTATCGAATTTTTAATTAATTACGATGCGACTATGGCTAATACTAGAATCAACACGATTCGTTTTATTCAACTCAAACTTAAAGTTCCTAGGTTGGTCTTCTACTCTTCCAATGCACATTCTTAGCTTACGAGGTCCTATCTTGCTTGGTATTGCTGGAGGCATTGACCCACCTGCTTTAATGTCATTGATTACTCCCGTAGAGGAATTATGGGAACATTAGTTGGTTGATTTACTTTTGCATTCTGAACTAGATGTGCAAGGATCGAACTACTAGAAGGCACATTAGTGTTCACTTTCTTAAACCCGATGATCTCTGGAATCTAAACTACTTGAAGGCACACTGAAGTTCACATTCATAACATTGTTTCATACTTGGCACTAGGCATAGAACAAGGAATCAAAGGATTAACTCTCTCACCTAAGGATTTAGGGCATATAGTGATTAAGCATTCTAGAAGTTCTTGAGATCGTTTGGCATATAAGCATGCATGCCCAATTGCATTATCAAGTGGTTTTTCTAGTTTATCCTCTTCTACAATCTCACGGAGACATTCTAGATAATCCTTAAGGTATGAGAAATATGTTTGAATTGCAAGTTTATTATTCCTAAGATGAGGAGGAACATATTTCACAGACAAAGCATATTTATTACAAGCAGGCACCTTTGATACCCCATTCTCCCCATTGGTCATAGGCATTTTCCCTTTTACCTGACTCTTCAGATTCTCAATTTCCTTTTGCAATGAAGCTATTTGTTCGTTATTTTTGTTATGGGTGACCTTTATTGATTCAAATAAGTCATTGAAATGTTGTTTAACTTTATCATTTTCTTCAAGAAAACTTTCATTTTCCTTTTGTAAAGCATTAACCAAGTTTTGAAGATGAAAAGTTTGAGAATTCCGAGAATCTAAAGGAGGAGGCATTTGAAGCCCAGTCACATTGTTCTTTTCACCCTTTAATTGAGAAATTTGGGCTTTCAACTTTCTGATCGTGTTACAGTGAGCTTGAATCTGTTCATCACGTTTGTTTATTTCAAAAAATGGATCAAACTCTGGAACATCCAAGGATATCTTGAAGTTTGAGGTTTTAACATTTTCTTTGAGATGTTGATATTTAAGTTGTAAATCAAAATGTTCAACTTCTAGCGTAGAAAAATGTTTTACCAAATTATCGTGATCATCCTGTTCTTAGTTTAGAGTTTTTGATTTCAAGCTCAATGACACGATCATGGGAGACTTTTAATCAATTGATAACTCATGAAATTGAGAAGCAGTAATAGAGCAATTAGTAGGAGTATAGAACACATCTTGAGAGATACATTCAGAAATCAGATTCTCATTTAGGGTATGCAAGTTCTTCCTCTCAATTTCATTATATTTTAAGGCCCGCTCATAGTCACTAACCTCAACTATCATTGCATCAAATTCCTTTTCCATTCCGTTAATATCTGAATCCATCCCCTTTTTAAGACTCTCAAATTGATCCTTTAATTGTTTAAAGAAAGGCATGACCTCAGTTAAATAGCATTCTTTTGTTTGTTCAAAACCCCTTTCCCTTTCAGTTATCCCAGTGGGTGTAATCCTTTTCTTACAAGTTTTCTCAAAGTCAACAAATAATTGAAATATAACATATTGACTGATTAGGGTCTTGCTCTTAGTGGCAATAGTTCTAGGAACTAAATGCATTGGTGTATTAGGGGGATACACAGTCGCTGCAGGCATTTTCCTAAAGGGAGGGTTTGTTTCGACAAGATTTTTAGCTTTTTGCTTATCTAAGTCCTTTTTCCAGAACACTTGTTCGGGTGTTAACAACGTTTGAGGCTTAAACTTGTTAAATGCAATCCAATTTTCCTTAGCATAGTTAGGCATTTTAAAACAGATGTTGTTTTCTATGCATGAAGGGCTCTTAAGTTTTTCATCCAATTTCTTTCTAGTAACCTCTTCTAATTGCTTATCTTCCTCAGTACACTCAGCGCAGCTAGGTTTCTGCCTAGGCTTAAGAATCTCAAATCCATCATAGATTACTTTCTGGGCAGCTTTTGCTTTCTTAACATACTCAGGATTTGATTCCTCTAGAATGGGGATACTATGCTTGTCACTTAAAACTCTATGCTTAGTGATCAAGTGAGCAGTCTGAATGGTATTTCCTTGTACGTACAACTTGTTTTCAAGTTTTTTTTTCAAAGTTTTTAGATTGGAAAAATCATTCAAAAGTTTTGATTCCTTAGCATTGAATTCTGCTTAAACATTTTGACATTTTCACGAAGTTCTTGTTTTGCTTAGCGCTTTAAAAGCTTTTCTTGTAAGGAGTTTAACTCTTGTTTTAGGATTTCTTCTCTAAAATTACGTTTTCTAATAATTGTTAGCATTTGTTCATCCATTTCCTGCTCACGAGTGGTTAACTCAAACTTAGCTCGTTGTTCATATATAGCAACTCGTTCTTTATAGGCATTAAGTTCAGAGATAACAGAATCATCAGGGGCACATGCAGTGTATTCATTGAAAAAATAGTCATCATTGATTGCGGAAGATGCATTACTTGGTACAACCTCACTTTCATTTTGCTTCACATATTGATCATATGGGACAATATTGCTATTACCCTCATCATCAATATCTGATTCAAGAGATTGTACTTCATTATGCATCTTTCGCTTATCAACATCATCATATAGTTTTAATACCTCTGAAATGATTTTGTCTTTGGATGGACCAGTATGTTGTGGTGGAGAGACCTTTGGAGATACCATAGGTGAGATGCTAGCCATGAAAATTGTTTGGGCAGTAGGTTCATCAACAACATCAGAGTCAAATGCATCACAATCAGCTACTTGAAAGGCATTCTGATGATTATGACCTAACTCCGAATTGGTCGTTCATCAACATCGACATCATATGTCTTGGCATTTCCTTCAAGAAAACAATAACTCCTCTTCATCCGTAGCTGCTCCATTGTCCCGAGCTTGCACGAGCAAGATCTTATCCTCAAGTAACTGCATTACGAGGCGTTTTGGCGATGTGTAGTTCCTTGCAATATGTCCCTCACCTCCACAGTTGTAACACTTGATCGGCTTTGATTGTCCCTGATTTCCATTCCTTCCCCGATTCTGATTTCCAACATAACCTCCACCTACTCCGCCTCTTCCTTGATCATATTGCCTTCCTTGAACTGGTTGAACCATAACTTTTCCATCTCTAACAATTGCATGATTGTGAAGGTTGGATGCAATTCTGATCTCATTGTTGGTGTGAAGACTGTTGGAATGTGGATTAAGAGTCAAATTTTGTTTAACCATAAGAGCCAGTTGATTAATGAAGTGTCCCACGGCTGCATCAGCATCAGCTTGTTTGAACATTGGGTCGGGAATGAGTTTGTGATTACCATTACCCATGGGTATGACTTGAGATGCCTTGGTGGTAATACCAACATTGGTGTAGAAAGTTGTAGAATCATTTGGTGAGCTTGATTCTCCCTGATTGGTTTTGAACTGCTCCAAAATCCTTTTCTCAAACATAGCATGCCTCTCATTCGAAGAAGAAATGCATACAATTTCTCATAGTTTGTATTCTTAATTCCTTTGTTAACTTCACGTATGACAAATTTGTGCCACTCGATTCATGTTGTTCACAAACTTTGAGTTCAATGAATGTTTGGCATGGTCATTTGATGTTTCTCATATCATTCACAAGCTTATGGAATCTCACGTAGTACTTATAGACACTCTCATCGCTTCATCTTGAAGTGTTCAAATTCATCATACGCCAGTGATTCTCTGTCTTCAATAGTTAATTGAACACGAGAGAAGCATCTTGACATTATCCCACACCGCCTTGGCTTCGGTGTTGTGATTGATAAGCTTGTAGATGTCTTTTGGAAGGCCTTGAAGTATAATGTTAGAAGCCACGATATCGACATCGAATCTCTTTTCTCCTTATCATTGAGCTCATCATATGTCTTAGGTCCGTCTATTCCATAGATCATTGTTCCATCTGCAATCGTATCAATTAAGTCTCTTGTAGTCTCAATCGATAAGGTCCTTCATCAATGGATTTGAGAATGTTGACCCGTTTTCCTTTCCAAGACAAGACAATCGGATTCGTTGAGCCCATGAGTCATAATCGGTTATGTCAAGCATAGGTGGACGAGTATCGATCCACCGCTTGAACGTCCTCGCCTACGTAAGAAACGATAGTAGGCACTATGTTTGACATGATTACAAGTTCTACGGATTTTACTATTCTTTGATTAAACCGGGAAATTGATTCTTTCACGGGATTTTACTAACCAAACGAACAACCGTAAGAATGTATCACGAAGAAGTAACAAGTCTCAATAGATAAGTAGCTAAACACTCAACTCGCTTAGTTATCAACTCGCTAAACAACTAAGTCGCATTAGTATCAACTCGCAACACAATCAACTCGCTCAATGAAACAAGTCGCTAAATAGCCAACTCGCTTTAGTATCAACTCGCAATACAATCAACTCGCTTAATGAATAAAGTCGCTTTAAGAATCAACTCGCTTAATAGCAAGTCGCAAACAGACACAACTCGCTTTACCACCAAGTCGCTTAAAAGCTTAACTCGCTAAATAGCCAAGTCGCATATATCAACTCGCATCCAGTAACAAAGCAACTCGCTTTGAAGAAACTCAAGTCCGAGGCTCAACTCGCATAATGCAAAGTTCAAAAATAACCACTTTATCAATCAAAAACAACCAAACCACAATGATTTAAGCCTTCCAATTCAAAGCATAAACACATATAATGATCCTAAACACAAAAATACAAGCAAAATTCAAACTTTAACACTAGAATTTGTCCAAATGATTCAAACTCTTCTAAACACTTAATACCCCAAAAACCTTATGAAATCCACCAAACCAAAGAGCATGAAAGATGAGTGATCAAACCATGGCTCTGATACCAAATGTAAGATATAGGATTTCACAAACACATTAAACCATAATCATATGAGGCGTTCAAGATGTTTAGAGAGAGAAAGTTCTAGAGAGAGAAAGGGGATAGAGTTAGGAACTATGTGAAACAAAGAAAAATGATATTGAAGCTCCAACCCTCTACCTTGGGTGGTAGAGGGTATTTATAGTTTCTTACAAGTAAATGCCACCTACGGGCTGTGGATCAGGCATACAGTGGGTAAAGACCCGTCCGTCCTCCACGGTGTTACATAATGAACTACTTACTAACATAACTAGACTACGACTACGAGCTTTATAACGAATACATATACTTGAGGTGACCGACTCTTTAATGACTGAATTTTCTAATTCCTAACACTAACCAATTTACCAAATGTCGAAGGTTTCTTCTTGGGGATGAATGAGTTCCGATGGTCAATATTGGATGAGGTTAAGATCTATGGTTGCTAGGGGTGTTCAAAAAATCCGAGAAACCGACGAAACGAGCCGAACCGCTCAATCCGAAACCGAAAAAACCCGAAACCAAAGAAACCGAAACCCAAAAAATCGAAAACCGAAAAAACCCGCTTGTCACGGTTCGGTTTCGGTTTTTATTTTTTGATATCCGCGGTTAACTGAACCGAACCGTGCTTAATACATGAAGGTTTTTTTTTAACTAAATATTCAAAAAATCATGCAAGTATTAATTATATTATTGCACTATTTTATATTACTTTATTGTATAACGCCTTTTTTGCTCATAATGTAAAAATTTCTAAACATTTATGTGTGAAAGTTGATAAATGTGATCGTAATCTATAGACGTCAAATAACTATTATTTGTTAAATGATTGGATAACTTTTGTATGACTATTATCTATTAAATGTCATCTAATTTTAACAAAATGACATTTAACATTCTGAAACATGCAATTAAACTCAAATAAACGTTTAAAATCGTTAACCGTGACCCGGACCGCGGTTAACCGCTCATTTTGGGTACCCGCTTGTCCGGTAACCCGCCTAGTACCGTTCAATTTCGGGTAGTAAAATTAATTACCCGCCTCACGATGGATAGTTTAAATCGTCCAACTAACCGAACCGAACCGCCCCGCGAACACCCCTAATGGTTGCCCAAAAATGAAGACTTTTACATCTGGTCGCTCGATTACTCTAAAGCTCCTCTACATACATACAGGCATTGGCAAGCATAGTCTTGAATGTGGTCTCAACTTTCCATGGTCCAATGCATCACGTGAGGTATGTTATTACTATAATTGCATCAACAAATCAATTAATCTCTGTTTTCTTTATTATTTGGTAGTATATTCGTTCACGCTAAACTTGTTTCCTCTATTAATTGGCAATTAATTTTGTTTCTGGTCATGTGTCTACCTGATGATGAATTACTTTTGTGTTTCTTCATTAGGAAATTCCGTTCCCCGGGTCTTTTTCAAGTCTAGTTGAAGTAAATGGAGAATTGCATACAAACTTGTTGAAGAGTGGCATTATTTTTTGATGCAACGAATTGATAAATCTGCAGAATCTAGAAAAGCTTCATATCACGAATAAGTATTGGCTGCCATCTTTCAAGGAGGTAAAGGAGATATTTGAAGTAGTAGATTTGGAAAATGATGATGCGAATGAAAAGCAATCGGTTGTGGTATTTCCAAAACTAAAAGAAGTGACTCTCGCAAGGCTTGATAGTATGAGGTATATATGGAAGAGCAATAGGTGGATAACATTGAACTTTTCAAACCATAAAAAAGTGTTAATTGATGGATGTGCGCTTCTTGAACATGTTTTCACATGTGGCATGGTTCGCAGTCTATTACAGCTACAAGAGCTTGAAATTAGTAGGTGCGATAATATGGAGGTAATTGTCAAGAAAGCAGAAGATTCTGACACTAGAGCTACTGATGTTGTTGTGTTTCATTCTCTGAAATCCATTAAACTTCGTGGTCTTCCAAATCTCAAGGGATTTTGCTTGGGGGCGGAGGATTTTCTATGGCAATCATTAGATAATTTGGAAATCAAAGACAGTCCAGAGATAACGTTTTCACGTGTGGACAATCAACTACTCCACAGTTAAAGGTAATAGACACATCTTTTGGATTGTGTTATGCAACAGAAGACCCAACCTCCTTTATAAAGGCCAAACAACAAGAGGTACGTGATCTCAGTTGGATATTTACATGTTTATCATATTCAGGGGTTCGAATCACTCCATTAATTAATACTCTATTCTCCTACAGGGATTGCAGTTCTGAGGAAACAACGAGTTTATACATGATATTTAGTGATGCATTATTTTGGTATGTAATTTGACGACAAGAATAATGAATAAGTAATATTGCACCTATGTACAGGCTCCATGCCTCAACCTTGCTTGTAGTTTTCATTTGTTCCTTTTTTAATAAGCCGAAACTTGTTTATCAACCTTAGGTGAATGAATTGACTTGTTCAAATCGATCAACAAATATAAATAGGCTTTAATGAGTTCCAACATCTGCTATTTGTGGTGAAATCAGTATACATGTCTTTACTAGGACGCAGAGTTAGAATCATGGTTCTGGACCAAATGGCGAAATGCCTTTTTTTCCGTAATTAGCATTAATAAATTACTCTTAGACCTATTTGACGTGGTTGTTTGTTCAACTAGTTTATCTGGCTATATTGATTACATTACTCCATCCAAATACTTAAGCTGCTTTCTTGATTAGATTACTATTTTGATTTTATAGCTCGAGGTAATTTTAATTTCAATGTAAAATAATAACAATTCCTTAATTGTTACTGTAGAGAGAATAGTAACAATTCCTTAATTGTTACTATTTTGTTTTTATAGCTCGAGGAGTTTTTGATGAGGTGTTATTCAGTTGTGCATTTATCTTTTTTATTTTACTGCTACATGTCTCTAATTTTTAGTTCAATACAATTTTTGGTCGGTTTTTAACTAAAGTTTGCATATCAATTGTTTGATGAAATGCATAAGTGAATATTTTGTTGATTTGTTGTTGACCTTGAGCTTAATAAATCAGTTACTATTTATTAATTGTTGAATTTGCTATTAGGTGTTTGTTTTTTTGCTTCTTCGAGGGTCTTGAGTGTTCTATGAGGATAGGCGTTTTGAAGAAGGCTCTTTTGTTGTTGCCTTGACTTTTAGATCGTAAGTGTTTGTGTAACACAATCTCATTTATATGATTTATAAGGTTTGGCATGGAAGATACCATCCTTGATCAACCTCTTCTATAAAGAATGTTAGAATTAATGTATATCTTTATTTGTATTGGTCATAATCATGATTTGGACTTTGTTAATTAAGTACACATGTGAAAGAATGACAAGAAATATGGGACTGAATGAAAAAATGATTTCGCAAGGTCCTTGGTAGGTTCTTGAAAATAGGAGTGGGGCTTTTTAAAACATTTCTTTCTACAGATTTATCACTAGCAGCAAGGTTAGTGCGATGAAATTACTTTTCTCTGCTTTTGAAGATAGAAATGATATTAACTCCATTTTATTCCCCAATATAAGGTGTGCCCTGTTTAATAATTTAAGAGAGCTTCAAATTTCCAATTGTGCCGACTTGAGATACCTTTTCACAGTCCCAGTGGCTAATAGTTTGGTGAAGCTTGAGCGACTCGTAATTAGGAAGTGCCCTGTTATGGGAGTAGTAGCGGATAGTGTAAATGGTGAACAAGGGGTAATCAAGTTTCAAAAGCTAAAGTTTTTGGATTTGTCTGATCTACCAATGTTGGTAGGTTTCTGCAACCCTATTATTTCAGTTGAGCTACCTCAATTAGTAGAGTTGAGACTTGACGGCCTGCCAAAATTCACGAGCATTTATCCCGAGAATAAGTCATCAACATCTTCTGCAATTCAACCTTTCATAAGCAAAGAGGTAATATGTGTATGTCGTTATATTAATTAAAAGTCACACATATAAGTGTCAATATATATATCTTACTCTCTTAGTTGCGCAGATGTATTAACAAGCTAGGCCTATATGTTGTGCAGGTTGTGATCCCTAAGTTGGAGAGATTGAAAGTTTCTAAGATGGAGGCATTGCAAAATATATGGCCTTATCAATTTTGCAGCAGTGGGGAAGTTAACAGTTGCATACTGAGAGAAATTGAAGTAATAAAATGTGATAATCTTGTGAATATTTTTCCGAGCAATCCGATGCCATTGTTGCATCATCTTATTGATCTCCGTGTTGAAGATTGTGGCTCCTTGGAATTTATATTCAATATTGACGTGGGATGTGTTGGTGAGATTGAGGAGGGTTGTAGCAGCTTGAGAAACATTGATATACGTAGATGTAAAAGTTTTAGAAATTTGTTTCCACCTACCTTTGCTAGGTTTGATTTGGGCGCACTTGAGGGACTTTTCATTGAAGGTGTGCGTTATAACATCAATGAATCAGTTGAAAGGAGCCACGAGGTATGTAATGTGATTCTTATTCCTACTTTCAGTTTCAACTTATAGAAGGAATTCTACATCTCAACTGATAGCTGCAGATGAATGTTGCAATTCCATTTCATGTCTTATCTACGTTTCATCACCTTAGACGCCTTGCTATAAGAAACCGTGTTGATGTTGAGGTGGCGTTTGAGATAGAGAGTGCAACAAGTCAAAGGGATAATCATCAATCACCGCTCCTTCCCTACTTGGAGTACTTAGGGTTATTTCAAATGGAGAATATGAATTATGTGTGGAAGTGTAATTGGAATAAATTTTTATGTTCTACCACACAACATAAATTCTCTTTCCAGAACCTGAAAACCATAAAACTTGAAGTGTGCAAAAACATAAAGTATTTGCTCTCACCTTGCATGATTAAACTTCTTTCCAGCTTAGAGCAAATTTACATATGGAATTGTGATGCTATTGAAGAAGTTGTTTCAAATAGAGATGACGAATATGAAGAAATAGGTACATCTTCCCAAACAAACACTACTTTCTTACCCCGTTTTGACTCTGTCCGTCTTTATGATCTACCACACCTAAAGCTTATTGATGGTACTGACTCCAATATTACTTCAAGTACGAATTCTATTCATGGTCACTTTAAGGTATGTTTTTCTTTTAATATATCCTAATCCTATGCATAGTCAACTATTTTTTTTTTATTTCTTTTAATATCCATTCTTCATTATGTATGACGTCTATTGAAAAGATTGTGAGTGGTAGAATGATTTGATAAAAAAAAAAATGACGGGAAAAGTTAATTACGAAACCCGTTTTTGTTTTTGTTTTTTTTTTTTAAAACACACTTTCATCATTTTCTTTTTAAATTAAAATATCTCGTAAACCGTTAATCGTTACGCGAAATTAATTTTACCATCGTGACGAGAATTAAGTTATTTTTCTACACATATGCACTTCTATATTACTTTCGACGAACATTTTATTCAAAATTTCCGCCCAAAAAATCACATGTGATTTATTACTTTAATAATCACATGAGATTTTTTTTATATTTTTACTATTTTTATTTTTTAACTTAGAGTTTCGAACTCGACATTGCGAGCCAGCTAAAATCACATGTGATTTATGATATCATACTTGATTTTTAAAAAGGATAATTGTCTAGAAATGTATTCATCCTGACACTTTTTCTTTTATTGTGTACTCAACTTTTAATTTTCTTATTGTATGTATCTAACTCTCTAATCTCTTTTATTATATATATCATTCTTTTAATATTTCTTATTGTATGTATCATTAGTGTTAAGTGTTGTATTTGTTAAGAGTTAACTATATTTTTGGTCCTTGTGATTTGCTGGATGTAATACTTTTAGTCCATTTGTTTGATCCCTGATATATAACCTCAGTTAGTCCGAAATACATAATCACCGCCACCCACCACCACCACCAATCACCACCACCATGCACCACCCACTGCCACCACCACCCACCACCACCACCTACCACTTACCACCACCGCCGCCACACACCACCACTACCAATCACCACCGCTACCCACCACCACTACCAATCACCACCACCACCCACTGCCACCACCACCACATAAAATCGCCACCCATCACCACCATTACCACCACCACCAATTACCTACACCACTAATCACCACCGCCACCACTCTACCACCATCACCCACTGCTATTACCGCCACCCACCACGACCACCACGGACCACCGTCACCC
The DNA here is from genome assembly GCA_022545495.1 of Chrysanthemum lavandulifolium. Taxonomy (NCBI): domain Eukaryota; kingdom Viridiplantae; phylum Streptophyta; class Magnoliopsida; order Asterales; family Asteraceae; genus Chrysanthemum; species Chrysanthemum lavandulifolium. The sequence continues at coordinate 249,823,194 of CM040245.1, forward strand.
ACTGCCACCACTTCCACCCAATACCACTACCAATCAACACCACCATGCACCACCGCTACCCACTGCCACCATCGCTGGTGGTGGCGTGGGTGGCGCTAGTGGTTGGTGGTGGTTGGCGGTGGTAGCAGTGGGTAGCGGTAGTGGCAGTGGGTGGCGGTGGTGCGTGGTGGTGATTGGTAGTGATGGTAGGTGGTGGGTGGCGGTGGGTAGCGGTAGTGACAGTGGGTGGCGGTGGTGCGTGGTGGTGATTGGTAGTGATGGTAGGTGGTGGGTGGCAGTGGGTAGCGGTAGTGACAGTGGGTGGTGGCGGTGATTGGTAGTGGTGGTGGAAGGTGGTAGTGGTGGTGGAAGGTGGTGGCGGGTGGCAGTGGTGTGTTTCTTAAGAGTTAACTATATTTTTGGTCCTTGTGGTTTGCTGGATGTAACACTTTTAGTCCATTTGTTTGATCCCCGATATATAACCTCAGTTGGTCCGAAATACATAACCACCGCCACCCACCACCACCACCAATCACCACCACCATGCACCACCCACTGCCACCACCACCTACCACTTACCACCACCGCTACTGATCACCACCACCGCCACCTACCACCACTACCAATCACCACCACCGCTACCCACCACCACTACCAATCACCACCACCACCCACTGCCACCACCGCCACCCACCACCACCACCACGTACCACCAACACTCATCACTGCCACCCACACCACCACCACATAAAACCGCCACCCTTCACCACCAATTACCACCACCATGCACCACCGACTACCGCCAACACCCACCACCACCACTTACTTACACCACTAATCACCACCTACTTACACCACTAATCACCACCACCACCACTCACCACCATCACCCACTGCTATTACCGCCACCCACCACCATCACCACGCACCATCATCACCCACTGCCACCATCGCTGGTTGTCACACCCCCAAATTACCTGTTTTGCAGCGGAATTGAATACCTTGGGGAGGACTGTCATAGCATCAAAGTTACAGTTATATCGAACGACCTAAAGTGTCGTTTGGAAAACACATCGTTTAATTTATTAAAACAATCAGAGTTTACAAAGTATTGGTCCCAAATGAAAGTCAACTTGTGCGGAAATAAGTTTGTTACAAGCCAAACGATGTTTTAAAGTTTATAAATCCCAAGTGAGACGCGTCGTCACCACGACTCTATGATGTGTCCAAATGCATGCCATGAAGTGAATGCCTTAGATACCTGAGATAAAACATGCTAAAAAGTGTCAACACAAAGGTTGAGTGAGTTCATAGAGTTTGTTTTGAAATGTAAAGCCTTTAGAAATCGTTTATGCAGCAAAGGCATTGTGAATCCACTCAGTTCCAAGTCCCGCCCATACAAAACTTGCAACCTGTGTGTTCACAACCCACTGCCAAAATATGTATAGTTTATGTTCAAATGCATGATGTCAAATGAATTCACATATTAACGCATGACTTAATGTATCAATGTTTACTTGACATAATTATACCAAGACATTCAGTTCAATGAAAATCCCAAGACATTCAGCACAATGATAATCCCAAGACATTCAGCACAATGATAATCCCAAGACATTCAGCACAATGATAATCCCAAGACATTCAGCACAATGATAATCACAAGACATTCAGCACAATGATAATCATATAAGATATGACTAAACATTAAGTTCAATTAAGCATGTAGTTTCAGCTAATCAAGATAGTCATAAAAATAGTTGAGCATGTATCTCCCCCAAAACAGTTATGAAAACAAGTAAAAGTAGGGGCTATGAAACTCACATGGTAAAATGAGGCGATGACAAAAGTGAGTACAACTTGAAATGTAGCGTGAATCTAAAAATGACCTATTATGAATGATATGATATGTAATGAGTTGCAATGTAATGTTATGCATGCATTTCATATGTTATTTATACCATTTGTGAGTTTTGAAAATAATACTTATCGTCGAAAAATACTCTTTTGACGTCTTGACCTTTCAAAATGACTTTACAAGTATTTACGTCAAAATGTCATCCTACAATGGTTTCGTAATGATTTATGGTGAAATTAGCACTTTTCGTCGCAAAATAATGTCGTTGGAAATTTCTTGAAAGTGACAAAAACGGCTTCGAAAAACTAGTCGTAAAATGGTGTACGTCGATCGTTAGGAAACGAACTCGACGGTTTTGGAAAGCTTGTATCAAAATCTAAAAGTTTCAGTTCAGAAGTTTTCGTCCAAAAGGTCTCGAACATAAAGATAATAAAGGTTAAAGATGGTGATTTTGTCTAATTGTTGTGTAAAAAGTGAGTTTCGGCCAAGTTTAAACATCCGTAATTAATTTATTACAACTCCGCTATACAAACGGCTTGTCGTTTTGAAAAATATGGTCGGTTAACTAAATTTCACTAGAAGACATTTCGTTCCAAAAAGTTTTGCATCATAGTTAAAAACAGCCCTCAACATGGTCGTTACAGCTACCGTAACACTTGTATCGTAAAAATAATATAGTTTTTCAGAAAATAATAGTTACGGCAATTTTATAAAAACGTGTATATCTTTGTCGTTTCAAATCCGTTTTCTACGTATTATATGTCCTTAGCTTCGTATCAAAGTATACTAATATATTTTTGATAAGTCGAAATAATTTGTAAAGCTTAAGGCTCGTTTTTGACTCGAATAAAACAAAAACATGTTGCTGAAATTTCAGAAAAAAATACATTTCGTCGTCAAACTTGTAAAAGCCATAACTTCTTCGTTATAACTCCGTTTTATTCCGTTCAAGCGGCCACGGATTCGTTTTAAAGTATATTTTCTAAATATTAAGGCCAAAAATTACGTACCTCTTGTCGGATTTTCCAGAAAATCAAAATAAGGACGAACACTTTTATACATATCGAAAATAGTTTTTCTCGTACTAAACCTATTCCAATCCCTTCAAATCAACTCCAAAACTAATCTAATCCTACCATACACCTTCTTAGGGTGTCATGGGTTCCTAAACATCATCAAGACCAAAATATAACAAGGGGATAATTATAGGATGACTTTGTATATATAAAACTCTAAAATCATGTAAAATGGTATAAACAACACAAGTCTTGCATGTTTTGCTCAAAAATGATGAGATGAGTATGAAATGAATATGTAAGATGAAAATAACATGAGATGCTTACAAGTGATATGATGAGGTGATTAGAACCAAGGATTAAACCTAAACACCCTAGGTTTTATTTCAAAACCTAAACAAGAGTGTATACTAGATTGTTATTACTTGAACTTGATAAAATTTTGTGATCCTTGAACACCCTATCAATGGCGGTTTGAGAGGAGAGAAAACAAAGAGAACTTTTCTAACACTTGAGAATTATTGGTGAATGAATAAATGAGTGAAAAATGTACAAGTAAGACTTTTAAGTATATGTGAAATCTAAGAAATCAAGAACCATATCACTCAATCAATGCCAACCCTCCCTTGTCGACGGGGAGGGATTTGGTAAAAGTTTTTTTTTTTTTTATATATTGTATAATTGTGTAAATGTATACTTGTATAATTTGTAAGAAAGTGTAAGTGAAATAGATTCAAGTTAAGGTAAATGGTAGTTTTAGGTACAAGTAAATTTTAATAGATCAAAGTAGGGTAAAATAAGATCATAAAATTATAAAAATACATTCCTTGTAAAATTTGAGTGATAAAATAATTACCGAGTAGTTTTTAAGAAAAGCGTCGTAATAATATAACTTTAACGATTTATATACAAAATAAATTTAAAACACTCGGTAAACTCAAAATATTATTTTTATAAACTAATTGTAAGTATAAAAATATATCGGGATCATTTTTGGAAGTATCGGATTAAATGTTAAAAATAATAACTCACGCGATAACGTTTATTTAATATAAAATTTACGCGTTTAAGGTGAAATGAAAAATCATGAATAAATTGAAATGAAATGATGAATATGGAGTTTGAGAAATGACCGGAAATTGAGAATTGTGACACTGGTGGTGGCGTGGGTGGCGCTAGTGGTTGGTGGTGGGTGGCGGTGGTGGCAGTGGGTAGCGGTAGTGGCTATGGGTGGCGGTGGTACGTGGTGGTGATGGTGGGTAGTGATGGTGGGTGGTGGGTGATAGTGGGTAGCGGTAGTGACAGTGGGTGGTGGCGGTGATTGGTAGTGGTGGTGGTAGGTGGTGGTGGGTGGCAGTGGTGGCGGGTGGCAGTGGTGGTAGTGGTTCGTAGTGGAGGTGATTGGTAGTGGTGGCAGTGGGTGCTAGTGGTTCATGGTGGTGGTGATTGGTAGTGGTGGTGGTAAGTGGTGGTGGTAGGTGGTGGTGGTAAGTGGTGGTGGTGGGTGGCGGTAGTGGCAGTGGGTGATGATTGATGGTGGTGGGAGCTAGGTGGTGCATGGTGTGGTGATTGGTGGTGGTGGTGGTGGTGGGTGGTGGTTATGGATTTCGAGCTCACTGAGGTTAAGTATTGGGGACGAAACAAATGGACTAAAAGTGTAACACCCGGCAAACTACAAGGACCGAAAATGTAGTTAACTCTTAACAAATACAACACTTAACACTATTGATACATACAATAAGAAATATTAAAAAATTATACATACAATTAGAAATATTAAAGAGTTTGATACATATAATAAGAAAATTAAAAGTTAAGTACACAACAAAAGAAAAAGTGTCAAGTTGGATACGTTTCTGGGTGAAACTTTCTAACACTAAAAAATGGTCGAAAGTATATCAAAATGCTCGTCTACTGAAAGATAAAAATATTCTCGTCGCGATTGTGTATTTTTCTTAGCTTGAAGATTTACCGTTGATAAGATTTTCCCATTTGTTCTTTAGAAAAAAGTGCTATTTATTGATCTTACCTTTAAAAATGATATATGCTAATTTGTTATTTGTGTTATTTCTAATTGTATGTAAAGTAATATAAGTTCAATGTATACCTCAAATTCTCTAAAGACTTGATGAACTAATTATGACTATTCATTTTTTTTTATCAAAACAGAAAAAACTGACTTTTATCATTTTTAAAAAAATTTAAATATCTCACAAACAATTAATCGTTATGTGAAACCAATCATACCATCACGGTGATATAGTTAAATCATCTTTCTATAGAGGGCATTTCTATATAATTTGAACGAACTTTTTTTTTTACTATTTTTTGTGAATGTTGAAATTTACATCTAAAAAAATCAAACATATGATTTGCTATTTTAAAATCACAAATCACACGTGATTCCTAACATATACATCACATGTGATTTTCCACATGCAAATTTTAACACTAAAACAAAACTAAAAAAAAGCCGTCGAAATTATATCAAAGTGCCAATCTATCGAAAGATAAAAATCCTCGCCGTGATTTTTTTTTTTTTTTTTTTTTTTGATGAAAAATGAGTAATCAAGATTTGTTTATTGGATCTTTATAGAATATGAGGTATATATTGAAGTTAACTCAAATAATAATAATTAACAAATATAATCACTTAAGGTATATGATTGTAAAAATATATGAGCGTGTTTACTGTTTAGGATTGCTTATCTTTTTTTTTGAACGGTGACTTTCATTTTTTGGATAGAGTCAAACCTGCCCTAAAGCAGGCCCTCATCCTCCACGTACCCAAACAATGTTGTCTTAACCGGGTCCATGCTGGCGTAGTGGGGATTAATAACGACGTCCGCCAGGAAACCGTACGCCTCTACATGATATTTATCGCTAGAGTAACGGTCGGATGAAAACCGGGCGGCTTGGATTCGAACCTGCGCAGCTAATGGCTTCTGTGCTCTCCTCTTCATTACCTAGGTATCGGTGGAGCTTATGGTCCATAAGTGAGGACTTCCGGTAGGTCACCCACCGGTATTACTCTCACTTGTGGCTCACTTAACTACTTAAGTATCTACCATTAGACCACAAGCCACTGATAGGATTGCTTATCTACTCATACGCATGTTAGGATATGTTTATTTTAAATTCTTAAAACTTTTACAGCTTAGACAAATTAATTCCTTCATCTCTTGGTATTGATGACATGTTCAACTAAACTTCCAAAATTATCAAAGCAATATTATATTTATTAGTCTACCTCTAAAATCGAATGAGTGTTACATGTATGCATATCTGTATTTACAACAAAAAAGTGTACGTACACTAATTTTTCATATCACATAGTGTTCTCAGGTGGGTTTTGCTTCTCCATCATTATGCCAATATTCCAGAAAGATATGGATCTCTAGATGTGAGACGTTAGCAACTCTGATTCCATTCAGTGCAGTGGGAAAATTACAAAAGCTTGAAGAGCAGAAAATATATTCTTGCCGGTCACTAAGGGAGATATTTGAGATTAAAAGGGTCAACAAGAATGGTAGTGATAGTGCTAATGTTGGTGATGAAATTGGTGATATACTTTCTCGAGTGACGATTCCAAGGTCCGCAAATATTACTTTGCTTGAACTGCCCAACTTAAAGATATTGCGGATTATCAATTGTGATCTTTTGGAACATGTATTTACAAGTTCCACACTTGATAGCCTCAAGCAACTTATAGAGTTGACCATAGAAGAGTGTAATGCAATGCAAGTGATTGTGAAGGAAGATGGACAGCACACCTCTAAAACTGTTCTCTTTCCCCGTCTAAAGTCTCTTACACTAATCGATTTACCAAATGTCGAAGGTTTCTTCTTGGGGATGAATGAGTTCCAATGGTCAATATTGGATGAGGTTAAGATCTATGGTTGCCCAAAAATGAAGACTTTCACATCTGGTCGCTCGATGACTCCAAAGCTCCTCTACATACAAACAGGCATTGGCAAGCATAGTCTTGAATGTGGTCTCAACTTTCCATTGTCCAATGCATCACATGAGGTATGTTATTACCATAATTGCATCAACAAATCAGTTATTCTTTGTTTCCTTTATTATTTGGCAATTAATTTTGTTTCTGGTCGTGTGTCTACCTGATGATCAATTACATTTGTGTTTCTTCACTAGGAGATTCAATTCCATAGCTCAACTATGTGTTCTAATCCAAATATAAGAAAGCTACTTCAATTCCCTTGGTCTTTTTCAAATCTATAAAAGCTTCATATCTGGATAGAACGTTGGCAGTCATCTGAGGTAGAGGAGATATTTGAAGTAGTAGATTTGGAAAATGATGATGCGAATGATAAGCAATCTGTTGTGGCATTTCCAAAGCTAAAAGAAGTGACTCTGAAAGGGCTTGAAAGTATGAGGTATATATGGAAGAGCAGCAGGTGGATAACATTGAACTTTCCAAACCTTACAAAAGTGTTAATTGATGATTGTGCGCTTCTTGAACATGTTTTCACATGTGGCATGGTTCGCAGTCAATTACAGCTACATGAGCTTGAAATTAGTAGGTGCCATAATATGGAGGTAATTGTCAAGAAAGCAGAAGATTCTGACGCTAGAGCTACTGATGTTGTCGTGTTTCGTTCTCTAAAATCCATGAAACTTCGTGGCCTTCCGAATCTCAAGGGATTTTGCTTGGGGACGGAGGATTTTCTATGGCAATCATTAGATACTTTGGATATCAAAGAATGTCCACAGATAACGGTTTTCACATGTGGACAATCAACTACTCCACAGCTAAAGGTAATAGACACATCTTTTGGATTGTGTTACGCAACAGAAGACCCAACCTCATTTATAAAGGCCAAACAACAAGAGGTACGTGATCTCTGTCCGATATTTACAAGTTTATTACATTCAGGGTTTGAATCACTCTATTAACTAATACTTCAATTCTCCTACAGGGATTGCAGTTCTGAGGAAACAACGAGTTTATACCTGATATTTAGTGATGCATTATTTTGGTATGTAATTTGACGTCAAGAATATTGAATAAGTAATATTGCACCTGTGTACTGGGTCCATGCCTCAACCTTGCTTGTAGTTTTCATTTGTTCCGTTTTCAATAAGCGAAACTTGTTTCTCAAACTTATGTGAATGAATTGACTTGTTCAATGTCGATCAACTAATTATATAAATAGGCTTTAATGAGTTCCAGCATCTGCTATTTGTTGTGAAATCGGTATACATGTCTTTATTAGGAAGCAGAGTTAGAATCATGGTTCTGGACCAAATGGCGAAATGCCTTTTTTTTCGTAACCTGTATCATAAAACAACCCCTATGTGCTGAAATAATCAGCATTAATAAATTACTCTTAAATTTGCTATTAGGTGTTTGTTGTTTTGCTTCTTTTGAGCGTCTTGAGTGTTCTATGAGGATATGACTTTTTGAAGAAGGCTCTTTTGTTGTTGCCTTGATTTTTAAGATCGTAAGTGTTTGTGTAACACTATCTCATTTATATGATTTATAAGGTTTGGCATGGAAAATACTATCCTTGATCAACCTCTTCTATAAAACATGTAAGAATTAATTTATATCTTTATTTGTATTGGTCATAATCATGATTTGGACTTTGTTAATTCAGTACACAGGTGAAAGAATGACAAGAAATATGGAACTGAATGAAAAAATGATTTCGCAAGGTCCTTGGTAGGTTCTTGAAAATAGGAGTGCGGCTTTTTTAAACATTTAGTGCGATGGAATTACTTTTCTCTGGTTTTGAAGATAGAAATGATATTAACTCCATTTTATTCCCCAATATAAGGTGTGCCTGTTTTAATGGAGGTTGTGAACATATTTCGGTTGGAGTTTATCAATCCGACATTTAATCTGATGAAAGGTATATTGAAGCTAACATGAGTATGACTTTCATGTCAGGGTTTAAGTTTCGGATTTGGGTTAGGCGTTTGTATATTATTGTTTTACAAGAACAAAGAAATGTAAATTGTGTTTTAGAAACTGACTTGGAAAAAAGAAATACTCAGGAGTATAAAATTACATTTGTTTTTCATACTAAACTTTTTTCTTTGTTAAACATGAAATTTTATTTATATACCAAGTTTAGTGTTTTCAAACTAAACTTGGTATATAAATCAAATTTCATGTTATCTTCAAGTGACTTTGTGTGTTGTGTTGTATCTTTAATTGATCTGAAACTTTTGAGGCTGTCGTTTGAGAAGGATGCTAATCCATACAACGATTAGTTTATCAGTAAGCATTTGTTAGTACTTTTTGAAAGGATGAAAATCCTTAACTGATGTTTGAATCTGGTGCTTTGAAACACAAACTATATTATTGTTGGTATATCATTTTCTGTTTTTTTATCACCTTGCATTATTGTAAAAATGTTTCACTTGATAACAGTTTTTTTTTTTTTTGGTAGGCGAGCTCTAATGAATGTTGTTGGAACTTGAAAACTACTACTACTTTGCACCAGAATTGTTGCTTAAAAGACTATGGTTTGGATGTAAGCTGCATTGGTCAGGTGAGACTATTTCCTGAAATATCTCAAGCGACCTACCAATGGTGCGTAACATATATAAAGATGTAGAAATGTAAATATGTAAATATTCGTCATTGGTCTAAAATGTATTTCATAAGCAAAAAGCTTTTCACGGTGTGGCTCTTTGTTTGTTTCTGTCTCAGCATCCATTGATGTTAGTCGGAGTGTCTATCCGTAACATGATGTTGTTTAACTAGACTATCAGAGGTTGTAGTTTCTTTGTGGTTTCAACTAATAGTTGTAACTTTTCCCTATGCCTAACTTGATCAACAAAAAGCTGGAATCTATTCGATCCAAATTCTTTTGGGGGAGTGTCGAAAATTCTATTAAGATCCCTTGGATATCTTGGAATGTCGCTCTTGCTTCTAAAGATAGAGGTGGTCTTGGTATTGGGAGTCTCTATTCTCTTAATCACGCCCTCATTCAGAAATGGCGATGGAGGTTTCTCAATAATCCTAACGCTTTATGGTCTCGGCTGGTTATCACTATTCATGGCAAGAACATAGACTCCTCAACTTTTTTTAGCCACATCAAGCATAAAGGAGTTTGGTCAAGAATCGTGGGTTCTGTAAATGGAATGCATGATAAAAACTTTATCCCTCATTCTTCTATGCAGTGGGTAGTAAATAATGGGGCCTCCACGAAATTTTGGCATGATTCATGGAATGGTAACTCTCCTTTTAAACTTCAATTCCCACGTTTATATCGTCTGGCTATGAACAAGGATTGCTTGGTTCGTGATAATTGGAATAATGGTTGGCATTTTGATTGGGTGCGTAACGTTTCAAATGGTTCCACTGCTTCTCATTTGGCTGCTCTGCAAAGTGCTCTTTCTGCAATCACTCTCATTGATTCTGAAGATGCGTGGGTTTGGTCTATTGATCCTCCATCTTTCTCGGTTAAAAGTGCTCGCTGCCATATTGATTCTGGTCTCCATAATCATGCTGGTCCTGCTAAAAGGTGGAACAATCTCCTCCCTAAAAAGATCAACATTTTTATATGGAGATTGCTTCGTGATCGTCTTCCCACAAGATGGAATTTAAGCCGAAAAGGTTTGGAGATGAACTCTCTGAAGTGCCCTATCTGTGATAATGAGATTGACACTTTGTACCATTCTCTTTAGTCCTGTTCTCTTGCTTCTTCAATATGGGCTTGTGTCTTCAAATGGTTGGATCTCGAGCCTCCTTTAATTTCGAGTCTGATTGATTTTTTCTCTTGGGCTGATGGTATTCGGATATCGACTAGTAAGAGACCAATCGTTGAAATCATCATTGGTACTGCTTTTTGGTCTTTGTGGAGCTTTCGTAACGAGATGATTTTTGGTAAAGATCCGCCGAAACGTAGTTTATTATTTGATAAGATTGTTGATTTCTCTTTTAGGTGGTATTCTTCTAGATGTAAATCGCATTCCATTACATGGAATAACTGGATTCAAAACCCGTTAGTGGTTTATTCCTTGTAACTTTCTAGCATCTTGCTAGTTTTCTTAATTAAATTCTGCCGTTCAAAAAAAAAAAAAAAAAAAACTAATAGTTGTAACTTGAAAGTACCATATATGTAAAATGTGTTTAAAAAGGTTGTGTTTTGAACGGATAAATTGGTGGTCATTTCTCTTTGATAGGTTAACTAAATAATGATGGATTTATTGGATTTTATTCACTGGTGTCTTGAATTTATTAACATTGAAGGTCTTGCTAGGGAAAATGTGGCAAACCATTATCAAGTTCACCTATTTTATATGGGTGTGTTTAGATACGTGTTCGCAATGCATCATTAAATATAATCAAGTGTGACGAGAGATCAAATTTGTAATGAATTCCTTTACAAAAGTTATATAATAATGGTTTAGTGACGTTGGAATTTATTATAGTTTGCATAGAGTATGTAATGCCAATTCGACTACCTATTATTTGGTAAGTTGAATGATGATGTGTGATATTGTTGTTATAAAGCTAACAAGTTCATAATCCTAATAAACAATCTTAAACAAACACAGTCGTAGTTAAAATTATTAATTTACTTTATATAGTTAACAATATTGATTCTCTTTATATGTGAGTGGTAAACATGGGCTATTAGCTAGTTACTGTATTATATATCTACTTTAGTAAGATAAAACACAAGTCAAAGCTTAGCATAGAGGCAAATGTTTGCTTGCAAGGTATGAGGAGCCATCAAACATCTTGGTAATTTATAAGATCAATGCTTGTTAAGTTCGCATATCAAACATCTTTTTAACATTAGAATTGAAAGAAAACATGGTAAACACAATTTTTTATAACTAAACACAAACTAAAAAAATATAAAACTTGTAATTTATAAGATCAATGCTTTAGTATCATACAAAAATACATGATTGCATTACTATTATTTTTATAAAACACACTAAGGATCTACTCGTATGATTGTACCCCATTGTAGAGCACGAGTTTCAAATTCCTCGTTGTAACTAAAGAATGTATGAATCTATTTAAAAGTAAACAACAGTTGTCATGACCTAAGGCCGTGAGTTGCACCAACAACAATAGCAAGAAAAGGGCTTTTCCTTGAGGGAAACCCAATTCAATACTTATGGAAAGTGAAACAAAATCAAGAATAAGATGGCATGCGAATTGAGTCCCGAGGTTAAGAGAGAGATAAACCAATGTTAAAAATATATATTTTATTTCATTGGTTGTGTGTGTATATGTGTATTGGAGGTATTTTAAATAATAAAAATAAAAAATAAAATTAATAGAAGAGAGAGAAAGTGTTGCAATAGTTGTGGAAAAGTTAAAGTAAAATGTTTTGGAGAGAGAAAAAAATTGATGTGGCAAAGGACAATATGATGAAGAGGACAATAATGTTCATAAAAACGATTGTTAAAATGTAACGGAAAAGGTACTAATTGTAATAGAATCAGTGAATACATATGCACATGTGTCATGAGTTTGTTTTCTATTTTACTTTATTTTATGGAAAGTTGTGTATTACTTGATTGCATGCACATTTGATTATCATTAGTTTTTAATTCTAACTTATCATGCGTGTTTTTTTTATTTATTTATTTTTTTTGTATAATGTTTGTGTAGAGTATTCTGATTTGGACGATAGCAAGACAGATGATGAATGTATTCTGACACCCAAAGGACATAAGTATTGGATTCCAGAGGTACCAGCTGATGAGAAGCCTAGTGAAGGGAATGTGTTTGACACTTTTGATGAGGCTTACGACATGTACCTTGAATATGCTCTTAAGGCTAGGTTATCAATTAGAAAATCAACATTAAAGCATAAGAAAAGTGAGATTACTCATAAATATATAGTTTGTAGTAGGGCTAGAAAACCACAAAAACCATAGTGAAAGATACGTCGGCCGAGGGAACTCAAAATGTTGATAATCAGAAAGATGGGGGTAATAAACCTAGGCAAAAACGCAATTCCAATTACACTGTAACGGATTGCAAAGCATGTGTCAGGTTCAAGGCTATTCATGGTACATCGTCTTTTAAGTTATACGATTTTGTTGAAAACCATAATCACTCACTTATTGATGAAAATAACACTAGTCTGTTAAAAGCATGGCGTAAGTTGGATTTTAGTGATAAGTTGTTTATTCATAGGGCGTCACTTTCTAATGTTGGGCCAACTAAAGCTCATCATCTTAGGGTGGCATTTATGGGTGGCTATCACAAGGTTCGTGGTAAGCCATCAGACTGGAAGAACTTCCGTCGGTCAGTTAATAAATATATTGGTCCTAGGGATATTCAAATGCTAGTAGATAAAATGAATGACAGGAAAAAACATGTGCCTAATTTTTCATTTGAATACTACACCGTTGATGATGTTTTGTCGCGCATGTTTTGGGCCGACGAGACAACGAAATGCAATTACAACGCACTCGGTGATGTAGTTTCATTTGATGCTACATATCGCATACACAGGTAAAGTTTCAGCTCTATCTTTAACATTTTTTCTATTCGATTAGTTATTCAGTTATCATAACATGTGTGTTTTTTTTGTTTTTTTTTTAATTTATATCAATGCATCTATAGGTATTGTATGATCTTTGTTCCATTTACTTGCATTGACCATCACCAAAAATGTGTCAGTTTTGGTGCTGCGTTAATGAGTGACGAAATAATCGAATCATACAAGTGGATCCTTACTGCTTTTAAGCAAGCGCATGGGAAAGAACCAATTTTAGCAGTTACAGAGCAAGATCCAGCATTGCGTAATGCAGTTGAGGCTGTCTTCCCTGAAGCATACCATCGTTTATGTATGTGGCACATAACCCAGAAACTTCCTGGGAAGGTATCTATCAGACCATATAGCATACAACATGTAATTTTATTCAATAAAACACGAGAAATGATATACATATCTCTAAAACTAAGAGAATGACAAAAGCATGTAGTACATTTTCTAATAATTCTAAGTTGTGCCGAAAACTAACAAAGAGTATCGTTGTGCTTGTAATCCCAAGTTCTAAAGACGAGTAGATTTGTTGATTTGGTCAAATTGTTCAAGAAGATGATTAAACATGAAATGCAACTCATTTCGTACTTCTTGAACTAACCCTTGGGTAAGTTGACAATTAGAGCAATTATTGTCATGAGTAGGAGATGGAATGTTTTGAGGAGGTTCCAGAAAGGATGGTGGGATTTGTGGAGGTGAGTTGAGTGATGTAGGGTGTGGTTCAACTAAGAATGAAGGTGATGATGTATGGGTTGGTGGTGGAGATGGGAAGTCATCTATATGGTTAGGTCCTTGGTGATTCCTTGTTCCTAAAGATGGACTATTTGATGGTGAAGGTGATTGGAATGCGGGTGTTGGTGATGTTTCAACATCAATGTTTTTGTGTGAAGGTGGTTCCCTATTTAATGAGAAGGATGGTGAATGAGAAGTCCTCGGTGGTGAGTCTTCTAAAGAGTAAAGGTTTGGATGTGAAAGAGGTGTGGTAAAGGAGTGTTGTCTAGGTTCTAGAAATGATAGCTTAGGTGTTTCAGTTAAGCTAAGTGTGTTTGGTTTAGAGGGTATGGTAGTGTTTGGTGAAGGTCTTTCTAATCCAAAAGGTCGAATACTAATTCTAAAGGTTCTTCTAGCTTTGGTTGGTTGATTTGTTGAGGAGGAATTCTAGTATTTGAGCCCTTGACGGGTGATGACTCGGTTGAGGAAATCTCATGGACCACATGTGTAGGATCGTACATAATATGTTGTTTGATGATTCGGGTGGTCTAGGGTGATGATAGTATATGAATGCCATGTTTACAAAGATGAAGAGATGAGAGGAGTTCTTGAGAGAGAGTTAAAACAAAAAGAAAGGTTAGATTGAAAGAAGCTCCACCCTTCCAAGAATGGAAGGGTATTTATAGTTACAACTAATCGTCCTCTGTCGGATGTGGATCGGGCATACGATGGGTAAAGACCCGTCCTTCCTCCACGGTGTTACTCTAAACTAATAACTAAGCTAATAACTAACTAATTAACTACTAAATAACATAAATAATGATATGTCTACGAGCTAACTTATGCTAGATTATATATAGGGTGACCGACACTTCACTATGGAATTTCCAATTCCTAACAATCTCCCCCTAAGGGAGATCACCCCATGAAATACATTTTGAATCCTAGCATTCTATTTTGTCTTCAGTTATGAGCTCGTAGACTTCAATTCTTCAAGTTCCGCATTCTTTGTACTTTAGTAGTGATTCGTCAAAGTCCGATTACTTTGTACTTTCAGTGGAGGTCTTTGAACTGATCCACATCTTTGATAATCTTTGAGCTTTGAGATCATCAGCCACAGTAAATCTCTGGATCACCCTTTATTATGTTGCCTTCATGTGATGTTGTGACTTTTGGACCGACATGCTCACACTTTCGGATCGACAACTTTTCATCGAGTGGCGGAAGCATCTTTGTAGTATGTCTTTGATGGTCATGATTTTCTTCAATTAAGTGTGAATGATGTGAGCATGCGGTTGTGAATTGACTTCTCAACTCGATCACCGCAACCATCAGCGACTCCCGCAAACAACGATTAGTAATAAAACACACGAAAGTGTCTTTGTTCACTTCGATGAATATAGTTGCAAGAACCACGGTTCCCGTTGATCGGTATAAATCTTTGTGATCGGGTAGAGTTCGTAGAATCTCCTTGACGGGGTTTCGCAATTGTTCTAGCCGTTCTCAAACCGGGCGTCCCAAAGAAGACAACACGGAGTGAGTGAACCGATGAATTGAGATTCACTGATTGATGAAAATTTGTTTTGAAAACAATCGCGTATTGCTTAGAAGAAAGATTTTTGCAATCTGACGAAGGTTTTATGAGAAAGATCAATTTTCAATCGAAATACTTTTGTATTTGAAAAGAGTACACATTCGATGTGCTAGAGAAAGAAGAGATTCGCACATCGAACGGTTTTTACAAAAGTATTTTTTCAATCAGAGATACTTTTTGTGTTTGAAAACATGAATACACATTCGATGTGCTAGAGAAAAGAAGATTTGCACATCGAACGGTTTTTCCAAAACTATTCATCAATTCATTTCCTAGACCAAGGTTGATTCACGAGTGAATCGCCCCATCGTTTTTATCCAATTATCACAAGCTTGATCTTTAGAAAAGATCTCACATGTCACCCACCAAGAGCTTGTTTGATGTTAGCTCTAGAAGGATTTCCATCTTCATCGTGAATATTTAGCATATCACTCGGATGTTACGGCAATACCACAAGGATAATCGTGGGACTCTTAATATATTCTTACTTTCCACATTGTGTGAAGCGACAAGTCTTCATTAATTTTGTGTCCTAATGAGATCATGTGGATGATCTCTTGGCTCTAGACTCAATTGTGCATTTTGGTTTCCTATCTTGGGAGACTAGGAGAGGGTCTCCTTCTTCAATATCAATCATCTCTAAGAGAAAGTCGATAGATTATGTAGGTTCCCCGTGAAAATGAAACAAGTACTTTTAAGAGGAACTTGAGTAGCCTAGGAAGTTTAGTGCAGTGCGTCACTGGGTCCATGACGTCTTGTCTTCAATACCGGTGTTACCTTGGTAACCACTAGTAGCATATGAATTGAACCCGGTTTCTGACCTAAGGTTGAATTAATGTAGGGCTATTTCTTTTCACCTATTTCACATTCAATTATTTTTCATTCTTCAACCCCTTCAGTGCTTATCGAGACTTCATAACTAGAACCTTGTTGGGTTTATTCCAGTACTAGCTTTGACTCAGTCCGCACTCTTCTCGTATTCTCATTTTTCTCCTTTTTCATCATACCTAAGGACTTCTACACTATCTAGTGGATTGTCCCTGGGGAGATCCCTCCGGCTCTGGCGGGATCGTGGGAATGAATACCTAACCTAACCATCCTTATAACACCATGCATAAAGTAAATTGTTCGGTCTTTTGGTATTGTTCTTTTCTTCTTGAAACCAATTGAAAAATTATTTGGAAAATCAATCGAGGTACTTGTGATATAATATCAAAGCATTTTGTACATTAATTGTTTTTGATCATTTAGAAATGCTCCCCCTCAACATGTGCATATGATTTTGAAATTGTTTAGCACATGGAGGCAAGAGTTCTTTGAAATATATTCTTGATCATAATTTTCGTGGAAAACGTCATTTGATTTTCTTGGTAAATACTCCCCCTCAAAATGTGCGTTGGTTGTTTGAAATCATTTAGCACATAGAGGAAAGAGTTCTTAGAAGTACTTTCACGATCACACCGCCATATAGAAGACCATTAGAAAATCAATCAAGGTACTTTAGGTTGAAACTTAGAAATCTTTGTACCTTGATAGTTTATTTTCTTTTGAAATGCTTCCTCAATATGTGCTTCGAGATTGAAAGCGTTTAGCACATATGGAGAGCGACTGCACTTTGAATCAAATCGATCAACATTTATCGATTTCATAATTAAAACACAAATTCTCCCCAATCAAAATATCAAACCCTTTGAGATTTTGGATCCCAAGTGATTTAATAAGGTTTAGAAAATATGGGAGAATATGTGGCCTGGTTTAAATACTCATCTTGTTTTTGATAAATGCTCCTCCTCAATCATGTGCATCATGTATATGAAATCGTTTGGCACATGGAGGAAAGAGTGCCTTTAAAGGACTAAAATAGAATTGAGATTTAAATCACAATCTCTCCCCCGATCAAAAATATCAACCCATTTGAGATTTGTGATCCCAATTGATTTAAATCATTTAGAAAATTTTGGGGAAAGACGTGGCCTGATTTAATTTTGAAAAATGACTGAAATGGACCAATTATAGACATTAAAGATTTTTAGTGTCAGGTATGATAGTTTTAAGAGCTCTTTAAGTAAAATAAAATAGTTTCACAATCAAACAAGAACAGAAAAAAATTCATTTTGAAAGATCTTTGAATCTTAAAGAAAATCATACCATGACATAACATTAAATCTTTAGATCACCACTTATTTTTGTACAAACCGCACTTTTATGAAGAAATGTCGTTTGAAAATACTTAAGTTTGAAATCACTCTCCCCCTCAATCAATGACCGTAGTCATTGATTGAGTGACTTATATTTAAAATGAAGTCCGGTTGATTTCCAAAATTTGAGATCAGTTTATTTTCAAAACAATATTTTTTCATTTTCAAGAAAATATTTTTCAAAAATTGTTTAAAAATGGTATTATTCACTACTTGTCCTGCACAAAGATACGTTAGGTGGTTGAGAAGCTTCATTGTTCTTTGTAAAGTTTGGAAGAAAACCATATGCTGATGCAGTGAGACCTCTGACGTTGCATCTATCGTGCCAACTAGCCATAGAGAGATCTGATTAAGCTCCGTTTCTTCTTTTGTCGAATTCAAGAAATGGTTACCCTTTCCTTTCGGCATCCAATCTTCTTCATTAGTGGGATCCGAATCGGGAACATTCTTATGAACCATGATATCTGCATACGTTAGTGGACATACAAACAGATATATGGTGGTCGACATCACCCAAATAGCAATCAACTAATTAAAGTCAATCCAACATGTCAATCAAAACATAAAGGCATGGGAATTATGTGTTTATCAAACTTTGATCATCTAATCCTAACAAATATATCCTAAATTCCCAGTCCTTCAACATAGGCAAATATATTTTTCAGTTAAGCATGTAGGATAATTAGAAAAGCCCGATAGATGATATAAATTTGAAAAACATTCTCCCCCTCAATCAATGACTCATTTAATAAAAAGTTTTAAATAAGCTGAGGTCATTGCTTGGGTTTTGCAAATTTATGAAAACTTGATTCAAATTGAATTTCAAGCAACTCATTTACCACCATTTTGTTAAAACAAATATTTTTCTGAAGAATTTTTGAAGGAAAAATATTTGAGTAGGAACAGCAGTGACATACTTTCCTCATTTTGTTTTAAGATAAGTGCATGAAATATTTGAAAATTGGTTTAGCCCAACACTTTCCTTTCTTGAAGAACGAGTTACTATCTGAAATAATAGCAAACCATAGTTTTAGTACGGGTTACAGTCTGAAATAACTACAAGCCATATTTAGAGACATGTTTTGAAAAAAATATTTACACCTCCTGCTCGAACTTCATCTATGGTCCCGTGCTATTATTGAATGACATTTCTAAGACAGTAGATGTTATCGATACCAGAAGAATGTCTTGAGAAAACATATTTTTTTTCTTTTTCAAATTTTATGATTTTTATTTTTTTGTTGATTTTATATTTTTCTATTTTGTTTTTGTTGGTTTTATATTTTTGTATTTTGCTTTTTGATAAATATTTACACAGATAGAGTAGATGATATAGTTTAAGAAGATGATAATATGAGTACCGAGATAAGGATATCAAACAGCCTCGTTGTAGAAGATAGAAGTCATCATCTCTTAAACTTTCACCACCAAAGCTTCCAAGGCTCTTGAATCGAAGAGATAAATTGAGCCTTCTGAAAGTGAGACTTTGGTAGCTTCCCCCCAAACCGAGAATCCTTTTGTTGAGTAGATTCGAAGCTCTATTTCAAGCTTGCCTTAGCCAGGTGCACAAAGAAGTACACCATTATCATCGATCTTGCTGCTCCTTTTAAGAATGATCTTTGTGATTCTTCGTTCGGGGTTATATCATCAACAAGAATAGCAGCGTATCATCCCACACATAAAACAATCTTCTCATATTTCTTTTCTCTGCTGAAGTCAAGCGATCCATACCAAAGTTATCAAGAGACCACTTCCCCAGTAGATAAATTGATGCGGTCGGTCTCTCGAATAGAGCTCGCGAACCGAATACACATATACCCAAAGCGGAGAAACTTATAACATCAGTAGCAGTTAAGTCGATAGCCAAAGAATAACCCGATGTATACTTTTCTCTCCCACGATGATAGTGTATGAAGCTCAAGAACCAAGTACCCAAATGCCCAAGAGAATAACTTATAACATTGAAGCGGGCGAATCATCGATTATCTTTGCGGATGTCAACTCCGAATAAGTGATAATATCTTTGAATCAACGATTAAGCTCTCAAGTGAAACAATGGCGTCCCCAATGTACGCAATATCTCTCCCGATGATTGCGATAGCATCGAAATCATCACACACTTGTGTACCTCTTTTATCACGAAACTAACTCTTCCATCTCTTCTCCCACATAGTTGGAATAAGAACACTAAACGCCATGAGTCAAACCTTGAGTTTCTCTGCGGTAATGACATTTGTCTTCCGGGATATCTTCAATCACTTAGAAGTATTATGTTCATCAAGTTTACTCGCGTTTAGATGCGTGTCTCCTTCCCCTTGCTTGGTTTTGATACTTGAGAATCGGCAACACGAATAAGCTCATATACTAGAAATCATTGAGAAGAACACTTGAACTCTTGTGAGAATCAACTTGCTGCAGAAGAATGTGAGCAAGTCTAATTGGGGATTGAATTTGACAATTCACTCTCCCCCAATTAGTGCTCTCCCCTAAACTGACAATCTTTATGATGAATGCCCGAGTTAAGAAGAATTCTTTAGATCATTAAATGCAAATCGTCTTTAGTCTTCTAGTACGTAGCAGATAGTGTAGAACAGACTGTAGACTCGACCTTCTTCTAGATTGTCCGTTTGGGGAATAGAATGTTAACATCTTCTTCTCACCAAATGCATTCCCATTAAAATATATTTAGCAAATCCCCTTAACTCAAATCCCTCCCAATCAAACAAGAACAGAAAGATGTTCATCAAGGAAATTAGCCCCGCAGCTGGAAGCACTTTGTCATTAAGTTCATCAGTCCGTGAGAAGATGTCAACAAACGGCTCTTAGAAGAAACTCCATGTAAAGATGACCCAATAAGAAGAAGCTCGATTCTTACATGAGTTAGGAGCCGTATGACCATATATTCTCAAATATAACTCAACATGTAGAGTTATCATACTTCTTCTCCCCCTCAAAAATTTCACACGGAGATGCCATTCTTGATTCAACGAAAGTGAAAATATTCCAAATGTAGTCTATTCATACTTCTCCCCCTCAAAGGTAGCAAATGATGTCGCCATCGTCATTATAATCGAGAAAGTGGAATAAGAGAACAATCATCGGTAGTCCGGTTCACTTGATAACTGAAAGCGCGTGGAAAAAGTATGAAACATGTTGTTGAGAATGGTATAATTGAGAAGATTTCTCTTCTTCATAAGATAAAGCGCACTGAAGCGTACACTTTTCTTTTCTTTAGGAACGACGCTTGCCTTTGTTGTTTCAAGCGTCATAAGAAGATTTCTCTTCTTACGAAGATAATCTTGCATCAAACGTACACACTTTTTTATTTAGAGTCGAGGCTTGAACTGTTGTATTCAAGCGTCATAATCTCTCTCTTTCGGCATCTCTTGGCAAAACTTGTAATCAACCCCATTATTATTGAAGAGACTCTTTGTCGTGACGGTGATGGAAAACCCAATATGATGAATTTGACCACAAGTAAACTAACTGAACTCGTGACTTATACTTGCACATATGTAACAAAGAGCGGTGTCGAGAATTCATGCCCTTTTGAATCTCTAAGTACTCTATACTCTTCAACCAACCAACCATCAAGTATAAGATGTACATCACCTCTTGAAAATCCACAATTCAATGTGACACTGAGCACTACAACGTAACTCCTTCAAGTGATACTTATTTTGTGGTGGTAAGAGCCCAATTCCCCCAAGTGGTAAAAAAAGGAAAAACTCACCTAAAAATAACTAGATTTCCAAGTCTTCATTTTTGAAAATATTAAAAGCTCGAATAAGGATCTCGAAGAATCTTCATCCACCCATCCCCGATATCTTGGATACTAAGTACACTCACTTTGACATTTTGCTTCCACCTCAAATAAATAATAATGAATTAACGCCGTTGTCACATCTTTTGATTAAAAGCACAAATCTAGCCTCCTTTGTCGTTTTAAGTGAACTATGATAATGGTTTCATCCCGACCATGGTTAAAAGCACATGACCCCGTAAAACTTGGAAATAACCAAACTACCAAGAAGACATTCAAACAATCACCTAATTCATGAAGTATTGAAATAGAAACCGTAGCTCCAGCATCAGATAAGTTCCAGAAATACTTTCTCTTTCTACAGGATGGTTCCATCATCAAGGGATTTTACAATTCTATGTTTAAACCGAGAAATAGTTTCTTTCGCGGGATTTTACAAGATCAAGAATAAACCGAGAGATAGATCCGGAAATGCACATTACTTTTACCAGGATGATATCATTATCACGGGATTTTAAAAGTCTATGATTTAAACCGAGAAATGGATTCTTTTGCTGGATTTTACAAAATCAATACTAAACCGTAAACAATGTTAGTTTGAATGTGTTATGACAACTTTGGTTTCGGTAAATATCTGTTTTAGGGGAACATGCAGCGGTTCATCAACGATTCTTCTCCATCATCAACAATATCATCAACAATTCTTTACCCATATGTAGACAACTTCACAAACCATACTAAGTCGCGTAGTATACACTACCTCCCCGAGGTTGAGCGTAAAACATCAAAGTACACGTTTCTCCCCATGATGGTTTGAACTTTCGGAAGCATCATAACGTCTCTGACCATTTGTCTGAAGTTCTTGTCATAAGCAAACATCTTGAAAATCATGAATGACATTGAAGATTCTTGAAAGATTTTGCTTAGATCAAAGCATCATTTACATTACGTGGCGTGGAATATCCCTTGAGAATTGTTGATCACATGTCATCCATCAAACACTTTGGCAAACATATCATTCACGGGTTCTGTCGGCAATTATTGTGACTACATGGAGAACTAAACCCGATATACCAAACTTGATCATGAAGTAGAATTCCCAGATTTGTTTCTTAAACTTGTACAAAACCTTGTGAAAAAGAAATGGTGTACCCAATGTACAAAACCTCTTGACGTATCCTCAACTGCGTGAGACACCGAAGTGATAGTTACGTTGTGCGTTAAGTGAGAAAGAATCACAAAAGTAACTAAATAGCCAAGTGTTTATCACACTCAATAAATGCCAAACAAGTCATCTTCGCGGAAGGGTAGAAAGAAAGAAGACGAAATAAGTAAACGTGCCCTGAAAAGTTCACTACAAAGCCAAATAAGAAATACCAAACAACACCCTCGTAGTCAATCTAGTTCCAATAACAATTCAAGATGTGAAATAATATTCTTCGTGAAGATTTATACACCAAAGTATCAAACCTCATTACACAACAAATCTCATCATCACACCAAATCTCATTATCGATCTCATCAACAAATCTCACAATTAAAGCTCATCACCCAACAAGTCTCATTGTCATAAAACGTACTGGATCCAACTTAAGCCCATATCATAATTCATTCCAAGTTCATTTTATGACTTAATATTCGATCCAAGGTGAGAAAGCTCATTGACCAATATCCAACATATTACGATTACACACAAGCCCGCGTCGGTTCCAAAGATCGAAGGCCAAGTGGCTGACACCCAAAAGCTCGGTCACAATATACTCTCATAACAATATCCAAGTCCTATATTCAAATCCAAGCGATTCACATAACAATCTCTTACTATTAGCACTCGGTTATTAAAAGCCCATGTGATACTAGAACAATAGACAAGCCTACATTTTATGATCATCATACAAACCTGGATTTTACGGCCCATGTCCACATAAAAATCCAAGTCCTCGTTCAAAATAATTCACCACTTGACCCATAAATCAATTAATACCCATAATTCACTCGGCGATCTTATTAATCAATTTTGGCCCATGATAAAGAGATATCCGATCCTATTCATGACCTAATGTTACGGGTATATAATGTCCTACCAAATCCTAATAATAAGCAACCTTAAATGTAATTCGACGCCTCCTTCTCGATACTTTTCTCAACAAACAACGACCACCACTTACAAAATTAAATCGAAATAAACCAAGTTAATCTCTCCCATTTTTCTTGAATCGGATTAGTGAAGTCCTCGCCACAAGGATGTCTTTGAGGCATGCTATCATATTCAATATCACAACGACTATCTTAGGTAGGTATTACTAACAAAGTAGTCTTTTGATTAAATCTTTGCTTAATTAAAATGAGCGAATGATAAATGAATTAACCTTACTTGTTAATATCATTTCTTGGTTTCGAAAATTTACTTGATGTTCTTTAAAATTTGTATTCGATTTTATTGACCGAAAGAAAAAAATATAGATAAAACAATTTTGTTTTATACTAATTTTTTGATTTTTGAGCAGCAAACATAAATCAAGTGAGGAATAGTTATAGATCGGTGATGATGTACTTGGGGTTTGAAAGGATCTGAGATGATCTTTGATTTATCTTTAACCCACGAGAAAATTCTGAGATTGTGAATATGAATTCAATTGTCATGTGACATTGATTTTGATAACGTAAGTTTCACCATGGTTTTTCAGTACATGACTTGACCCTTTTTGCAACGAATCAAATAATGGTTTTAACATAGTTGTTATAGACCATTCTTGATTGTGTTCGGATAGAATTAAAGCGAGTCTTCACATATTAGATCTAGGATGAGTCATTCTTCTCATGAATTAGGCCATTCGTCTTTGATAAACTTCAAGTATCACACGACAATACAAGGTGGACTGAGATCATTTTAAAACTTTTTCATTTCAGTTTTGTGTTGTTAGATTGAGTCTTGTGGTTGAATGAAGAGATTGATAGTGTAGAGAAGATGATGTGTGAGTCTCGTTTTTTGATCGAGTTGTTGATTGATTGTTGATTTATGTTCTTTAATAATGGTTGTGATTGATTGACGATTGTTGATAGTAATTATTATTGATGTTGGTTGTTTGTTGATTGATGTAGACTGTAGATATAGTTGATATTTGTATCGTAAGTTGATTTGGTTGTGATGTTCATCATTTCTTCTTCATCAATTCTTCCAAAACGCTTTCAAAAATAGTCAAACCGCTTTCAAATAATCATTATCACCTTCACTCCTTTCGATTTTAACAAACCGCTTACCTAGTTAATCAAAACTCTTTGCAACTTGACAAGTCATACCCATTTTAACAACAAACTGCAGTCCCATTTTAAGTCAATGCTTCATACTTTGTCAAACCACATCATATTTTTTACCAAACAACTTTTTACTTTTCAACAAACCGCATCTTTTATACAGTTTTGACACAAACCGCAGTTGAGTCAAACCGCTTCTTTTTCAAACCGTATCTGACCAACAGCGTCAAAACGCTATGGTGACAAACCGCATATCTAAGTCAAATCGCAGTTGACTCAGTAGTTAAACCGCACAGAAAAGTTAAACTCAAACCGCACAGATTCATTGAATCTGGACAAGAATTTGACAACCGCATACTCTGCATAACAAACAGCATCGACGAATTTGGACAGTTTTCCATCAAACCGCATACTAGAACTTGGCCAAATTGCATAGTAGAGTATTCCAATTTGATCCAAATCACAGTCAAGAACAAGCACAAACAAACTCAGAAAATCATATTCGACCATCAGAAAAACTAACAGTTTGAACAAGACAGATTCATAACCAGTAACAACACATTAAAACTAGTATGAGACACTTTCGAAACTGCTTAAAAACTCATCTAAGCCATACAACCAGATTCAAAACAGATTAAAACTTCAATATAACCACATCAAATCGTATCAAACTTATACACAAATCGTTTCACAACCCGTAACTCAACCAACATCAAACCGCATCCAAACACACTAAAACCACACAAACCGCATCAAAAGCAGCCCAAAAATCGTATAAAAAAACAATACGAATCACCAAAACAACATAACCTGAGCTCTGATGCCAATTGTAGGATCGTACATAATATGTTGTTTGATGATGATGATAGTATATGAATGCCATGTTTAGAGAGATGAAGAGAGGAGAGGGAGTTCTTGAGAGAGAGTTAAAATAAAAAAGAAAATGTTAGTTTGAAAGAAGACCCACCCTTTCCAAGGATGGAAGGGGTATTTATAGTTACAACTAATACGTCCTGCTGTCGGACTGTGGATCGGGCATACAGTGGGTAAAGACCCGTCATTCCTCCATGGTGTTACTCTAAACTAATAACTAAGCTAATAACTAAATAATTAACTACTAAATAACGTAAATAACGATACGTCTGCGAGATAACTTATGCTAGATTATATATGGGGTGACCGACACTTCACTATGGAATTTCCAATTCCTAACAACATGAGCATTTTTCTTGGAGGAACCTTTGGTTGAAGAGGTTGTGCTAGATGCTTTAGTCATAGTGAAAAAGAAGATGTAATGGGTGTCTTAGCTACTGAATTTGAATGGTGGTTTGAATGATGGTTTGGGAGCATAAGCACACTTGGTTTATAAAGGATGAAATTAGGTTAGTGAATTAAATTTTAGACCATTAAGAATTTTGGCATGCACTAAGGTCAACAATAGTGTTGTTTTATCCTAGGGAGTCATTTAAGGCAAGGTAAAATGTTTAGATTACCAAAGAGAGTTTAAAATTGATGAGTAGAGTGAACTTAGGCTATTCTGTAGACCCTGTTCCCGCGGATCCCTATCTTTGGGGATCCGTCTAGTTAAAAACTGGCTATCCGTCTTCAGACAATAATGAAATGGAGTGATGATGTTCTATCAAGGTCTAGTACCTATAAATATTGAGTGTTTAGGTTCCCTAAGGTGTCTTAAATGGTATAGAACTTAAAAGTCCAACCATAATGAGTGAGAATATCGAATGATTATTTGGGTAAGAAAATGGAGTTTTTATGTATGCAAATAAGTGCTTAAGCATGATACTAAGATTTTGAGGGTGTCAAATGATGTCAAATTATCCTAGAGATCGGATGGTAACTTTAAAAAATTGGAAAATTCCTTAAAAATCATAAGAAATGAAAAACTAGTTTTTAGCCTATTTGAGGTAAAGATGACTAAAATCAATTTGCTAAAATTGAGAGAAATATCAAACTAGGTGTTTTGAGATGAGATAAACAATGTGTAGGTATTGGAGCGGAAAAATGGTGAGTTATGAAGAAATGATAAATAAAAAACATCTTGGATGTGATCTAAAGTTGCTTATGAGTGAATGTGAGATCAACTGAGCTTAAGGATAGGTAAAGCGATCCTAATGTAACATGTTTAACTAGTCTAATAAGGTCTGGAAGGTTAGGTTGATGTGAAAGTGTAGGATTTCCATATATGTCCACCCGGATCCCACGGATCCTTCATTTGAGGGATCCGGCAATCGGGACCAGTTTCGTCACATGCGTGCATAATTTTGCACCTCTTAACGAATTTGAAACCAATTCATTTCTATATCAAGCAACCATGTATGTAAGTAAAGCATATCAAGCATGGCATGTAAAAGTGACATACAGGCATGCAATTCGGAGGAAAACCGACTTTTGATATTATGTCAAATAGTCGTAAAATTCTATTAGGATCTCCTAGGTTAGGGTGTCTTTGTTTTCGACATACCATCTACTACTACTAAGTTCTAAGATAAAGAAATATTGTTTAAGATGTTTACAGCACATTGTTCGAATTAAGGTCCTCGACCTTACCTCCCATTTCTCTCAAACTTCTCCTCCAAAACCCCCCAAACTTCACCTTCAAATCCTTCAAGCTTACTTCTTCTTCTTCCCCATTAGAAAGTTGACAAGACATTTAAACATCCCCTTTGTTTGTTGGAACTCTTGAGATGGGCTTGGGATGTTAGGTAATTGCTCAATGTAAGCCACGGGGTCAAGATGGTAGTTTCCTATAGGGTTGCTTCCTTCTCCCTCCATTTCTTCGAATGAGTCCGTCGGTGGATGAGGTCTTTTACCTTCAACCATGAACCTCATTGTCTTCTCATCGAATAAGGGTACCATGACTTTGTTGCAGAAGAAGTGGTCATCGGTTTAGGGAGATCGTTCTAGGGCGAAGACAAAGTTCGCCAAGCGTGTGAGGAGCATGGCATAAGGTAGCACCATCTTGTCCGTCTTTGAAACACTTGCCATCCGCTTGATCATGTAGTAGGCGAGGTTGAAAGGAGTTGAGTTGACAAGGCAATAGATCATGCAAACTAGACATGCATTGGGATGATCCTTGTTTCTATAACACCCCCAAATTTGGCACAGTGGAAGCATTCGGGTCGTGGGGTGCTACTAATTGGTATCACAACACAAAGTATAAAACAACGGTTTTACATTAAGAAAATTCATAAACAAGTGTACAAAGTTTACATTATTCAATATAGTCGCGAAATCTGAGGCCCATAATAAATAATAAAGCGGTCCCAAATATAATAAAGTATCTTATGACCATGCCATGCCATGCCAAAAGCCTCAAAGTAATTTGTCGCGATAATCCACGAAAATACATGCTAAAAATGTCAACACGAGGTTGGTAAGTTCATAGGTTTGAAATAAAGTAGTAAATAAATTTTCTTTGTGTATTGATATCTGAGTAGGACAAGTGTGCAAATAATAATAAAGCGTAGGGCAAACAAATATATCACCATCAAACACATGGCTAGTCAGGTAACCACCCATAACACATATGTACTATACGTATGCCTACCAGCTGGAGCTAAAACATGAGTACTCTCATGTCAAGTGGAATAAATCCATGACCCGAGAACTACACAGAAATATCACATAGAATTATCACATAGAATAACCAGAAACCACCAGTGCTCCTAACGCAATTATATCCGCACACAAACTTGTCCAAAATAATAAAACAAAAATTTAACCACAACATTTAAAACTTGAAATAATCGAACAAGTTGTTTAGCGAAGCACATAAAGTTTTTAAGAATCAAGTCATTCGCGAATATTGAAATTTAATAACACAAGCATGTATTCTCCCCCAAAAGTGTTTTCAAACAAGTAAAGTAGGGGCTATGAACTCACCTTAGTCCGAAGCGATGCAAGAATCACAAATAACATGACAGTACCGAGAGTACGGGTACAATGGTACAACACCGGCACAACCTAATAAGAATATGCCATCTCAGAATAAATCTAGCAGAGCAAATGAATTTCTGAAAGATGACATGTTTTAGTGTTCGTGGAATACTCGCATCGTTAGTTTCAAAAGTCCATTATAAATATCTCAAAAGTTTAGTTTTAATGTTTCGTGTGGTGGTAAGAAAACATGGACTCGACCTACACTCACGCCAAACGTAACTCACACCAAGTCATAATAATATATATCCAAAAAGTATAAAAGAAATAAACAAATAGAGGAATAAATAGAAAACAGTGAAAAGATATAAAGATGATTGAGTTTTTGAGAATTTACCCGATAACCCCAGATAGGTTTTCTAAGAAATGTATGTTTCAAAAGGAAAACATAAATGTTAATATATAAAATAAGTAATACGGTTTTCTTTAAAACTATACTTTTCATCTTGTTATTAGGTTTCATATAATAAAAGTTTTTGAAATAATATGTTAAGTATAGAAATAAGAGTTTGATATGATTCGTTATTCAAAACACGTTTCGATAATAATTAATCTGGTTAGATAAGTTTAAATAAATTAAAAGACTGAAAGTGTTTATATAATTGTTACATCCAATGTATATTTAGTCCGATAATCCAATATGAGTCTAATAATTGTCCAAACGATACTAATCCATTATATGCTCAATGTTCGTCAAATCATAATCCAAGTATATGATTTGTTAAGTATCCGTATTCCAATTTAATAGTCCCAATATATCTGAAACTTACCAATGTCAAGAGTCAAAACGAATAATATACGTCAATCCAAAGTTTCATATTCGATAACCATAATTAATTATTAAAGATTATAACACTACTTTAGTTAAATTCAATTTAGCTCAAACTTTATAGTGGCTCGACCCCAACTTAAAACAAACCACATTCTTTTAGACTTTTTTTTTCGGACATTACCCATTAATAAGACACTCAATCCAACACAAGTAAGAGAAGTAAAATTACCCGGACCCGTGACTAACCAAATACCCTCTCGTGTTCACGGCTACACCATAGCATTAACAAATAGCCCCTTAAAAGTCTCGACTGAAATCCAACAAACACAAATACAAACATCCTCATACGGTTACAAACACGACATGAAATTGGCTGAGCAACAACACATTGACACACTAATCATTATCAACTTAATCCATAATATCTCACAACTGATAGAGCTAAAAAAATCTGAAATATAAACATTTACTCTACTCGAACATGACCAGGTGTTAACCTAACCCGAACAAATAAGAAAAACCAACACCATGATTTATTAAATTCGTACCACACGCAAACATTTCAACTCGTTTTAACCCATCGATTCACAATAACACCACCAAAACTGATATCAAATCCGTAACAAAATCGAGATTGAAATGGGTCTTACCTGACCCGTTATCAAATCACCACAACACCATTTGCTAGTTTAAATCACATGAATATAATGTAAAAACGTTTTTAACCAATTCTTCGAGACGTTAAAAGATTGGTTCAAACATGTGATGCATGCCAACGATCGGGTACCATCTCGCGAAGGGATGAATCACCTCAGAATTATATCCAAGTCTGCGAAATATTCGATGTTTGGGGTATAGACTTCATGGGACCTTTTCCATCATCCAGAGGAAATGAATACATTCTCGTAGCTATTGACTATGTATCCAAATGGGTGGAGGCCCAAGCCCTTAGGACTAACGATGCGAGGGTAGTCATTCATTTTCTTAAAAAGCTCTTCGCACGATTCGGGATTCCCAAGGCATTGATCAGTGATAGAGGAACCCACTTTTGCAATGCTCAAATGGAGAAGGTAATGAAGAAGTATGGTGTTCCGCATAGATTTTCTACTGCATATCATCCTCAAACGAATGGGCAAGTAGAAAACACAAATAGAGCATTAAAGCGGATACTTGAAAAAACGGTCCACCAGAATAGAAAGGATTGGGCATTCAAGCTGGATGAGGCACTCTGGGCATTCAGAACTGCTTACAAAACACCTATCGGAACAACCCCTTTTCGCTTGGTATACGGGAAAGCATGCCACCTCCCTATTGAACTTGAGCAAAAAGCGTATTGGGCACTTAAGGCCTGTAATATGGATTATTCTGAGGCAGGGTCAAATAGGTTCTTGCAGCTTCAGGAATTGGATGAACTAAGGCTTGAAGCTTATGAATCATCGATTACATACAAAGAAAGGGCGAAAAAATGGCATGATCAACAAATAAAGAATCCTAAAGAGTTTTTGGAAGGAGATAAGGTGCTCTTGTATAATTCAAGACTGAGATTATTTCCGGAAAAACTCAAATCGTGATGGTATGGACCTTTTTCAGTGAAGAGGCAAATGAACAATGGGGCTGTGGTGCTCCTTGACCATGATGGAAGGGAATTTACTATAAACGGGCAACGTGTGAAACATTATCAGTTGGACAATAATGAAATGGTCAACGATGAAGATATTGTTTTAGAAGAAGGTGGCGGTAACGAGATCACGTAGGGGCACGACTTCGAGTCTAGCTACAAGACTCATAAATAAAGAAAAGCACTTCGTGGGAGGCAACCCATGCTTAATTGTTTGCTTGTTTGTGTCGTGTATCTTTTATTGATTGTTTATTCTCATGTTCAAATTTGTAAAAATGCTTTATTTTGTCTTTAACCTCGTCTTAATTACATATAAAGGTATTTTACATAAGGGATAAGTGTAGGGAGAATTACACACGTTTTCAAAAGAAACGTAAACATGAGAATTTCAATTAATTAAAAGATATACATGTGTGTTTGTTCGAGTCAAATGCTTGCATCGAGTCATAATGGATGTTTTGCGAAATTTTCCGATTCTAAAGATGTAAATTTTCCATAATTTTTCCGAAAATCGCACCGGTTTTATCGGGATAACTTTGACGGCGTCGAGATCGCAACTGACGTCGGGATCGCAACTGACGGTGTCGGGAAGGAGCGAAACAATGATTACTTTTTCTCGTTTTACGAGCTACTTATAAATTTTGGAATTTTCGGTCTTAATTTTCGAAGTGCAGTAAACATCCATTCCACAAGCATTATATCCTAGTTTAGTAGAGTCCTATATATTATTACCACCGATTTTACGCGAAGGTTTCGTGTGTTTTCTTCAAGTGTGCAGGTTTAATTTACCAAGAAGAAGATACATAAGATGAGAAGGAGCTTTTCACGCAAACGTTCTTCTTGAAGAAAGATGTAACCACCACTTTACACGGATCCTACCGAGATAATCAAGGGAGTACTAGTTTCTTTCATCTTTTATTACCTTCCATTATCATAACTTTGATACTCTCGGGGAACATTGAGGACAATGTTCGGTTTAAGTTAGGGAGGAAAATAAAGCGAACTTTGAAACTATGCTTATCTTTGATTATTTGCTTTGTCAATTGCATTTGTGTAATAAACCATGAGAAAATGTCGGTTAGGGTAATTTTGGCACCAAATTTAAAATTTTCATGACATATAGGGTGGGCCATTAGTCTTAATAAAGCGTCTCATGGATAGGAAGTTATATGACTAGCACAAAACCCTTTCCGCTTAAATTCCACCTAAAATATGAGGATCGCCCTTAGATTAGTAGGAATCAAAGTATTCATCTTTAATGCTTAGAGTGTGAACCGGTAGTATAATAGATTCTAGAACTTGTTTTGTGATGCATCCCAAGATCGCTAGTAAGACTACACTTGTGTAGTTAGGAATAACTAAATGATAAGAGGCATTAGGATAACCCTTGTTTGATACCCGTAATATAATTACTTCTTACACATCGGTTGAGTAATTCCCCACACCTTTGCGTTGTACTCATCTTTAGTACACGATACCCTAGTTAACCCCTCGAGGCTATCCTTTTCGCGGTTCTCGTGATGTTTTGGTTTTCCGAATATCAATGAAGAGCATTGTTTACACCCCACCCCAAATGTACACCCAAATCGCCTTAGCCTACCTTGTATGCACTCACTTTTAGTGCATTATTGTTATCACACTAAACCCTTAGTTCAATTATCTATTTGCTTGCATAAGTTGCTAAGTCGAGTCATATCCTTTGTACACGTTTTGGGACGATTGGGACTCATGGAAAAGTTAAATTTTATGAAATGACGGGAAGGGCGTTAAATTCAAATTCCCTTTATTTGCATAATAATGTACTCCAAGTGTTTTGATCTTTTCAATTCGGGTCATATTAGTGTTAGAGTAATAAAAACTCA
Source organism: Chrysanthemum lavandulifolium (assembly GCA_022545495.1). NCBI lineage: Eukaryota > Viridiplantae > Streptophyta > Magnoliopsida > Asterales > Asteraceae > Chrysanthemum > Chrysanthemum lavandulifolium. The sequence goes on from CM040245.1 coordinate 249,856,270, forward strand.
AGTGTAGGGATGTGCCTATAAATCCCTATCATTTTGATGTTATCGTAGAGGATGGTAGAGTAAAAGTGTATAAAAAAAATCGAAAAAAATAGAAAAGAGAAAACAAAAAAAAAATAGAGTGTTGAAAAAAAAAAAAAAAAAAAAAAAAAAAAAAAAGCAGGCTACCATCCTACATCTATCTTTAAATTTATGTTTGTTTGTTTCAGTTATCTAGAGTTTAGAGTGTCGAGTCTTGGCTTAGCAATGCCAGTCTTCGCATGCTTGTAGCATAAAGATTTTTGACTTGCCACCACTAAATAGCCTATTCCACCAAACCCTTTGTTTCCCTACCGTAAGCCTATCATTACAACCCTTTAAAAGACCTCTTAGATAGTCTTTCCTAGGTGCTTACTCCAAAGCGATGGAGGTTTGATCTAGTCTCAAGCCTATGGTAATCTATGTACTAGGACCGGTTAATGAGTGTTTATCTTCCATTTCCAACTTGTTATATTTCATATACACCGAGAGATGTGAGTATCAAACACCCCATGTGAGGTGCTAGTATGTAATTTCGTGCTTGTTATGACTTTTATGGGCTTATATTTGTTGTGAATTGTTCTAAACCAATGCTTCATGACCCCTAACTTATAAATTAATTGGCTAAAAGCACATTTGCTTGAGGACAAGCAAATACCAAGTGTAGGGATATTTGATAAGGTTTAAAATGTACCTTTTGAGGGTCGTTTAAGCCCTTATTTGATCACTTTATATCCGTTATTACTTAATATCGTTCCTTTTCACTTTTAGGTATCTTGAAGACAAAATCTTTGGAATAACACTTATTCGAGACGAAAAGCGCGAATATCTGAAGAAAATGGCCAAAGTCAAGAATCGAGACACTCAGTCGTTGGGCCGAAGGGACGGCGTCGGGCACAAAATAGTGACGCCGTCAGACAACTTTGTGATGGCTCGAAGCCAAATTGCTCATTTACAAGTGGCGGCTTGGTTTTAAAAGAGTAGGCGTCGCAACTCGGGCGACCTAGATTTGATCGACGACGTCGAGATCGAAGGGACGGTGTCACAAGCATAAGGTGGCGCCGTCGCAAGACTAACATAGCCAAGACGAAACCCTAATGACGGCGACCGGCGGCGTCACAAATCAAAGGTGACGCCGTCGCATTTGCAATCTTATATATAGAATCCGAATTTTTAGTTTTAAGTATGCGGTCTTTTGGGTAAAAACCTAAACCGAACCAAGGCTATCTTATACGGTATTTTAGGGTTCCATACCTATCTTACATCAAGATAAGTGTTTTACTTCATTAATTGATTATGTCTTCAATTAATTGTGTGTATGCTTGCATGTTTCAATGTCCGGCTAATTTACTTGTGTGTTTGCTTAGGAATATGAAACTTAATTATTGAATATTGATTGGTTGTCTCTTATCTTAATTGTTAATGATCTAGTATTGCGATAGGTCATCCGTTGTGTAGTTAATGCTTGATTAATCTTTGTGAACCTTAGCTTATAGTACCTAGAGTCATTGTAGGCTAAACCATCCGAAGAGTACCTTAGCGTTAAGTTTATAAATCCTAGAGATTTGATAGGAAATAACCTTTGGTAGTTTCAAAGAGTTAGGGATAAACGCATACCCTACGACCTTAGACACACAACTCGATTAAGAATAAGGACGTGACAATTCAACCATCAATAGGAGATAATTAAGGAGTAATAAAACCTAAGTAAACACATCTTTAAATCATCATATGAGCACACAATAATTGGACATAGACTACATACACCACTAGATTAGTTAATTAGATAAATAGAGTAATCGGTGAAATACCAACCCCAAATCCAAACCCCGAGATTTGTACCTTTCCATTTCCTAAAAACATAAAAGATAAAAATAATCTTCCTCAACCCCAACCTTAGCGTAGTAACTTCTCACTAGCATTCCTATTCCCTGAGAGCGATATCAATTCCGTGGCTTACCCTAATACTACACTACAACGATTAGGTTCAACGCCTAGGGTGTTGAAAAACTTGCTCGACGAAAGGAAGTTCCTTTGACCTCGAACGACGCGTGTAGCGTTATCAGAAATCATTAGATGTTAATTCTTTGGTTTGTCCCCAATAAAAGTCGGGCTTGCCCTTCCATGCTTCTCGGGCATCATTAAAAGTCCTAGGTCTGGGTGTTGTAGGGAATCTTCCTCCCGTTCCATTATTACGTAAGGATGCGTAGTCAACGGAAGCTTGTTCGGGGAGTCTTGTGCAAGCGCGAGTGTTATGAGGACCACTACATGACTCACACAAGGAAGAAACTTTGTTCACTTGGCGTGAAGACTTAGGATTGTTGTAGGAGCTCATTAGGAATTTAACTTGATCTTCAAGCTCGAGCATCCTACGGTCGGAAGATTGTGAGTCAATGGGAGGCAAGGAGATTGCCTATACGGTTTTGGGCAACTCACGGGGGTCATTCCAACTTTCATTGTGATAGAGAGCAAGGTCCTCTATTATACCCCATGATTCTTCCGTGGTGAGATCACTAAGTTTTCCACCGGCCGCTTGGTCAATAGATCGCTTAGTAGGGAAGTTGACATGATCGTAAAAGAGTTGGACTTGAAGCCAGAGATCAATGCCGTGATGAGGGACTCTATGGAGTAAGTCCTTGAATCGAGTCCATGCTTCGTAGAGAGATTCACCTTGACGTTGTTGGACATCAAGATTTCATTCCTAAGCTTAGTAGTTCTCCCCGGTGGGAAAAATTGAGCAAGGAAACGAGAGGTGAGATCATCCCAACTTGAGATGGAACCGGCGGGAATTCGCTCAAGCCAATTACTAGCTTGGTCCCGTAGAGAGAATTGGAAGAGAAGCAGACGCGTGGTCTCCCGAGTAGTAGCATCGAGGTTGATGGAATCGACAATTTTAAGGAAATCCTTAAGATGCTGATTAGGATCTTCGGAATGAAGTCCATGGAATGCACATCCGTTTTGCACCAACCAGTTGGTGTCGGATTGCAGGGCCGTAGTTTGGGATCGGTCGGGAAGCTCAATGGTGTTCCTATAGCCTAGGTGGCTTGGTCTCGAGTATTCACCAAGAGTACGGCCTCTTTGTGGGTCATTTGGTGGTGGGTTGATGAGTGATGGTTGGTTATCACCTTCCATGATGAAAAGTGATGGTATTACTAAAAAAGGTCATGAAGAAGGGGGATAGACTATGAGGAAGCTAAAAATGGGGAAAAAGCTCACTTGATAGGAATCAAGCAAGGAAACCTAAACCAGGTGGACTCCTAACTAGCTATTCTATTCCTCGGCAGCGGCGCCAAAAATTTGATACGCTAACACAAATCATTCGGGGTCAAAGGAACTTCCTTTTCATCGAGCAAGTTTTTCAACACCCTAGGCAGTGAACCTAATCATTGTAGTGTAATATTAGGTTAAGCCACGGGTATTGATATCGTTCTCTAGGGGAATAGGAATGCTAGTAAGAAGTTACTACGCTAAGGTTGGGGTTGAGGAAGATTAATTTTTATCTTTTTATATTTTTTAGGAAATGGAAAGGTACGAATCTCGGGGTTTGGATTTGGGGGTTGGTATTTCTACCGATTACTCTACTTATCTAATTAACTAAGCTAAGGGTAGTCTATGTCTATTGTTGTGTGCTCGTATGATGATTAAAAATGTATTTACTTAGGTTTTATTACTCCCTAGTTATCTCCTATTGATAGTTGAATTGTCACGTCCTTATTCTTAACGCGTTGTGTTTCTAAGGTCGTAGGGTATGCGTTTATCCCTAACTCTTTGAGGCTACCAAAGGTTAATGACTACAAAATCTCTAGGATTCATAAACTTAACACTAAGGTATTCTTTGGATGTTTAGCCTACAATAACTCTAGGTGATTATAAACTAAGGTTCAACAAAGATTAATCAAGCATTAATAACACAATGAATGACCTATCGCAAAACTAGGTCAATCACACTTAAGATAAGAGACAACCAATCAATATTCAATAACTAGGTTTCATATTACCTAAGCAAACACACAAATAAATTAGCCGGACATGGAGAACATGCAAGCATACATACAATCAATTGAAGACATAATTGAATTAATGAAGTAAAACACTTATCCTGATGTAAGATAGGGTATGGAACCCTAAAGTACTGTACAAGACAACCTTGGTTCGGTTTAGGTTTTTACTCCACAAAACTACCTCTCTAAAAACTGAAAAATTCGGATTCTATATAAAGTTTTACAAACTGCGATGACGTTACTCTTTAATTGTGACGCCGTCGGGTCGGCGTCTTAGGTTTTCGTCTTGGCCACGTTATCATTGTGACGGCGTCACCTTATGCTCGTGACGCCGTCTCCTTCAGTCTCGGATGCCGTCTGGATCAAATCTAGGCCGTCTGAGCTGTGACGCCTACTCTTTTAAAACCCGATGCCGCCACTTGTAAATAAGCAATTTGCTACCGAGTCGTCACAAAACATGTTCGATGGCGTCGCAAATAGAACCCGACGCCGTCCTTTCAATTCAATGACTTGGTGTCTCGATTCTTGACTTTGGCCATTTTCTTCAGATATTCACGCCTTTTCGTCCGAATAAGTGTCATTCCAACAATTTGCCTTCAAGAGACCTAAAAGTGAAAAGGAACGAAATTAAGTAGTAACGGATACAAAAGTGATCAATTAAACTTTAATGACCCTCAAAAGGTACCTTTAAATCCTTATCGATGGCAAAGACGACCGGGGGACTCGATATAAATTCCAAAGACCATATCATCAATGCATGATCTAATACTAGACTATGATAACGCCACACGCCGCAACATACACAACTCGGGGTCAAGGAAACTTCCTTTTCTTCGAGCAAGTTTTATAACACCCTAGGCAAAGGAACCTAATCGAGAAAGTTGTAGTGTAGTAATTAGGGTAAGCCACGGTATTGATATCGCTCTCTGGGGAATAGGAATGCTAGTAAGGAGTTACTACGCTAAGGTTAAGGTTGAGGAAGATTATTTTTATCTTTTATGTTTTATGAAAATGGAAAGGTACGAATCTCGGTATTGGATTTGGGGTTGGTATTTCACCGATTACTCTACTATTATCTAATTATCTAAACTAAGGTTGTGGGAGTCTATGTCTAATTAATGTGTGCTCGTATGATAGTTTAAAGATGTGTTTACTTAGATTGTATTACTCCTTAATTATCTCCTATTGATGGTTGAGTGTCACGCCTTATTCCTAGTTGCTTTGTGAGTCTAAAGTTGTAGGTATGCTTTCTCCCTAACTCTTTGAACTTACCAAAGGGTCTTGTCTACAAACCCACTAGGGATTATAAACTCCTACTCTAAGGCGCTTTTGGATGGTTTAGCCTACAACTACTCGTGTAATTATATTCTAAGGTTCACAAAGATGAATCAAGCATTAAGTACACAACGAATGACCTATCGCATTACTAGATCATTAATCAACTAAGATAAGAAACAACCAATCAATATTCAATAATTAAGTTTCATACTTCCTAAGCAAACACACAAATAAATTAGCGGGACATGGAGAACATGCAAGCATACACACAAATAATCAAAGACATAATTGAATTAATGAAGTAAAGACTTATCTTGATGTAAGATAGGGTTTAAAACCCTAAAATACTGTACAAGACACCTTAGGTTCGGTTTTAGGTTTTACCCAAAGACTCTCCACACAAAGACCGAAAAATTCGGATTCTATATATAAGATTACAATTGCGACGGCGCCACCTTATGTTTAGTGACGCCGCCGTGTCGCCGCCATTAGGGTTTCGCTTGGCCACGTTAACCTTGCGACGGCGCCACCTTATGTCCGTGACGCCGCCCTCTTCGCCTTCGACGTCGTCTGATTGCATCTAGGCCGCCCGAGTAGCGACGGCCTACTCTTTACCACCGGACGCCGCCGCTTGAAAATACAAGTTTTGGGTTCGCCCGTCACAAAATCTTGGGACGGCGCCAATAGCACCGACGCCGCCGCTTTCTAACTTCAAAGAATCGTGAGTGCCTCGATTCCGACTTTGGCCATTTTCTTCATATATTCGCGCTTTTCGTCCAAATAAGTGCCATTCCAGATTTTGCCTTCACGAGACCTAAAAGTGAAAAGGAACGATATTAAGCAATAACGGATACAAAAGTGATCAAATAAGGACTTAAACGACCCTCAAAATGGTACCTTTTAAAACCTTATCAAATATCCCTACACTTGTTATTTGCTTGTCCTCAAGCAAATGTGCTTTTAGCCAATTAATTTATAAGTTAGGGGTCATGAAGCATTAATTCAAAACGGTCCACAACACATATAAGCCCCAAAAAGTCATAACAAGCACGGAATTACATACTAGCACCTCACATGGGGTGTTTGGATACTCACATCTCTCTCGGTGTATATATGAAATATAACAAAATAGGAAATGGAAGATAAACACTCATTAACCGGTCCTAGTACATAGATTACCATAGGCTTGAGAATAGATCAAACCTTCATCGCTTTGGCGTAAGCACCTAGGAAAGACTATCAAAGAGGTCTTTAAAGGGTTGTAATGTTAGGCTTACTAGTAGGAAATAAGGGTTTGGTGGGATAGGCTATTTAGTGGTGGTAAGTCAAAATCTTTATGTTAATCGATATGAAGAATGGCGTTGCTAAGCCAAGACTCGACACTCTAAACTCTAGATAACCAAATAAACAAACATAAATTTAAAAGATAGATGTAGGATGGTAGCCCGTATGTTTTTTTTTTTTTTTTTTTTTTTTTTTTTCTATTTTTTTTTTTCTCTTTTCTTTTTTTTTTTTTTTTTTTTTTTTTTTTTTTTTTACTTTTACTCTACCATCCTCTACGATAACATCAAAATACTAGGGATTTATAGGCACATCCCTACACTTGAGTTTTTATTACTCTAACACTAATTTGACCCGATTTGAAAAGATCAAAACACTTGGGGTACATTATTATGCAAACAAAGGAATTTGAATTTTAACGCTCCTTCCCGTCATTTCATAAACTTTAACTTTTCCCATGAATCCCAATCATCCCAAAACTCAGATACAAAGGATATGACTCGACTTAGCAACTTATGCAAGCAACTAGATAATTGAACTAAGGGTTTAGGGTGATAACAAACATTTGCACTAAAAGTGAGTGCATAAGGGTAGGCTAAGGCGATTTGGGTGTATATTTGGGGTGGGTGTAAACAATGCTCTTCATTGATATTCGAAAACCGAAACATCACGAGAACCGCGAAAAGGATAGGCTCGAGGGGTTAACTAGGGTATCGTGTACTAAAGATGAGTACAACGCAGGGGGTGTGGGGAATTACTCAACCGATGTGGAAGAAGTAATTATATTACGTGTATCAAACAAGGGTTATCCTAATGCCTCTTATCATTTAGTTATTCCTAACTACACAAGTGTAGCCTCACTTGCGATCTCGGAATGCATCACAAAACAAGTTCTAGAATCTAATATACTACCGGTTCACACTCTAAGCATTAAAGATGAATGCTTTAATTCCTACTAATCTAAGGGCGATCCTCACATTTTGGGTGGAATTTGGGTGGTAAAGGGTTTTGTGCTAGTCATATAACTTCCTATCCATGAGACGCTTATGTTAAGACTAATGGCCCACTCCTATATGTCATGAAAAATTTTAAATTTGGTGCCAAAATTACCCTAACCGACATTTTCTCATGGTTTATTACACAATCACAATTGACAAAGCAAATAGTCAAGGATAAGCATAGTTTCAAAGTTCCTGCTTTATTTTCCTCCTACACTTAAACCGAACATTGTCCCCAATGTTCCCGAAAGTATCAAAGTTATGATAAAAGAAGGTAATTAAAACGAAAGAAACTAATACTCCCCGATTAGCTCGGTAGGATCCGTAAAGTGGTGGTTAAATTCTTTTCAAGAAGAATTATTGCATGAAAAGCTCCTTCCAATCTTATGTAACTTCTTCTTGACAAACTAAACTCGCACACTTGAAGAAAACAAACGAAACCTTCGCGTAAAATCGGCGGTAATAATATATATAAGACTCGATTTAAACTAGGATATAATGCTTGTGGAATGGATGTTTACGAATTTCTAAGAAAATTAAGACCGAAAATTCCAAAATTTATAAATAGCTCGTAAAACGAGAAAAAGTAATCGATGTTTTACTCCTTCCCGACGCCGTCAGTTGCAATCTCGACGCCAAGTTATCCCGACAAAACCGGTCTCGATTTTCTGAAAAAATTCGAAAATTTACATCTTTAGAATCGGAAAATTTCGCAAAACATCCATTATGACTCGATACAAGCATTTGACTCGAACAAACAAACATAAATATCTTTTAGTTAATTGTTATTCTCATGTTTACGCTTTTTTTGAAAACGTGTAATCCTCCCTACACTTATCCCTTATGTAAAATACCTTTATATGTAATTAAGACGAGGTTAAAACAAAATAAAGCATTTTACAAATTTAAACATGAGGATAAACAATTAATAAAAGATATAAGACACTAACAAGCAAACAATTAAACATGGGTTGCCTCCCACGAAGCGCTTTTCTTTATTTAAGAGTCTTGTAGCTAGACTCATAGTCGTGCTCCCACGCTTTCTCATTACCGCCTCTTGACCGCTTCTAATGGGGATTCCATGTTGTAGAAGTGCCCTAAAATGCGCTTCTCTAAGAGTTCATCCTCTCCCAATCGGTCCTATATTCCGTCCTAGGCTCAAGCAATCCTTATAGAATCCGAAAATCTTAGCCATAACATAATCAACACCTTTCTCCCTATCCTCATCATTCCTATAATAGACCGACAGCTTAAGTTCCTTTTCATCATTAGAGAGTGATGAAAACTTCTCAATCTTAAACGGCATTTGGTAAGCTATGTCATCGGTCTTATTCTTGAATCGCACTACTCCTAACGAGGGTCATAGGTCATCCCGGTGCTTTCTATGAAAGGTTTTCCTAGAATAACATGGGATAAGCTAGGGTCTATGGTCGTGCTAATATCATCCACAATTATGAAGTCCGTAGGAAACGTGAAACTACCTACATAAACGGGCAATCCCTTAACTCTTCCAAGAAAATTGCAACTAACATTAGGATCATTGGGGTCTTGCCTAGTTGGAATAGGCTTCTTCAATATCCAATTGTAATAGGTGCTAGTCATTATGTTGATTGGGGACTTGCGATCAATGTAGGCTTTTGCCACAAAAGGTGTCCTATGACACATGGTATATTAAGATTCCAAGGGTTCCCAAACTTAATTCGAGGACTTTTCCTAACATACATGTGACGGAGGTCACGCACTAAGTGAGGGTGGCGAGATAGTTCTTCTTCCGTAGGAAATTTGTTGAAATAGTCAATGTCTACTTCATCTACTTCCTCGGGTATTTCCTCATCCGCAAGTGTATAATCCTCTTCGTCATTTGTTTCATTAGGTTCAACTAAGGCGATGGCATTGACGAATTGGACATGCTTAGTTAGCTTGCTTGGATCCTTAATCTCTATGCTCAAGGCTCGGAGTTGAGATAGCACTAACCTTCTTATCACTATTAGCTATGGCTTTCAAAAGGTTGTCTATTTTCCTATCCATCTCGGCTTGTTGATGGTTAAAGCGGTCCGAGAGCTTAGCCATTTGGGTTTCTTGGGATGCAACTAGGTTTTGCAACATCCCTTCGACGCTTTGTTGGTTAGGACCGTTAGGTGGGGCCATGAGAAATCATTAGAGGTGAATTCTTTGGTTTGTCCCCGAGAAGTCGGGCTTGTTTTTCCATGCTTCACGGGTTTCATTGAAATTCCTAGGTCCGGTGTTGTAGGAATCTTCCTCCCGCTCCATTAATACGTGAGGATGCGAGTCAACGGAAGCATGTTCTGGGAGCGAGTGCTATTGCGCAGACATGAGGATCACAACACGGCTCACACGAGGAAGAAGCTTTGTTCACATGGTGTGTAGACTTAGGATTTTCGAGGAACTCATGAGGAATTTAACTTGATCTTCAAGTTCGATCATCCCACGGTCGGAAGGAGGCAAGGAGATTGCCTTGACGGTTTTGGGCAGCTCACGGGGTCATCCTAACTTTCGTTGTCATAGAGGGCGAGGTCCTCTATTATTTCCCATGATTCTTCTCGCGTGAGATCACTAAGTTTTCCACCGCCGCTTGGTCAATGGATCGCTTAGTGGGAAGTTGACATGATCATAAAAGATTTGGACTTGGAGCCAAAGATCAATGCCGTGATGAGGGACTTTATGAAGTAAGTCCTTGAATCGGGTCCATGCTTCAGAGAGATTCACCTTGACGTTGTTGGAACATCAAGATGTCATTCCTAAGCTTAGTGGTTCTCCCGTGGGAAAAATTGAGCAAGGAAGCGAGAGGTAAGATCATCCCAACTTGAGATGGAGCCATGGAAGTCGCCAAGCCAATTACTAGCTTGGTCCCGTAGAGAGAATTGGAAGAGACGCAGCGCGTGGTCTCCCGAGTAGTAGCATCAAGGTCGATGGAATCGACGATTTTGAGGAAATCCTCGATGTCGATTTGGATCTTCTAACGAAGTCCATGGAATGCACATCCGCTTTGCACCAACCGGATGGTGTCGGATCGCAGGCCGTAGTTTGGGCTTGGTCGGAAGCTCAATGGTGTTCCTATAGCCTAGGTGGCTTGGTCTTGAGTATTCACCAAGAGTACGGGCTCTTGGCGGGTCATTTGGTGGTGGGTTGATGAATGGTAGTGGGTTATCACCTTCCATGATGAAAAGTGATGGGGTTACGAACAAAAGTCACGAAGAAGGGGGATAGACTAAGAGAAAGCTAAAAATGAGAAAAAAGTTTACTTGATAGGAATCAAGCAAAGAAACCTAAACGAGGTGGACTACTAACTAGCTATTCTATTCCCAGCAGCGCCCAAAACTTGATAACGCTACACGCCGCTCGGGGTCAAGGAAACTTCCTTTCTTCGAGCAAGTTTTATAACACCCTAGGCAAAGAACCTAATCGCTGTAGTGTAGTAATTAGGGTAAGCCACGGTATTGATATCGCTCTCTGGGGAATAGGAATGCTAGTAAGGAGTTACTACGCTAAGGTTAAGGTTGAGGAAGATTATTTTTATCTTTTATGTTTTATGAAAATGGAAAGGTACGAATCTCGGTATTGGATTTGGGGTTGGTATTTCACCGATTACTCTACTATTATCTAATTATCTAAACTAAGGTTGTGGGAGTCTATGTCTAATTAATGTGTGCTCGTATGATAGTTTAAAGATGTGTTTACTTAGTTGTATTACTCCTTAATTATCTCCTATTGATGGTTGAGTGTCACGCCTTATTCCTAGTCACGTTGTGAGTCTAAAGTTGTAGGTATGCTTTCTCCCTAACTCTTTGAACTTACCAAAGGGTCTTGTCTACAAACCCACTAGGGATTATAAACTCCTACTCTAAGGCGCTTTTGGATGGTTTAGCCTACAACTACTCGTGTAATTATATTCTAAGGTTCACAAAGATGAATCAAGCATTAAGTACACAACGAATGACCTATCGCATTACTAGATCATTAATCAACTAAGATAAGAAACAACCAATCAATATTCAATAATTAAGTTTCATACTTCCTAAGCAAACACACAAATAAATTAGCCGGACATGGAGAACATGCAAGCATACACACAAATAATCAAAGACATAATTGAATTAATGAAGTAAAGACTTATCTTGATGTAAGATAGGTTTAAAACCCTAAAATACTGTACAAGACACCTTAGGTTCGGTTTTAGGTTTTACCCAAAGACTCTCCACACAAAGACCGAAAAATTCGGATTCTATATATAAGATTACAATTGCGACGGCGCCACCTTATGTTTAGTGACGCCGCCGTGTCGCCGCCATTGGGTTTCGCTTGGCCACGTTAACCTTGCGACGGCGCCACCTTATGTCCGTGACGCCGCCCTTCTTCGCTTCGACGCCGTCTCGATTGCATCTAGGCCGCCCGAGTAGCGACGGCCTACTCTTTACCACCGGACGCCGCCGCTTGAAAATACAAGTTTTGGGTTCCGCCCGTCACAATAATCTTGGGACGGCGCGCCAATAGCACCGACGCCGCCGCTTCTAACTTCAAAGAATCGTGAGTGCCTCGATTCCGACTTTGGCCATTTTCTTCATATATTCGCGCTTTTCGTCCAAATAAGTGCCATTCCAAAGATTTTGCCTTCACGAGACCTAAAAAGTGAAAAGGAACGATATTAAGCAATAACGGATACAAAAGTGATCAAATAAGGACTTAAACGACCCTCAAAATGGTTGATTCAAGGTTAGAAACACGCAAGTTTACTCACACAAGCTAGCCACTTGTGAATGACTAACCGAAGAAACTTAAAACGGCTCGGACAATCGATTCTTTGATAATGAAGGCTTAAGGGTTATGTGTGTGGATAAAACCTCAATATCGATATCAAAAATAATCACGAAGATAGATTCAAATTCTCTTAGGAAAAGAATAATAAATCAAATCCCGTGTGTGATCGTGTAGTACGGATTAGTCAACCCGAATCGCTTTCCCAACGAGGCGTGAATTGCCAACGCCGTTTTGGTTTGGAATTTAATGCTCGATGTTTTGGATTAATGATTTTGATTTATTAAACTACGGAATAGGGAAAGTAATTAAGGAATCTATTCTACGGAAATCCTAAGTGCGAATAAACTAAAACGTAATTAATAAAACGTAATAAAATGCAACTACGCCTAAATTATATCCTAAAAATGCCTAAAATTACTTTTACTCTAGAAATGATATTAGAAAACTATTTTAGAATTAAAACTATTTTTTGGATTTTTCTTGATTTTTTAGAATTAAAAACTAATTTTTAACTATTAAAACTAATTTTAAAATACTAAAATTATAAAATCAAAGAGAAAATATGAAACTATTTTCTAAAATCTAAAATAACTCAAAAGACTTTTTAAAACTATTTTTTATTTTTCGATTAATTTTCTATTTTCTACTAATTTAAAACTATTTTAATCTAATTTAAATTGTGAAAATACCAAATAAAAGGGGAAAAATAAGAAAAATATTTTTATGCTTTTATATTTTTCTTAAACTGAGAAAATTGAAAAATTATTTTTGGAACTTTTCTCAATTATTTGCAATTAAAGCTATTAAAAATGATTAAAATCTATTTTAATTAAGAAAATAGTAAATAATGACCAAAATTATGAAAATCTCAGGAAAATTCTAAAATGATATTCTAAATCTATGAAAATAAGAAATAAGCAGCTTATGTGTGAAATATGAAAGTTATAGTGCAAACTGTTATGAAATAAGCTACTAAAATAAGCAAACAAGCTAATTAAGCTACCAAACAAAGGACTCAAGCTAAAGTATGCTAAAATAAGCTAAAAGCAACTAATTATACCTACTCCTAACAAGCTATAAGCTCGATCAATGATTTAAGCAAACCGCTAACTAAGCCAAACAATGAATTACCCCCTACTGTTTAAGCTTGTATACAAGCTTATTCAATAAGCTAAACTAAAAACCAATAGTGCAAACCTAAAGAACACCGCCAAGCTACAAATAAGCCAAATTACGACTCTAACTCTTTGAAATGAGACCAATATCAAAGTCAAAAAATATCGTTCACACTCGATTTATCTTGAGTGTGAACAGGAGAAAGAGCTAATTGAATAGCTTATTTGAAGCTTAAAATGACTAATAAGATTTGACAAAAAGCGATTATCGATACTAGACCAAGTGAAAATGTAAATCCCAAAGTTTGAAACACTTAAACTCGAAATGAATGAATGATTGATTCACAAAGTTTGGTGAAAACCGAATTGATGATTTTGACTTTTGAAGACAGATTTGCAACTTTGACTTAACTGAATTTTGATCCAAAATATTGAACCGATTATGATGTTATTAGCTCAATGAAAGTTACAAAAGCTAGATCTACTGAAATTTGAACCTAAATGCAAACAACTACTATCTCGAAATTCCAACAGATGAACAATTTAGAAAATCGATTCAAAGAGTTTTGACTATTTGAGTGCAAATACTAAAACAAAGACCTTATATGACTATCAATAACCTATATAAGCATGTATCAACTACTCAAACCGATCAACTATTCTCTATAACAGATTTATCAACAAATCCAAACACTAGTTTAACTACCGATATGAGAACTAAAAAACAGATTAATGACTATATTATACTAAACAATATCAAACACGATCAAACAATACTAAATAACACTAAATATCATATTCAAACAACAATTCAATGATCAAAAACAGATTTGAGAACTTACAATCTTCCTAGCCACTATGGCTTGCAAATGATGAAACAAAGAACCTCTAACCTATAAAACCCCTAACCTACTTTAATTCCAAATCAACTTTAACCCAATTCCAAAGATCTCATCATCCCAATCCAATCCAACACCAAGAATCGAACAAAGAATCAGTAGCAACCGCAGTTTGACTTAATTTTATTTGTGATTTGAGTTTGAAACAAGAATAAGCTCACAATAAGCTATATTAAGCTTATATGAACCTTATGAAACAAGAGATCAATGATGGATCAATCCATAAAATAGATCTAAAGTGATTTTTATTTTCAATGATTTTATTTGATTTTTTTGTATTTTTGAGTTTATGAAGAAATAAGCTAGAAACAAGTTTATAATATTGAAATAAGCACTAAACAAAGATCATAAGCAGATTTAAATCATAAAAATTTAAACAAAACTTGAGAATGAAAACTTAAATTTTATTAATCTAAATCATTTGAGTACAAAATACTAATTACAAAAAACTTAAAACATTAAAATGAAAATTACAATTAACTAAAACTACTAAAACTAGAGAGAAGAAAAATTAAAATACAATATGATTTACAATGTGAATGAAATGAGGTCCTATATATAGCTAAGCTCAAGGCCTTGGGAAGCTCTCGAAATCCTCAATTGTGCTTCTTCCGAGCTCGTTTCACCCTTAGATCAAATCCCACGCATCTTCTCTTGATATCAACCCTTGGATCATGATTGATGACCTGTTTCCACCAATGGGAGAGCAAAGACGTGGCCTTTAGCACACGGATGGGTGACCGGCAACGCCCATGTGTCGAGAATGTCGAGAAAAGTACTATCTTGCCCTTAATTGTGGTAATTTTGACCAATTGACCGCGGGTAATTAGGGTTCATCTTCCGTAATTTGGGTGAAAATAAAGCGGGGGTAATTTTTTATATTAATTTGATTTGTTTTGACCGGGTCAAAGGGGTTGACTCGGGTAATAAAACGGGTTGGTTTGGGGATTCGGGTTAAATTTAAACCGGTATTAGTATTAATTTGGTTTGGGCTTTGAATCCGGTAAATTCTTTGGGGGCCGAGAGTTTAGTTAATGGATTTGGACTTAGATAATAATTGAACCAAGGTAACTTACCAAGGACCAAAATGTATAAACCGAAACTTCAAGGGACCAAAAGTGAAAATTTCGAAAATCTCTCAAGGACCAATCTTGTCAATCTCAAATAATCCAAGGGTGAAATTTGTAAAATCAAAACTTTGAGGGATCAAATCGCCAAATTCAAAGTTCGGGGACTAATCTTGACATTTCTTCAAACTTGATCGAAACTTCAAAATCATCCTTAGAGAATAAAATCTTCCAAAATGCACAATCCCGACCTTCCGCTCATTAAAACTCTCTTGATCTCTCGTGCTCGGATTTACGCCCGATTTGGTTCCTTTTGTGTGTTTTACATATCCGCACTGCACAAGCACAAACTCAAGAAAACCACAAATATTAGCAATAAACGGCTTTTTCTTGGTTGTTTTGGGTCGATTTACTAATGAAAAGATATGTGTTTAAGCACATATCAAAATACCCAGACGAGACCATTGTCGTGTCCTCACGCAATGCAATCAACTCACGCTTCTAAAACCAAGGATTTCAATCTCTTTCTACTAAACCTATGAAGAAACTTAAATTGGTATGTCCAAACCGCAAGTTATCTCACACAAGCTAGCCACTTGTGAATGACTAACCGTAAGAAACTTAAAACAGTTCGCATACAAACCAATAATAAGAGAAGAAGTAGCAAAGATTCCTCAAAAGAGATTAAGAAAGCCTTAATTCTAAAACGCCTGCTTACCTTTTAATTCACAAGTAGATATTACGATTAAGCACATTCCGATTATGAATGACGGTTTGTTGAACTTTCATGTCGATCAATAACTCCAACATTTTTCAAACGACACGTTAGGATCACGGAGTAGAAAACACAACACAACGTGAAGTGACCATACGGATAGAATACATCGTCCCTGATTTTTCACAAGTCCCAAACTAAGCGTAAAACCGAAATCATTGTTACATATGACTCTAGATGCTAACACTACCCATGGAAGTTACTTGTGTAATTACCTTTTGTTCCCATTTTCCTATTTTCCTCTAGATTTTTTATTTTTTGTGAGAAATGAATTTCTTCAAATTCTCGTTTCGATAACTTTTATTCCGATAAAGATACAAAGCTAAGTCGATAATTAGTTATCCGCCTTCTCTCAAGAACCATTGTCGTAAAAATGAGGTCCACATCAAGGAATTTTTTATTAACTTTTGACTTTTTCACTTTTTCATCATTTTCATTTTTCATTTTTTTTTTTTTTTTTTTTTTTTTTTATACCTTTATTTATATGAGTTATGAACCACGGAGCTTCACGGGTAATTCCAAGACTATAGGCTTCATGAAATGAGGATCCCGGTGGCTAGGCTAAGACCTCACTCAATCCCGCTAAAGATCCAAGGGTCCGATCTCGACACCGCACTCACAACTTTACTTATTACATTATCACTTATCACTTATTACTTATTTATTTATTACGGATCCTTGATGTGTACCCAATTTTAAAACAAAGATTCTTTTAAGAAGATAAAGAACTAACTATCGCCAAAAACTCAACATCTCTAATTATTTAGACAGATATGGGTGAAACAATTTTGTGGGAACAAAAGCCATAAGTACCTTCGATGGGCTCTAAAGAGAACCAACTACTCCACGCTTAGCATCTAAACTCATAAGTAACTCTATCATTTCTCGATCTCGCAAATTTAAAATCCCAAATAATGAGATCCGCAGATGCTTAGCCGATAATTTTAGATTATCTATGGTTAAGGAACAAGCTAGGCTCAACACGCCCGGTCAAGTCGTAATTCCATTCCTACTCTCACCAATGGAAAGTCAACAAGGTGTCAAAACATATATTAACTTAGCAAATGCTTCGTCTAATGAAATCAAGTTATGCATATTTAAAGTCACTCAGGAAACTTGCAAAATCTTGGCCTTGTGAGCTAGAATTGCATTTTATAGCTTCTTATCTAAGAGACTAGCAAAACTTTTCAATCAAAAAGACTTAACAAAAGCTTACAAAATTTTAAAATTTTCTCATTTTGCACAATTTTTCATTTTCTAAGGAAAACGGGTTACGAGAGAAACACAACAAAAATAAGCAAGTGCGGTCAAATCAAATCGAAGATTACCCTACCCCAGACTAGAACGAAACATTGTCCTCAATGTTTAAAGCAAGGGTATCACGAAAATCTAAAAGCCGCTTATTAAGTATGCTCAAAGATAAACGTTAGTCGATAAGATTAGGATATCGGATTTCCATCAGCATTGATCATGAAACTCGAGTGGAGAAATGACAAACTTCGAGCACGAGAGTCTTCATATCGGGAACATCCTAAACACAACATCACAAACAACCAAACACGAGAAATCAAGAGGCACCCTTCGCCACTTATTAGAAAATAGAAAGAAGATAGATGGATAAGCATGGGGTGCCTCCCACGAAGCGCCATCGTTTTTGATTACCGAGTCGCTAGCCCGACTCGTCCCCGAATTCATTTGTCCTTGGGAAGAAAGTGGTAGAGATACCGTGGTCAAAACGGTGTCCTCATTCCGAAGAATGAGACCGGGTGGGTTGGGAGGAAAGAAAGTGTCGGGCTCAAGCACATAAAGGTTAAATCCTCCCGAACTCACAAAAGGTTTTTCAAGAAAGAATGATCCATCATCCGGCGGTTTTGCGGGCGGACGAAAGGATGACGGATCACAATAGAAATACTCCATAAAAGAAGGGAGTCCATGGTACAGAAAGGTGTATTTCAAAGGTTCAACAATGAAGGCATCCAAGATAGGATCCTTTTCCGAATAACTTTGGTGATAAGAATGTACTCTTCGATGAGTATCCTGTGGTTAAAAATCTTGTCCTCGAGAGGAACGAAATCAAAGTATCATCCACGTGAAAATCCTCACGAGGAGAGGAATCACTCTCGGATAAAAATAGTGTGGGACCTCTAAATCAACAAGCTCATCAACGAAATCTTAACTTCCTTATCTTTCTTTGGGAAAACGGATCATCATATTCGCTCTCTTCATTCTTAGAAAGAATCGAGTCGGTGGGAGCAAGTTCATCGGTGAACTTCTCAAAGTAAATCGACGGATCTTGATATAACAAATATTCAATTTCGCGTAAGTCGGCTCTAAAATCAAAGATGTCATCCTCACTTCCCGTGGAAGGGATCCATGCGAGCGAGTTCATCGGCGAACTCCTCGAGAAGTAAATCAATGGAAGAATCCTTGAGCTCGGGCTCAAGGATTAAAAGACGGCTTGACTTCTTGAATAACTTTTTCGAAGGAATCTCCGTAAAGCATTTTTTCAATCAAACGAATATCTCCTTCGATATCGATGTCGGCGTTATCAATTTCCGTGAAACCGAATCACTTTTCAAATAAGCCTCAATTTCTTTCATGATAGAATCATCTTCCTCATATTGAGTATGGGAAGGAAGTATTTTCGTAAGAAGGAGTGGGATTGCCACCAAAGAAAACTCGGTGTTTTTAGGAACAAGATCAATCCGATACACGTAAAGCGGAGGTGGGACAAGTGGTGTGCTCTTAGAGCTAGCATTTTCCACCACAACCGCTTGTAGTCTCCTTTTCTAGTTTCTTCTTTGCTCAAGACGTATCGTAGACAAACTCTTAACCGTGAAACGTGAAAGACTCGGATCAATTCTCGATGTCTTAGGCCCAACTTTTTGAACTACCGGAGGTTGGACGTTTTTGGTACTTCCGTTATTAGTAGGAATTCCCGGGTCCTTTGTCACCTCGGTGTTACTAATTTTGGCCACATCATATTGTTTGGTAAAAGATTTAGAAGTATGGTTAACGTTAAACGTGACGGCTTCTTTTCCAACTCTTAAAGTGATTTCTCCTCCATACACATCAATCAACGCATGGCCCGTCCTTAAAAAGCATCTTCCGAGAATAAGGGGCACACGAGGGTCGGCATCGAAATCAACGACAACAAAATCCGCGGAAAATCGAACTTCCCCACTTTAACAAAAACATCCTCGGCTATACCGATTGGTGTTGTCGTAGTTCGGTCGGCTAGCTCGAGGGTCATACATGTCGGGGTAAGTGGGGGCAATGAAAGCTTATCGTAAATTGATTTCGCATCAAATTGATACTCGCGCCAAGATCGCCAAGGCGAGCAATCGAATAATTCCTTGAAAATCGCACGGAATGAGGAACTTGCCGGGTCACCTAACTTTTCGGAAGTTTCTTGAGAATAACCACGAACAATTCTCATTCAAAGACGTTTTGCCAAATCCACAATTTTCTCTTTGTTACTTAACATTCCTTTTAGTGTCGAAACAAACTTAGGCATGAGAAGAAGAGCATCCGCGAAGCTAATTTCGAAGTGAAGATCTTGAAATATCTGAAAGAATTTTTCCATTTGAAGATTTGCTTGTTCACGTTGCTTTTGATCATTCATCCTTGACGGGTACGGAAGTGTTGTTTTTGAGTTAGTCTTTTCAGCACTAACCGGAGCATCCTTGGGCTCAGACGTCGGGACAACCGTGGGTTGGACATTCTCAGTACTCCCCTTATTAGTAGGAAGCACCGGGTCCTTTGTCACCCCGGTCTCACGGTCTACCACACAAGACGGAGAAGAAGAAATAGTGGTAGGAGCCGTGGGTCCATCGTAAGCAACACCACTTCGGGTAGTGATAGCTTTCATGTCACCTCTCGGGTTAGGAATAGTATTACTCGGAAGAGAACCCGAGGGTTGAGAATAAGACGTAGAAGCTTGATTAGCTTGAAAGAAACTAGCCATCATATCCCTCATTTCTCTCATATTCTTGTTATTCGTAACTTCCATGTCTCTTTTGAAATCATTCCTTATACTTGAGATTTGAGTTTGCAAATTTTTAATGGTGTTGTCGGAATTCTTCATGTAAGACAGAAACTCGTTGTTTGGAATAGCTTGATGAGGTGATTGATATTGTTGTTGAGGAGGTTGTTGATAAACTTGAGGTGGAGGAGCTTGGTAGTTTTGATTACCATGATTGAGATTGGCTCCTCGGTTTTGATTGTAAGACTGGTTTTGATAACGGTTTTGGTTTTGTTGAGGAACGGTGCAAAACCGGTGGTCCCATTTGGTTGGCACGGTATCCTTGGTTCGATTTTGAACCGGATTAGCGAGGCTACGGAAGCATTTCGAGATCGCCATCGGTGGCTTGACAATTATAATACGGATGAGGACCACCGCAAATAACACATGTTTCAAGAACGGCTTTGACGGATTCGGATTTATGAATCTTAAACTCTCTCATCATAGAATTAATAGCATCACCACCCACTCAACTCACTCTTCAAACCGTAGTTATCATTAGTAGCAATCTTAGAAACAACCGGACGGTTTCTAGACGAAGAAACTTTTGACTTATTTTCGATAATCATTCTAATATCGGTGGGCATACGACTCAAGATATTACCACCGGCGGCCGCGTTAAGCGAATCTTGATCGGATGGAGTAAGAGCATTATAGAACGTATCAATCTGATGAAGATCGGTAAAACCGTGATTTGGGCATTTACGTAAAAGTTCCTTGAATCTATCCCATGCTTCTCCAAAACTCTCGTCAAATTTTTGTTGAAAATTTATGATTTGATTTCGTAACATTGTTATTTTTGACGGAGGAAAGAATTGGTTCACAAATTTCTTAGAAAGATCTTCCCATGTTGTAATCGACTGAGGGGGTTCTTTTTCGAGCCAAGTCCGGGCTGCCCCCTCAAGGGAAAATGGAAACAATCTCAACTTAATCGACTCATGAGAGACGCCCAAAGTTAATCGTAGAAGCAACTTGATTAAACCAACGGAGGTGTGCGTGGGGCTCCTCACGATCTAAACCACAAAAGGTTTATTAGACACCAATTGTATTAGATTTGTTTTAGTTCAAAATTTTCGGTGTTAATTGGTGGAAGTACGATAGCATCACCGTAGCCGCTCACGGAGCTTGAAGTAACTCGCTCATCGCTCGAGTGTCCGCCATGACGGGTTCTTCAACGATAGTACGTAACTCGGCACGCCTATTCTTTGATTACGTCTACGCCGTGATTGAGAGCGAAAAGCATGCACTTAAAAACCAAGGCAATTAAAAGAGACCGATATTCGAAAACACAATGAACTTAACCAATAATCCCAAGTGAATAAATCACCTCTACAAGACAAACGCACAAGCGAGCGGAGAAGCTTTGTAGGTCGTCAAGCTTATTAAAACCCGCTTTTTTCACCGCAATTTAATGTCGCCGTCCTTATACCCACCACACGCTTTGTTTATCCGATAGAAATAAATCAATTCACAAGCGACACAAAGGCAAGTTTTTGATCTTTAGTTCGGGAACTTATAATGATAACACCTCCGTTGAGAATGTTATATAATTGGTGTCTTCTATTTATTAGCAAAACACAAGAGAAAATCTTTTGTATTTTTAATATGATATATATATATACAAAAGAAAAAGGAAAATATTTTTACTTTTTATTTTATAGAAAATAGTAACTTCACGAATGAAGGATCTCGAGTCACTAATCGTCAAACCTCAAACGATATTGTCGTGACACAACCTCCCAGCAATGCGCCAAAATTTGATTACTCAATGAACAAGCAACGCAAGCTTACTCACACAAGCTAGCCACTTGTGAATGACTAACCGTAAGAAACTTAAAACGGCTCGGACAATCGATTCTTTGATAATGAAGGCTTAAGGGTTATGTGTGTGGATAAAACCTCAATATCGATATCAAAAATAATCACGAAGATAGATTCAAATTCTCTTAGGAAAAGAATAATAAATCAAATCCGTGTGTGATCGTGAGTACGGATTAGTCAACCCGAATCGCTTTCCCAACGAGGCGTGAATTGCCAACGCCGTTCTTGGTTTGGAATTTAATGCTCGATGTTTTGATTAATGATTTTGATTATTAAACTACGGAATAGGGAAAGTAATTAAGGAAATCTAATCTACGGAAATCCTAAGTGCGAATAAACTAAAACGTAATTAATAAAACGTAATAAAAATGCAACTACGCCTAAATTATATCCTAAAATGCCTAAAATTACTTTTACTCTAGAAATGATATTAGAAAACTATTTTAGAATTAAAACTATTTTTTGGATTTTTCTTGATTTTTATAGAATTAAAACTAATTTTAACTATTAAAACTAATTTAAAATACTAAAAATTATAAAATCAAAGAGAAAATATGAAACTATTTTCTAAAAATCACAAATAACTCAAAAGACTTTTAAAACTATTTTTTATTTTTCAGATTAATTTTCTATTTTCTACTAATTTAAAACTATTTTAATCTAATTTAAAATGTGAAAATACCAAATAAAAGGGGAAAAATAAGGAAAAATCTTTTTATGCTTTTTATATTTTTCTTAAACTGAGAAAATTGAAAAATTATTTTTGGAACTTTTCTCAATTATTTGCAATTAAAGCTATTAAAAATGATTAAAATCTATTTTAATTAAGAAAATAGTAAATAATGACCAAAAATTATGAAAATCTCAGGAAAATTCTAAAATGATATTCTAAATCTATGAAAATAAGAAATAAGCAGCTTATGTGTAAAATATGAAAGTTATAGTGCAAACTGTTATGAAATAAGTTACTAAAATAAGCAAACAAGCTAATTAAGCTACCAAACAAAGTGACTTAAGCTAAAGTATACTAAAATAAGCTAAAAGCAACTAATTATACCTACTCCTAACAAGCTATAAGCTCGGACCAATGATTTAAGCAAACCGCTAACTAAGCAAAACAAGGAATTAGACCTCATCGTTTGAGCTTGTGTACAAGCTTATTCAAAAAGCTAAAGTAAAAACAATATGCAGCCTTAAAGAACACCGCCAAGCTACAAATGAGCCAAATTATGACTCTAACTCCTAGAAATGAGACCAATATCAAAGTCAAAAATATCTGTTTCACACTCGCTTTATCTTGAGTGTGAACAGGGAGAAAGAGCTAATTGAATAGCTTATTTGAAGATTGAAATGACTAGATAAGATTTGACAAAAGCGATTTTAATACTAGACCAAGTGAAAATTGTAAATCCCAAAGTTTGAAACACTTAAACTCGTAAATGAATGAATGATTGATTCACAAAGTTTGGTGAAAACCGAATTGATGATTTGACTTTTGAAGAACATTTATGAACTTTGACTTAACTGAATTTTGATCCACAATATAAAACCGATTATGATGATATTAGCTCAACCAAAGTTACAATAAGCTAGATCTAATGTTTATGAACCTAAAATGCAAAACTCTATCTAGATCGATTCCAACAGATGAACAATTTAGATCGATTTTAAAGTAGTTTTGACTATTTGAGTGAAATACTACTATCACAAAGACCTTATATGACTATCAATACCTATATAAGCATGTATCAAACACTCAAAACGATCAACTAACTCTAACCACAGATTTAACAACCAAATCCAAACACTAGTTTAACTACCGATATGTGAACTAAAAACAGTTACTACTAGATTATACTAAACAATCATCAAACACGATCAAACAACTACTAATTATCACTAAATATCATATTCAAACAATGATTTAATGATCAAAAACAGATTTGAGAACTTACAATCTTCCTAGCCACTATGGCTTGCAATCATGAAACATAGAACCTCTAACCTATAAAACCCCTAACCTACTTTAATTCCAAATCAACTTTAACCCAATTCCAACATCTCGCATCATCCCAATCCATGATCAAACACCAAGAGATCGATCTAGTTAAGAGTCACCGCAGCTTTGATTTATGTTGACTAAATTTTTTTGTGATTTGAGTATGAAACAAGAATAAGCTCACAATAAGCTATTAAAAGCTTATATGAACCTTATGAAACAAGAGATCAATGATGGATCAATCCATAAAATGATCTAAAGTGATTTTTATTTTCAATGATTTTCTTTGATTTTTTGTATTTTTGAGTTTTTGAAGAAATAAGCTAGAAACAAGTTTATAATATTGAAATAAGCACTAAACAAAGATCATAAGCGATTTAAATCATAAAAATTAAACAAAAACTTGAGAATGAAAACTTGAATTTTATTAATCTAAATCATTTGAGTACAAAATACTAATTACAAGTAAACTTAAAACATTTAAATGAAAATTACAACTAACTAAACTACGAAAACTAGAGAGAAAAAAAAAATAAAATATGAGATACAATTGTGAATGAAATGAGGTCCTATATATAGCTAAGCTCAAGGCCTTGGGAAGCTTCGAAATCCTCATTTGTGCTTCTTCCGAGCTCGTTTTCACCCTTAGATCAAATCCCACGCATCATCTCTTGATAACAACCTTGGATCATGATTGATGACTTGTTTCCACCAATCGGAGAGCAAGACGTGGCCTTTAGCACACGGATCGATGACCGGCAACGCCCATGTGTCGTGAATGTCGAGAAAAGTACTATCTTGCCCTTAATTGTGGTAATTTTGCTTAATTGATTTATCGGGGTAATTAGGGTTCATCCGATTCCGTGTTTGGGTAAAAATAAGGCGGTAATTGTTTTTATATTAATTTGATTGTTTTGACCGGTTCATTGGGTTTGACTCGGTAAGTAAACGGGTTAAAAGAAACGGTCTAGATAATTTAAACCGGTATTAGTATGATTTGGTTTTGGGCTTGACCGATCCGGTAATCATTTGGGCCGAGGTTTATTAATGGATTTGGACTTGATATGTTAACACTTATTGTACCATTTACCAAGGAAAAAGTGTAAAAATGAAACTTCAAGGACCAAAAGTGAACTTTACGAAAATCTCTCAAGGACCAATCTTGTCAATCTCAAATAATCCAAGGGTGAAATTTGTAAAATCAAACTTTGAGGATCAATTCGCCAAATCTCGAAAGTTCGTGGACTAATCTTGACATTTCTTCAAACTTGACTGAAACTTCAAAATCATCTTTAGAGAATAAAATCTTCCAAATGCACAATCCCGACCTTCCGCTCACTAAAACTCTCTTGATCTCTCGTGCTCGGATTTACGATGATTTGGTTCCTTTTGTGTGTTTTACATATCCGCACCTACACAAGCACAAACTCAAGAAAACCACAAATATTAGCAATAAACGGCTTTTCCTTGGTTGTTTTGGGTCACATTTACTAATGAAAAGATATGTGTTTAAGCACATATCGAAAGCCCATAGATCGAAACTTCTAACAGTGAACCTATCTCCTGATTCCTTGACTAATCGAGCTTGAAGTTAGTTTAGTACTAATCAAGACTAGTAAATAGAGTGCTACTACAGGAGAGAGGAAGTCATGAATACTTCAATCGCTAACCCGGAGGTATCATTCCAGCTTGACTTATATGCCCAAAAGAAAGGCACTATTCTCGATAGTTCTTCGTGCTTCAGCCTCCCCGTCCCCTCGATCAACAGAGCTTCTTGCTACATAGAAATGCCCTACAAGCCCTACAAGACGAGTAATGGGAAATGTTAATGCTAACTCAAAGAATGGAGAGGGAGATCTTGAACGAAGCACAAGAACAAGCAAGGGCTTACCTTATAAGCTCTTTTCGGTTCCTTTTCACTAAAAAGAAAGGGCCTTCTAGCGATAGAGACTAAGAAGGAACTTACCAATACTAAAGGCGGATCGATCAGTCAAGCTATTGTAGCATCTCAAGCTTATCTTTCTTTGCACCCACCTACCCCAGATCGCCGAACCTACGCTTATAATATTATATAATAACTAATAAACCGATTCAAGTGATTGAAACACAGACCCTTTTCCACGCTATGTGACCGCTATGCATGCTTGTTGATACCGAAAAGTTTCCCTCGATATCTCGACCGGAAGTAGCATATCTTTCAATAAAGAAATTAGGAAAAGAAAAAAGGGTATTCGCCTAATTGAATAAAAGCTATCTTGAATAAAAGAAGGAACCTTATTCGTGACGATGAGCGTCATGCATCGCTTACAAGAGTGAATACCGAAACAGACAATTCCAGATGCCCTCAGACAGATCCGCTATCGCCTCTTGGCTTTGCTTTAATAGATTCTATTCGACTGGAAGGAACGTTATACGACTTTTTTACTTTGCAAGAGTAGTTTCATCGGTGGAAGGGAGGGAGAAGCTTGTTCGACTGAAGCCCGACCTCTATGATCTGAAATGAGTGCGGAAATGTCCCTTTAAGAATAAGAAAAGGATCTTTACAGAAAAAGAGCTCAGAGGTTTAGTCAGCTATTGTCCTATTTTCTTTTTTCTTCTCGATGAGAGGCTTCCTAGCAAAGAACTGGTTTGTCAACCTCCATGGTCTTTCCCAATCCAATCTTTTTCTATTATCGACACTGAGCTACTTAAATTGCTAAAGCAACTCCGAACCTAATTCCTAAGGTCACATACCTGTCGCATAAAAAGAAAATGCATAAATGCATATATAGTTGGAATCTCCAATAGGGCAGGCATGAATATGAAAAGGTTGACTTTCCAGCTGGGACATCATCCACAGCTAGATCTTCCTTTAGTTTAGGAAGTAGATCGAAAGGGCAAAGAGAGCCACCCGGTCATCATGGATAAAACTACCACTCTTTCAATTGGCGTCTAACCATCTTCTTCTCACTAGGGCCGGGGTTGATCTTTCTAATCAATCAGAAAATGAACCGGTGGATTGATTGACTTCTGGCTACGAGACCTCTTCACCGGAACCTTTCGTTACGGGTTCATAAAGGAAAGGACCTTGCCCCTTCGACTTTTTCTTTCATCGATTGACTGACTCAAAGGCAAAACCGACATTCAAGTAATATAGGATGTGTTATATGTACCCTTGGCCAACTTCTTACAACCAATACCCCCTGGTCCACTCCTGTTTACTGTATAGCATTTTTTTTATCAGTTTATGTTCCGTATTTTATATCAATTTTAAGCTTTTGACTTATTAAACTTTATATTTTCTGTTTCATACTTACAGTTTTATAGTTTTTTTTTATATAAACAAAATTATAAAAAACAAAAAACATGGGGGTTATTATTTGTATTTTTGGGGTACATATAACCTCACCCTTCTAATACTAGTGGCCAAGGGCGTGAAAACAAATACGGTGACCACCAAAAATAAGGTGAGCCCCGATGCCTTCAATCTCACTAGTGACTTTGAAATCTTTTAGAAGATAAGTTGATTAGTTCATCATGTTGTAAGTGGAGTGATGTGGCCCATTTTCTTTGTTTATTTTATTATTATTATTATTATTTTGTGAGTGTGTGTGAGATATTTAATGAGGATATTTGTATAAAGTGACTATTTTAATGAAAATGAGGGTAAGATGACCATGGGAGGAGAAATGTATATTGAAAGGGCAACCCTAATCAACCACCCCAAAAATCCTAGCCATGCACCCCATAGTCGTAGGTCCCCCACAAGCCGTCGATTTTTTTTTTTTTTTTTTTTTTTTTTTTTTTGTTTAGGTATATGTATAGTGTATTTATTTGTGTAGTGTTTTATATGTATTGTGTAGTGTTTTATATGGTATTTATTTTACGCTACTTTTATAAACTTTTTTATAAATTTTTATAAACTTTTTATAAATTTTTATAAACCTTTTTATAAATTTTTATAAATTTCTTATAAATTTTTATAAACTTTTATAAACTTTTTTAAAAACTTTTTATAAACTTTTTATAAACTTTTTTTATAAATTTTTTATAAACCTTTTTATAAATTTTATAAATTTCTTATAAATTGTTTATAAACTTTTTTATAAACTTTTTTTTATATAGTGTGTATTTATTTGTGTAGTGTTTTATATGTAAGAGTGTATTTATTTGTGTAGTGTTTTTATATGTAGAGTATATTTATTTGTGTAGTGTTTTTACGTTAAATGGTTGTACAATGTGAATAAATATAGTAGTACTTTTTGTAATATGGATTAAAGTGAATCATTATTAGGTGACCAGTGTGGGCCTCTATACACTTGGTGCAATTTTTTAGAGTCAAATACAGTAGGCCATGAAAACGACTTTTAATCTTTTGTTTATTTATTTTTTTGTTGTTTTGCATGGTATTGGTGACTAATGATTGAGTAGAGGAGAGATAAAACCCAAACAACTGTATATGAGACCCTTATATGGGACCCTTTATATGCGGTGGGGTGTTTGAGTAGTTTGACCATATTTAAAATGTGTTTTAACTTTGTCAACATTCCTATCACTAATATAAATCATTAGTTACGGGATCGACATTAAATTTCAACACATTCAAACAAGCATCCAAAATTGAATCCAATTCAAAACATATACACAAACCAACCCTTTCACTAACACCGATTCAAAACCGATTCAATCCCATAGTACCGTTTTTGCCAATGATTGTTATGGTGTTTTTAATGTGTTGTTTTTATTTTGTGTTTCGATTCAGTTCATAATATATTTTGATTCAATTATGTTCTACGAAACCCTAGAAAACATTTGGGGAATCACATTCATGAATTGGTCAAGAGGTTCGCACAGGAGGTTCGAAACATTATTAAAGGGTGAAATTTGTTTTCAAAAGTAGATGTCACAAAATGGCAAGGCCATATGCGCTTAATAGTGTGACTTTTCTCGCTTTTGTTTGTGTAAAAATTGGGTAATCCAATGAGTGAAAGTCAAAAGGAAGAAAAATTTGAGATAGGTATGATGGTCGACATTGTTAGGTTGACTATGGTTGATTTCGCCATTTAAGTATGTTATCATGTTCAAAAGCTTTAACGGAATTTACAAATGAAACATAATGGTTGCATTTTCCCACTGCTTTTGTGATGGTATGATTAAGGCGTATTATGCCATTAGATTTTAGTGTATTGTTGAATATAGTCATTGGATTCACCGAAACTTCGAATGTTTTCATAAAGAATGTCCGAGGCGGTTATTCATCGTAATATCAAGTCTCCGACATTCTTCTCTCGACGAATCTCGCTCACTGTGTTTGTGCCGGATTTATATTCGTTATTACTTATTAGCAATGGTTTCGAATCGACCCATGATTTTAATCTTTTGTTTTAATCATGTATACAGCCTATCGAGTTTGGGCTTGTGATATGAGGACCCACAACTCTACCGCATGTGGATCTAAATAAGTGCATGCAAAGAAGGTAGTGAGATGACACAAAGAAGCGCACCTTCTCCATAATTCAAAGAGAGAATAAACGCCAATGATTTTGACATGCTTATGCTCGAATGTCAAGGTGGGAATATGAGGTAACCTTTGGTACGATGTCTACTTTGCATTTCTGACCATTTTAGAAAGTGACTATTTTATAGAAACAACATATAATTGTACGTTTTTTAGCCTTGTCATTCATGTATAGAAAAAACATATACTTTCGTATGTGTCATCTGACTTGAGAGGCAAATGATGTCAGAAACATCAAAATGTAAGTTTGGGTGAAGTCTTGGTTTAAGCGGATCAAAGTAATCAAGGTTCTGATGCTCACTAATCCATGTTACAGCGGATGGTCATGTGTGAGCCGAATGTTCGAAAGATGGGAGCACTCATGCGAGACTTGGCAAATTAAAGATTTGTCGTCCATACACTTTAGTTAGCAAAAGGTATGTTATGTTATATTGTGTAAAAGTGGCAATTTGGGTGGGTCAGTGCAGTAGTGTAACGCCATGTTATGATATATTCTGTAAAAGTGGCAATTGCAAGATATGAATTTTTTTTCCTTATCTCTGCGTGGCTAAGGTGCTATTTACAAAATTTAATTATTTTAGTGTTAAGCAATTGATCCCATACCCTGCCTAGGCGGGATTGGGTTTGTTGTTGTTGTAGTGTTAAGCAATTGATATGTGATTTCTTGGATAACGCTTTTTACCTCGATCCGCTTGGGTTTTCTTTTATTTGAAAGTAATCTCAAAGTGACGCCAATCACTAACAGGTTTGAAATTTTCATAACAAATCATGTTGACTAATAAATGGGTTAAATTGAGTCACATTTTCTCTATTGGGTTAAATGGGTACATTGAAAGTATCAACTTTTAAATCAACATGTCAAACAAGTGAAAGTTGCCCACAAGATAAAATCTCATGAATCTTTATAATAAAGTATTGTTGTAACAATAATATATAGTTTAAGCCATATTTAGGAATTGTATATTCTTATTTAAAAGAAAGTGAGTCACACTCATGTGTTTTGACCGGCAAGAAAGTTTACGTGCCCCACCCATTACGGAGCTTGCCCATTATTCCACATGTAGTGGGTTTTAAGCTCTTTTCTTTTTAGGTTAAACTCCTTGAACAAGAAGAGAAAGAAAAGCGTGATGAAGGAGAATGGAAGGAGCGAAGCAGGCAAAAGAAAAGAAAAGAAACTCCTTAGAAAAGAGAGATCGAGGAATAAGGAAAAGAAAGGAGAACGTCAAAATAATCAAGTTATCGATGTTCCATTCCCCATGAAGAGGAACCGACAACGAGTATTGACGAGTCGAATTCCAAAGGACACAATAAATTCCTTATGTAAAGAAGAAGAAACGTGCTATCTATGCCTACATCAAGATTATATTCGGGATGAACAAAATTTGGACCATGATTCCAACTAGAATGCGGAGGATTACTTTATGGTTGGTGAAGGTGTATGTCTAATGACCAATGGATCATTAGAGAACCGAGTAATATACAAGTTAAGTATATCAAAGAGGATAAAAGTGTGGGTTGATGGATGGGTCGAAATGGGTCGGCTCATAATACTTATTATTTTTGCAAAGACTTAGAGGTCGCAATTAATTTCGTTAAAACAAACATCATACTTGTTTGTATATCTATCGGTTTCCTTTCTGCAATTAATTTCTTTTGTGATTAGAAGTGGTACACAATGGGCGGGTCGAGTGGGTTGGATAATGGGTCAAACTGGATTCAGAAATATGGCATCTTTTAGATATGGGTCGAAACAAACTTCTATGAGCTGGGCTAATCGACTACCATTTTTACTTTTTATTGTATATAATGAATATGTTAATCCCGAGTAAAAACAATATGCTAGTACCATATATCTAAATTTTCAAATAAAATGCTTAATTAGTTATAAAGATATAACAAAATCTTACATAATGTATATCGTGAAAGCTAATAAACTTTTGCTTTAATAGATTGGTGCAAAATGCTGGAGAGTTCGTTGTCACCTTCCCTAGATCTTATCATTCGGGGTTAGTCATAGTAAGAGTATCTTTATTGTTAAAGTGTCTATTCATTGTTAATTGGGAACAAATGGCAATATATCATCTTTTTCCTTTTGCTTATTGGATTTAACTGTGGGGATGCGGCCAATATTGCAACACCTGGGTGGTTTTCAGACGCACGTGATGATGCAATCCGTAGGCTTTGATTAATGTTGCTCCCACGGTGTCTCATACTCAGTTGCTTTATGATCTGGCTGTATCTATCTCTTCAAGGTTTGATCTCTACTCCCTTATGGAATTATTAATCATAGAAGTTGTAGTAGGACCCAACTGATATTTTATTAGAATGTATGGAAATACGAACAAAATACAAAATTTGATTTTTTCTTCTAAAAGCTTGATTGTCCCTTATGATCCTTAACTTAGTCATAGAATTGTAACTCGGTCCCTATTTATCGAGTAATGAAAATACCATTACTCTCTAGAATTGGTCCTTAATAATTCCATTTGTAATTTTAAACGAAAAGAGTTTGAGATAATAGCTAATGAAGTATGTTACCCTTCTTTGCAAAGGAACCAATAAGTTTAAAGCTCGAACCTCGAGTTCCGGTTTAAAGATAAGTTGAAAGTTGAATGGGAAGTAAAAGGACTTTTTTGCAAGATATTATGCACAACAATCAACTTCTTCTTACTCTTGGGAAGGAATCTTCTATTGTACTTCTCCTTGAAGAATATTTAGACAAACGAGCTCCTTTTAGTTTAAGCACTAAAACTCAGGGATTGAAGTCCAAATTTAGTTCTTATTCTGATCATGTCATTTCAGACAAAAAGCTGATGAGAAGATGTTCTTCATTTTATAGTAGGAATAATTAATTTTCATTGATTGGTGGGAAAGATGCTTCATCAAGTAGTTAAGCTTTTAAGGAATAATTGACTTCTATTTAAGAACTAATGAAATATATGCGAAATCACACATCCACTTTAATGTGCTATGATTACAATATTATAGAAAGAGTATCCTTAATTTTGGACAAAGTAATTCAATTTTCTATGCAATAAAGTAAAGCGCCCAACTATCAACCCATTCCACATTAAGCAATTTTTTTTAGAGCTTCCTATGCATGATCATATTCGTTTACCATTTATGTTCTTATTGATAATAGGCTCTTTGATATGCAAGGTTACAAGCAAGTTGGTTAATCACTTCCATTAGCAAGCTGGTTTGATTCGCGTTATGTTTTTATTCTTCTACCTCCAACATGTAATGAAATAGTATAAAGGAAAGAGTAAAGTCTAAAATACATCCATGTGGTTTGTCCCGTGTCTCGCTTTACATCCCTAAACTTTTTTGGCACAAAACCATCCTCCGCTAGTAAAGTTGGCACAAATACATCCCTCCGTTAGTAAAATCACTTAATGAGGATTCAACGGCAAATATTCTCGCTATCTCCTAACGGAAGAGAAAATATTTGCATCGTTAGTCATTAGGACCAACGATGCAATAAAATAAATTGCATCGTTAGTCCTGAGACTAATGGTGCACTCCATCGCCACCTCCACCCACCACCAACCGCCCACCACCCCACCGCCGCCACCCACCGCCACACGCCACCACCACCACCTTCACCTTACCACCACGCCACCACCACCATCGCCACCACTCACCACCACCTACCACCCAACGACACACAACCACCACTCACTACCCACCACTTCCACACCACCACCACCCGCCACCGCAGGCGGTGGCGCGGTAGGGTGGGTGGAGGCTGGGGTGGTGGTGGTGGTGGTGGTGGCGGCGATGGTGGCGGCGGAGTGGGTGGCGATGATGGTGGTGGTGGCGATGGTGGAGGTGGTTGCATGGCGGTGGTGGTGGTAGTGCGGAGGTGGTGGTGTGGTGGTGGTGGCGGGGTGGTAGGTGGCGGTGAAGGTGGATGGTGGTTGTAGCGGTGGCGCGGGTGGCGGTGGTGGAGGTGGGGGTGGTGGCGTTAGGTGGTGGGTTAAGGTGGCGTTGATGGTGGTGGTGGCGTTGGGTGGTAGGTGGTGGTGGAGGTGGGTGGTGGAGGCAATGGTGGCGGTGGGTGGCGGCAGTGGAGGTGGGGGGTGGTGGCATTGGGTGGTGGTGGGTGGAGGTGGCGGTGGAGTGCACCGTTAGTCCTTAGGACTAACGATGCGATTTATTTTATTGCATTGTTAGTCCTAAGGTCTAACGGTGCAAATATTTTCTCTTTTGTTAGGATATAACGGTGAAATATTTGCACCGTTAGTCCTCATTAATTGATTTTACTAGCATAGGGATGTATTTTTTGCCAACTTTACTAACGGAGGGATGGTTTTTTGCAAAAAAAAAGTTTAGGGATGTAAAGCGAGACACGAGACAAACCACGACTTTACTCTAAACGAAACGAGTCAAATGGGTGAAAAATCCCTACAATGTGTTGTGTAAGTCTTGCAGTTGTAGATGTTGCTCTCGGTTCGATAAAAGTTGATATGGGTTCTATCCTCGACACTTAAATTTGGAAAGATTATATTGGATGGTGGAAAATATAGCAACAAAACAAACACCGCTGTTTACAAAGAAGGGCTTCATGAATAATAAGTGACATATTACTTATTATTTCTATTAACATATAATGTGTCGTATTTACATTCTTTGTTTATTACAGTAATTTATTTACACACTTATCTCTTTGATAAATAATTTCTTTAAATATTACCATGGATTTCACTGGTTTATAAGCTGATCATAAATATTCATAACAATTTGTTTTGAATTATAGATTTTCAAAAAGCAGCAACAATTGAAATGAAATAACATATAATACTATTTTAATGCCCATGTTCATATCCAACTAACAAAAAAACAATTATTGCTTTCTCAAATATACAATATCATATTATTATTCACATAAACATCTTTACAAAACAGCTGCACACTCACAGAGCAGAGCAAGGTACCTTTTCGTTTGACTTTTAATGGTTGCTAGGATCTCGATTTCGATCAATATTAGGATCTTACGATTTTACGATACTACATAGAAAAATAGTCCCGATTTTACGTAGGATTTTCCAAGCTTAAAGTTATGGGTTCCGATGTTGACCATATGATTTTAGGATCTAATCCGATCTGATGTTACTTTTCTCGAACGATGTCAATCCCTCTGTTGAAATCAGTCAACGTTGACCGTTGTGTTGACTGGCGTTGACCCATTTTTAGTTTGCTTAATCAATGATAGTAAGAAGTAAGAGCAAAAGTTAATGACTGATGAATATGCTTAATCAAAATATAGCAGCATCTAAATTTGGTTTGTTTTGCTTTATTATATTCTTGCGCTAAACTTTTAGAAGTTTAACATGAAAACATTTTGCCACACGTCGACCAAAAGGTCGGAAACAATGGTTAACCAAAAAAAAAGTTACATGATAGTTAAAATTGATAGTTTGAAAGCTTGAATGACTGCTAGTTAACAATTCCAATGATTCAATCCCATTGTCTGATTAGTTTGTGTGTTTTGTAGGTCTCACTAAAAGCTAATATTCCGAGTAATGGAGTTTGTAACCGCAATTATTGGTCCTGTTGTTGAATCTTTGATGAAGCCTGTCAAGAAATATTTGGGCTATATCTTTTCCTCCACAAACAACGTTAGAAAAATGAAGACTAGATTGAAGCAATTGGATGGTACAAGCGTTGATGTCAGAAAGCACATGGAAACAAACAATACAAGTCAACTGGAGATACCTACTCGGGTACCTGGCTGGTTGGAAGATGTCGAAAAGATTAAGGAAGATGCTGAAAGAATTTCAAGTAACTACAATGGCTGTTTTAATGTGAAGAGGAGGTACCAAGCAGGAAGAAATGCATTCAAGACCACTGAGGAGATCGATGGTCTTATTAAGGAAAATACTGAAATAATTTGGAGCGATACCCAAAACCTCTTGAAAAGTGAGTTTTAAAAGGACCCACTTCTGTACCGTCAAACGGTGATGCCAAAAATTACTTCATATCGCGAGAAGATTTTGAGGAGGCACTCGGTTCCTTCAACAAGATCACAAGATGCAAGTGATAGCGCTATATGGAATGGGTGGTGTTGGAAAAACCACAATGATGGAACAACTGAGAAAGACTGTCAAAAATAGGAATATGTTTGGCTGGATTGTGAAGGTGGTTATTGGGTAGAAGATTAACACGTTTTCAATTCAACAAACTGTAGCAGAGTATATAGGACAAACTTTATCTGAAACGAGTATACCAGGAAGGGCAGATCGTCTTCGTACAACATTTGAAAAAATGTCCCAAGAAGGTAAAAAGATTCTAGTAATATTGGATGATGTCTGGGAGACGGTCGAACTCAATGATATTGGATTAAGCCCTTTGCCAACCGGCTTCAAATTGTTGCTAACATCACGAAATGAAACGGTTTGCACACAAATTGCAGTAGATGCTAATTCGGATTTTAAAGTAGTTCGAGTGGATGTCATGGAGGAGTCCGAAGCAAATAATTTCTTTTGTGAAATCACAGGAGTTTCAAAAGAGTCTGATCTCGTGCTCAATGATATAGGGAATCAAATTGTGAAAAGATGTGGATTTTTGCCCCTAGCCATCAAACTCATTGCAACAACCCTTAAATCTCAAGAAAATTTTGTATGGCGAGATACACTTAACCGTTTGAAGATAAATGATCTTGATAAAAACGTGCAAGAAATTATTGAAATTAGCTACACTTTTATTCGAGAAGAGGAAGTTAAAGCAATTTTTCTGCTTTGTGGCTTGTTTCCGGATGACTTTAATATGCCAATTGAGGAGCTGACAAGATATGCATGGGGGCTTAAATTGTTGAAGGGTGTTCCTACTTTGGGTCATGCTAGAGACAGGACAAAAACATGTGTACGCAAACTCAAAAATGCAAGTTTATTGATTGATAGTGATTACCTCGAGTGTGTCAAAATGCACGATCTTGTTCTTGCGTTTGTGCAAGGAGAAGTTTCTAAAGGTGACCATCCATGGATCATTAACCATGGTGATATTTCGAGGTGGAGTAGGGCTGAGATGAGCAGGTCTTGCCAAAAGATTTCCTTGTCCTGCTTGGGTATGACCGAGTTTCCTAAAGAATTTAAGTACCCGAACCTAACACTTCTGAGACTTATGGGTGGAGATAGAACACTTGGGTTTCCTGAAGATTTCTATGAAGAAATGGAAAATCTTGAAGTTATAGTGTATGAGAAAATGGAGTACCCCTTGCTTAAGTTTCCAAGATCACTTCAACGCTCCACCAATCTTAAAACGCTCATTCTCCATCAATGCTTGTTGATGTTTGATTGCTCTTCTATCGGAGATCTTTTGAATTTGGAAGTTTTGAGCTTTGCAAATTGTGGCATTCGAAAATTACCATCCACAATTGGGAATTTGAAGAAGCTAAAGCAATTGGATTTGACAGGTTGTGTCGATCTTCATATTGATGAAGGTGTTTTTAAAAGTTTGGTGAAGCTTGAGGAGCTTTATATGAGGGCTTCCCGTGGGAAGCGTATTAATTTCACGGATGCAAACTTTAATGAATTGGCACAGTGCTCAAGGAATCTTTCTGCATTAGAGATTGAATTCTTTGAAAACAAGGCTCAGTCAAGAATATGTCGCTTAAGAAACTCGAAAGATTCAGGATCTCCGTAGGATCTGTTGGTGAGATGGAGTATTCAAAAGAAAACAGTAAAAGTATGCACTCATTCGAAAACATGTTGAATTTGATCACTTCTAAGGATGAACTGATGGAATCTAGATTGAATGAGTTGTATCCAAAAACAGAGGTGCTTTTGTTAGAAGTGAATGGTATGAATGATCTTGTCGAACTTTCAGTGGCATCGTTTAATAAATTAAGAGAGCTTCAAATTTCCAATTGTGCCGACTTGAGATACCTTTTCACATTCCCCGTAGCTAATGGTTTGGTGAAGCTTGAGCGACTCTCAGTTATGAAGTGCCCTGTTATGGAAGTAGTAGCATATAGTGAAAGTGATGCACAAGGGGTAATCAAGTTTCAAGAGCTAAAGTTTTTGGATTTGTTTGATCTACCAATGTTGGTAGGTTTCAGCAAAAATATTAGTTCAGTTGAGCTACCTCAATTAGTAGAGTTGAGACTTGGCGGCCTTCCAAATTTCACGAGCATTTATCCCGAGAATAAGTCATCAACATCTTCTTCGTCTAGTTCTGCAATTCAACCTTTCATAAGCAAAGAGGTAATATGTGTATGTCGATATACGGAGTATTAGTCAGTATATATATCTTACTATCTTAGTTGCACGGATGTATTAACAAGCTAGGCCTATATGTTGTGCAGGTTGTGATCCCTAAGTTGGAGACATTGAAAGTTTCTATAATGGAGGCATTGCAAAGTATATGGCCTTATCAATTTTGCAGCAGCGGGGAAGTTAACAGTTGTATGCTGAGAAAAATTGACGTGAGAGGATGTGATAATCTTGTGAATATTTTTCCGAGCAATCCGATGCCATTGTTGCATCATCTTATTGATCTCTATGTTGAAGATTGTGGTTCCATTGAATTTTTATTCAATATTGACGTGGGATGTGTTGGTGAGATTGAGGAGGGTTGTAGCAGCTTGAGAAACATTACAATAAGTAGATGTAAAAGTTTTAGAAATTTGTTTACACCTACCTTCGCTAGGTTTGATTTGGGCTCACTTGAGAAACTTTTCATTGAAGGTGTGCGTTATAACATCAATGAATCAGTTGAAAGGAGCCACGAGGTATGTAATGTCATTCTTATTCCTACTTTCAGTTTCAACTTATAGAAGGAATTCTACATCTCAATTGAATTAGATATTCACATTTGTTTTATGTAATGATTGATAACTAGAGAGATTTGAACCAGGAAACTGTTTGTATTAAAACTTGATTATTACAAAGAAAAGGAATACCAACTTAAATAGAAAAAATACAATGGCCATAAAAAGGAAAAGACCATGAGAATATTCTAAATATGTGAGATATTGTGAAGACCACCAATCTTGCTGATCCCGTAAATCTCTCTCAATCAATTGAGGATTTTTCTCTTGTTTCCTTTTCTTTGTTTCAACACTCCCCCTCAAGTTGAATGGTGGGATTTCCAAAATTCAACTTGCTGAGACATTTATGCAAAGTTTTTTCATTGACAGCTTTTGTTAATACATCGGCAAGTTGATCTTCTGACCGAACGAATGGAAGAGCAATGATCTTAGCTTCCAATTTTTCTTTAATAAAGTGTCGATCTATCTCTATATGTTTCGTTCGATCATGTTGCACTGGATTTTCTGAAATTTGGATAGCAGCTTTATTGTCACTCATAATCCTGGTGGTTTCTTGTGGAGGATATCCTATCTCGGTTAAGAGCCTTCGATCCCATAGGACTTCGGTTAACCCCCTTGCTATTCCTCTAAATTCAGCTTCAGCACTTGAGAGAGCAACCACCTTTTGCTTCTTACTTCTCCATGTAACAGTGTTTCCACCAACCAATGTGAAGTACCACGATGTTGATCTTGATCACCTTTATCTCCCCGCCCACCAGCATCGGTATAGAGTTGAGTCCGTAGATGTCCATTTGGTTTAAACAAAACTCCATGACCAGCCGCCCCTTAAGATACCTTAAGATTTGAAAACCGCATCCATGTGGGCTTTTGAGGTTGATGCATGAACCGACTTACCACTCCAACAAAGATATGCTATATCGTGACGAGTGTGTGAGAGATATATTAGTTTTCCCACCATTCACCGATATCTTTCCTTTTCAGCTAACTCCGCTTTACCCTCCATATACAACTTCGGTTTACGATCATTGAAGTGTCTGCGGTTTACAATCAATCATGCCGGTTCGCTAGTAAATCAAGAACATACTTTTTTGGCACATAAAAATTCCTTGTTTTGATCTTAGGATTTCAATTCCAAGAAAGTACTTTAGTCTTCCTAGATCTTTCATTTCAAATTACGTAAACAAGTTCTCCTTTAGTTTGACTATTTCTTCTTCATCATCCCCTCGTAATGATCATGTCGTCAACATAGATTATTAGACAAAGTTATGAACTTGTTTCTCCGCTTGAGAAACAATGTATGATCGTGTTGCTTTGTTTGAATCCATAGCTTTTCATGGCTAAGGTGAATCACGAACCATGCTCGAGATCGCTTTAGCCCATAGAGGGCTTTCTTAAGAAGACAAACTTCTCCCTTCTTGAAACTGTCTGTAAACCCATGTGGAGCTTCTATATAAACCTCTTCTTTTAGTTCTCCATGTAGGAAAGCATTTTTAACGTCAAACTGATGGAGCGGCCACCGTTTATTTGCTGCTATGGAGATGAGAACTCTTATAGTATTGATCTTTGCAACCGGAGAAAAGGTTTGAGTAATCAACCCGTATTTTGCGTGTAACCTTTGGCCACTAACTCGCTTTATATCTTTCAATCGTGCCATCAGGTTTATATTTAATTGTAAAGACCCATCGACACCCGATCGCTTTCTTCCTACCGGCAAGATACATTTTACCCATGTGTTGTTCTTCGTCAATGCTTTCATTTCTTCCTCCATTGCGTTTTTCCGTGTTTTGATTGCAAGGCATGTTCTGTGTTGGTAGGGATTGTTTCAGCGTATAATGATGAAGTGAAGGCTTGGGCTTCTTCAGATAGATTTCCTTTAGCAATATTAGCCATAGGATATCTACTTCCCCGTGACTCTTTCTCTGGAGAGTATCTTTTTGGTGGAACTCCTCGGTTTGTTCTTGGTGGCAATACATATCTTTCTGATGTGTCTTCTTGCTCTGTATGAATGTCTTCATGTATGGAGGAGTTCTCTAGTTCTGCTCCTGTATACTTTCACCTTGTTCATTGTCTCATTAAGGGTATTTTCAAGAACTTCAAGAGAGTTAGGTATAAAACAGGATGAGTATCACTTACCCTCGGTATCGGGTTGGGAGCATTTTCGGTGTGGCACTAGTGCTTGTGTCTTCTACTTGTGTGGATGAAGGCGACTCGTCTTGGATACTAGAGCTTGTTTCTTCTTTATAGGAGACATATTTTAACCAACTTAATGTGTCAAGACATGTTTCCTCCTGGTCATTGATCTGGGATGCATAATAGTACTCGGTTTCAAGGAAGTCACAGTTCATAGTAGTGAACATGTGTTTGGTTTTTGGATTGTAGCATCGATATCCCTTTTGAGTCATGCCGTACCCAACAAAGACACATTTTTCAGCACATGCATCGAGTTTAGTCCTATAGGATTTTGGTAGATGAACAAACAATGTGCATCCAAAAATCCGGGGTTCAAGGGTAAGAATGGAGGGAGGTTTAGTCATTTCTGAGAGAACTTGTAATGGGGTTTTCAAGTTGAGAATCTTGGTCGGTAGTCTATTGATAAGGTATGTGGCAGTAGTAATAGCTTCAGGCCAAAAAAACTTTGGAACTCGTGACTCTATTAGGAGGGCTCGAGTTATTTCTAAAAGGATACGGTTCTTTCGTTCCGCAACACCATTTTGTTCCGGAGTATGTGGGCAAGTGGTTTGATGAATTATGCCCTTTGTTTGAAAGAATTGCTTCATATTGGTGTTAACAAATTCCCCTCCATTATCGGATCGGAATATTTGAATATTTTTCTGAAATTGGGTTTGGATCATATTGTAAAAAATGATGAACTTATCAAGAACTTCTGATTTGTTTTTAATAAGTACACCCATGTCATCCGTGTACAATCATCAACAAATACCACAAAGAAACGAAAGTTTTGCCCCCCAATAACTGGGGCTGGTCCCCATACATCTGAGTGGATTAATGAAAAAGGTAAGTCAACTCGTGTATTATTCGGTTTAAATGTTTTTCGGTGGCTTTTCGCTAACACACAAGTTTCACAGTGCGACTTACAACTAGAAGGAAACAATTTTGGAAATAAAATATGCAAATAACCCGTAGATGGATGTCCCAATCTTCTATGCCATAGCCAAGCCTCACGTTCAGTTGTCCCGTGAGAAAGCATCACCGTACCAGTTTGAGTCACCTCATCCACGTAGTATAGTCCATGGCTTTCAGTGCCACGCCCAATTATCGCTCCCGTCCTGATATCCTGTAAGATACAAAATGTTGGCTGCATGAGAACTGAACAATTCAACTCCTTTGTTACATGACTTATCGAAAGGAGCTTATGAGACAATGAAGGGACATAAAGACAATTAGAAAGTTTTAATGTTGGAGATATTTCAATAGTCCCCCCACTTTTCACATTCATTGCTTCTCCATTTGCTGTTTGTATAAACGTTTTAGTGGGCTTGGTTGATGTGGCAAAATCTGACAATTCATAAGTCATGGTGTCGGTGGCTCCGCAATCAAATATCCATGACTTTTCCTTCTATTATTATTGGTTTGAGCCATATTTACCACGCCACCGAGTTTTGGGTATTTTTGCATTTTGAAAATTTTCTTTTATAAAAGAGACAAATGTGGTGGCTTCTAATATTTCAAGTGGTGAAACATAATTTTCAAAGAGTGCATCGGGGTATCGAGGTATATCTCTACCCCCTACCGTACTCATTGAAAAGGTTCCTTCT
The DNA here is from genome assembly GCA_022545495.1 of Chrysanthemum lavandulifolium. NCBI lineage: Eukaryota > Viridiplantae > Streptophyta > Magnoliopsida > Asterales > Asteraceae > Chrysanthemum > Chrysanthemum lavandulifolium. The sequence continues at coordinate 249,898,362 of CM040245.1, forward strand.
TTATCCGCTTCAAGGTCACCGCCACAACCCTCCAACCGTAGAGCTCCGGCCGTTGTTACCATCACCATTCCCACCGTTCTTCAAGCTTTCCTTTCTCCTTCTCCCATCCGTTAGTTTTGGGGTTGAGTTTGAGATTGATTTGGAGGTTATCGGATAGTTTTGGGTTCAAGGTTGGGTATTCAGCCATTCTTTAATAGATTTGCAAGTTGAAGAGATAAATCAACCTGAGTTGCCGCTCTCCGGACATGGTAGCTCGCTTTAGATTTAGGGTATGATCGGTATGTTGGGAATCAAACGGTAGATGATGAGCAAACCCGCTCTGAAACCATGATAACCGAGAGATTTGAACCAGAAACTGTTTGTATTAAAACTTGATTATTACAAAGAAAAGGAATACCAACTTAAATAGAAAAATACAATGGCCATAAAAGGAAAAGACCATGAGAATATTCTAAATATGTGAGATATTGTGAAGACCACCAATCTTGTCGATCCGTAAATCTCTCTCAATCAATTGAGGATTTTTCTCTTGTTTCCTTTTCTTTGTTTCAACAATGATAGCTTCAGATAAATGATATAAACAGGGGAGAGATAGTACAAGTTGATGATATTATTCCGGATGTTAATGTTGCAAATCCATTTCATGTCTTATCGTTTCATCACCTCAGAAGCCTTACTATACAAAACCGTGCTGATGTTGAGGTGGCGTTTGAGATAGAGAGTGCAACCAGTAAAGATTTAGCAACAAGTCAAAGGGATAATCAACAATCACCGCTCCTTCCCTACTTGGAGTTCTTATATTTAGAGGACATGAAGAATATGAATTATGTGTGGAAGTGTAATTGGAATAAATTTTTATGTTCTACGACACAACAGAAATCCTCTTTCCAGAACCTGAAAAACATATATCTATATTGGTGCAAAAACATAAAGTATTTGCTCTCACCTTGCATGATTAAACTTCTTTCCAGCTTAGAGGAAATTCACATACGTGTTTGTGATGCTATTGAAGAAGTTGTTTCAAATAGAGATGACGAATTTGAAGAAATAGCTACATCTTCCCAAACAAACACTACTTTCTTACCCCATTTCGAAAATCTCTATCTTTCTAATCTACCACACCTAAAGCTTATTGATGGTACTGACTCCAATATGACTTCAAGTACGAATTCTATTGATGATCACATGAAGGTATGTTTTCTTTAATATATCCTAATCCTATGCATAGTCAACTATTTTTTAATTTCTTTAATATCCATTCTTCATTACGTAGATATTATATGACATCTAATATGGTAACTTCTTTTATAATTGTATGTAATGTAATATAATATAGTTTAACGAATATAATATCAGATATGATTGTAAAAATATATGAGCGTGTTTGGGATTGCTTTATTATGGGGCTCTTTTAATTATACGCATGTTAGGATATGTTTAGTTTAAATTGCTAATTTGGGATTACGAATATACTAGTAATAACTTTTAAATATATATTTTCAAATTAAATTTATAATTGCATATTTATTCTTTCTAAACTTTAAATATAAGGTGAAAGCTAAAGTTACGCAACGTACTTTTTCCAAAATACACATCTACGCAATATATTTCGTTAAGGGTCAAAGCTAGCTAACTTACTTTCAAATTTTTTCCGATCTAGCTAATATGACCTGTTGGTAGTAGGTTACCAGGTCACCTTGGCGAAAATTTTGCGCAGTTAGTCCTCTAGAACTAACGACCGTTAGCTAGATGATAACGACCGTTAAAAAAAAAAAAAAAAAAAAAAAAAAAAAAAAAACTTTAAAATTTTTAAAAAAAACGTAAATCTTTTTTTTTTAAAACATAAAATAAAAAATAAAAAAATAAAAAAAAAAAGATTTTAATTTTTAAAATTTTTTTAAAAATGTATTTTTTAAAAACGTAAAATTTTTAAAAAAACGTAAAATTTTTTTTAAAAACGTAAAATTTTTTATTAAAAAACGAAAATTTTTTTAATTTTTTTTAAAACGTAATTTTTTTTAAAGAAAACGTAAAATTTTTAATTTTTTTTAATTTTAAATTTTTTTTTAATTTTAAAAAAATAAAATTTTTGAAAAAAAAAGTAAATTTTTTTTAAAAGTCTTTTTTTTTTTTTTTTTTTTTCTAGCGGTCGTTATCATCTAGCTAACGGTCGTTATTATTTAAGGACTATCACAAGAAATTTTTCGCCAAGTGACTGGTAACCTACTACCAACAGTGTCATATTAGCTAGATCGGAAAAATTTGAAAGTAAGTTAGGCTAATTTTGACCCTTAACGAAATATATTATGTAGATGTGTATTTTGAAAAGACGTCACAGAATTTTAATTTTCACCCTTAAATATAACATATATTTCTAAACTTTAAATATAACATATATTTCAAGAGAAAAGTTCAATGTAGATTTAACATTTTTAAATATCTAATGAACCAATTTCAAGCGATTCATTAAAAAAAAAAAAAAAAAACACTTTCACCCTTTTTAAAATTAAATATCTCGCAACCCGTTAATCATTACGAAAACGAATCATACCCATCGGGATGAGAATTAAATCATCTTTCATAGAGGGTTATTTATATACTTTCGACGAACTTTTTTTCGATTTTTTTTTCAATCACGTCGAAAAATCACATGTGATTTGTGATTTCATTAATCTACAAATCACATGTGATTTTTTCAGACGTAAATGAATAAAAAAATAAAAAAAAAAATCGTCAAAAGTATATCGTAGTGCTCGTCTACTCAAAGATAAAAAATATATTTGTCGCGATGGTGTATTTTTTTTTCACTTCACGATTTACCGTTTACATGATATTTTATTCCTTTAAAAAAAATGTCGAAAGTTTTTCTTTTTTGATGAAAAAATAAGTGGTTAGGATTGGTTCATTGCATCTTTAAATAATTTTGGTTCTACGTTGATCTCAACTCTATATTCCAATAAATAAGTGGTTATGATTGGTTCATTGCATCTTTAGATATTTTTGGTTCTACGTTGATCTCAACTCTATATTTCAATAACTACTTAATATAAAATTACAACTTTAAAATACATGACAACTATAAATATTAAAAAAATATATTTCTTTTGGTTATGTTTTCTTTATTTATAAACTTGTTGGCAGAAATATACCATTTTTTGTAAACATACTTTATCTTATTATACGATAGCAGGGTACCTGCGCGATGCGGTAGCGGGTACCATGTGACTAAATTTTCTGGCGAAAAAATGTTTTGTTTTGGGCTGCCGAATTTCAGAGTGATAATTGTGCTACATGCTTGCGTACATTGTGCTTAGAGAATTGTATTTATTGGTGGACGAATGTATAATTATGTGTAAGAATTAGTGTTTTAAGATGAGAATAATTTGTGCTTTACATACTTGTAAATTATGTTTGATAACTTGTATTTGCTTAAACTTGTATTTATGGTTGTCTTAAAACAATTAATAAGAGAGAAGATTTTAAACCATTTATAAGTAGTATAGAAATAACAATCATGATATTTATGATGAGTTTGTTTGATGTATTCGTATTATACATGAGACAAAATGACTTTTTTTGTGAAGTGAAATATTCTTTTGTTTGTTTGATGTTTTCTTATTACATATGAGACAAAGTGACTTTTTTGTGAAGTTAAATATTGTTTTTGTCCATTTAGTTCATTTTGAACCTCAGGATATCGTATGCTTGAAATAAATGTCGTTGTTGCTATTTTTAAGATTATAGCAAGATACCCGCGGATGCAGCGGCGGATACCCTATAATATAATTTTTCGACCAATGATTTGTTTCATTTATACTTTTTGACAATAGCTTTATCGATTAATTTGTTTTAAGGGATTATAATAAATGACAAAAGTTTGGTGTAGCTTTTTGAGTTTGTTTTATTTTGTTTGTTTGTTTTTGTGTTTAGTAGCTTGTTTGATTTGTATATTATGTTCTTTTAATTGTATTTTCATTTAGGGGTTTTAAAGTATCATTAATTGTGGTGTTAATAACTCAATTAATATATGTGTTGTTGCATCAATTGATTGTACACATTACACGAAAAGTTATATTCCTTAATTTTCAACTATCTTAGTATAATTAATGCTGAAAAAAACTTTGTGCATTAAAAAGAGTTTTTTTTAATATTTAACGGAGTACGTATTTTCAAAAATAATTAACATAATATTTAATTATTTCTAATATTTAATTATATCCTTTTTGTTTCTATAAAACCAATAAAAAAACACTTCAATTAATTCTTTAGGAGCCATCGCCTTAAACTCCTCATCCTCGTCATTACCGACTCCTTCCGTCCTTCATTTTTGACGATGTACTTGAACAAAATAGAAATATTTTACGTATGTGTCGATTCGATCAAATACGAATCTACATGTATACATATCTATATTTACAAATTATCAAATCAATTAGCATATTTATTGGTCATACCTCTAAAATCGAATGAGCTTTACATGTATACATATCTGTATTTACAACAAAAAGGTGTTTTGAGTTATAATATTCAGTATAGACACAAAGCAGTCAATTACATTAATTATTATGTGTACACTAATTTTTCATATCACATAGTGTTCTCAGGTGGGTTTTGATTTTCCATCATTATGCCAATATTCCAGAAAGATAGAGATCAGTACATGTGAGACGTTAGCAACTCTGATTCCATTCAGTGCAGTGGGAAAATTACAAAAGCTTGAAGAGCTGAAAATATATTCTTGTCGGTCACTAAGGGAGATATTTGAGATTAAAAGGGTCAACAAGAATGGTAGTGATAGTGCTGATGCTGATGATGAAATTGGTGATATACTTTCTGGAGTGACGATTCCAAGGTCCGCAAATATAACTTTGCTTGAATTGCCCAACTTAAAGATATTGCGGATTATCAAATGTGACCTTTGGAACATGTATTTACAAGTTCCACACTTGATAGCCTCAAGCAGCTTGTAGAGTTGACCATAGCTGAGTGTAATGCAATGCAAGTGATCGTGAAGGAAGATGGGCAACACAATTTAAAACTGTTCTCTTTCCCGCCTAAAGTCTCTTACACTAACCGATTTACCAAATGTCAAGGTTTCTTCTTGGGGATGAATGAGTTCGATGGTCAATATTGGATGAGGTTAAGATCTATGGTTGCCCAAAATGAAGACTTTCACATCAGGTCGCTCGATTACTCCAAAGCTCCTCTACATACATACAGGCATTGGCAAGCATAGTCTTGAATGTGGTCTCAACTTTCCATTGTCCAATGCATCACATGAGGTATGTTATTACCTTAATTGCATCAACAAATCAATTAATCTCTGTTTCCTTTATTATTTGGCAATTAATTTTGTTTTTGGTCGTGTGTCTACCTGATGATGATTACATTTGTGTTTCTTCACTAGGAGATTCAATTCCATAGCTCAAATATGTGTTCTAATCCAAATATAAGAAAGCTACTTCAATTCCCTTGGTCTTTTTCAAATCTAGAAAAGCTTCATATCTGGAGAGAACGTTGGCAGTCATCTGAGGTAGAGGAGATATTTGAAGTAGTAGATTTGGAAAATGATGATGCGAATGATAAGCAATATGTTGTGGCATTTCCAAAGCTAAAAGAAGTGACTCTGAAAGGGCTTAAAAGTATGAGGTATATATGGAAGAGCAGTAGGTGGATAACACTGAACTTTCCAAACCTTACAAAAGTTTTAATTGATAGATGTGCGCTTCTTGAACATGTTTTCACATGTTGCATGGTTCGCAGTCTATTACAGCTACATGAGCTTGAAATTAGTAGCTGCGATAATATGGAGGTAATTGTCAAGAAAGCAGAAGATTCTGACACTACAGCTACTGATGTTGTTGTGTTTCATTCTCTGAAATCCATAAAACTTCGTGGCCTTCCGAATCTCAAGGGATTTTGCTTGGGGACGGAGGATTTTCTATGGCAATCATTAGATACTTTGGATATCAAAGAATGTCCACAGATAACGGTTTTCACATGTGGACAATCAACTACTCCACAGCTAAAGGTAATAGACACATCTTTTGGATTGTGTTACGCAACAGAAGACCCAACCTCATTTATAAAGGCCAAACAACAAGAGGTACGTGATCTCTGTCCGATATTTACAAGTTTATTACATTGAGGGGTTTGAATCACTCTATTAACTAATACTTCAATTCTCCTACAGGGATTGCAGTTCTGAGGAAACAACGAGTTTATACCTGATATTTAGTGATGCATTATTTTGGTATGTAATTTGACGTCAAGAATATTGAATAAGTAATATTGCACCTGTGTACTGGGTCCATGCCTCAACCTTGCTTGTAGTTTTCATTTGTTCCGTTTTTCAATAAGCCGAAACTTGTTTCTCAAACTTATGTGAATGAATTGACTTGTTCAATGTCGATCAACTAATTATATAAATAGGCTTTAATGAGTTCCAGCATCTGCTATTTGTGGTGAAATCAGTATACATGTCTTTATTAGGAAGCAGAGTTAGAATCATGGTTCTGGACCAAATGGCGAAATGCCTTTTTTTTTCGTAACCTGTATCATAAAACAACCCCTATGTGCTGAAATAATCAGCATTAATAAATTACTCTTAAATTTGCTATTAGGTGTTTGTTGTTTTGCTTCTTTTGAGCGTCTTGAGTGTTCTATGAGGATATGAGTTTTTGAAGAAGGCTCTTTTGTTGTTGCCTTGATTTTTAAGATCGTAAGTGTTTGTGTAACACTATCTCATTTATATGATTTATAAGGTTTGGCATGGAAAATACTATCCTTGATCAACCTCTTCTATAAAACATGTAAGAATTAATTTATATCTTTATTTGTATTGGTCACTAGGTATATTTCAAGGCTGTTCTACGAACAGCCCACGAGTGTTAATATGTAAAGCTTGTAATCGTGTTGAGTGAGAGAAGATGCATACATAAGTATTGTGTAATACCCTAGGCAAATCCTACATCGGCCGTGGCTCGAGAGATCTTTGGGCTCATAAGATAACATTCGCCTTACAATGACACAACGCGTTTTGTGGTTCATCGCGGTGGAGTTCTTAGGAACCGCGCTTAAGCGTGCTCATGTGAGTAGTAATCGGCTTGGGTGACCGCCGAAGTCTTCAAATGAGGCCACAAAACAAAGCCGTGAGCCTACGGCAAAGCGGACAATATTGTGGTCGATAAGGCGGGTGTTACAAGTGGTATCGAGCCACCCCTGAGCCGTTCGGGATGGTGGGGCAAACCTCATCGAGGACGATGAGTCCCTGGGGTGATTGTAATACCCAGGCAATCCTACATCGGCCGTGGCTCGGAGAGATGCCGGGCTCATAAGATAACATTCGCCTTACAATGACACAACGCGTTTTGTGGTTCATCATGGGTGGAGTTCTTAGGAACTGGCGCTTAAGCGTGCTCATGTGAGAGTAGTCTTGGCTTGGGTGACTCACGGAAGTCTTCAAATGAGGCCACAAAACAAAGCCGTGAGCCTACAGGCAAAGCGGACAATATTGTGGTCGATATAGGGTGTTACATATTGTATCTACAAGAAAGGTAAATTTTGATATTTATATCTTGGTGCAATAACTTCATGTCTTATATACTTGGTAAAATAAAAATTTTAATAAGTACTTCATTCAATGTGCTTTCTATCGGGTCGTGATTTTTGGACAGGTTAAAAAAATGGCTTGATAACCAACATAGCATAATTCAAAACATACATGATTATCTTTAACAAACTTAGTATTTCAAATTTATATAACAATTGTTGGTAGGCTCTAGTCGACCCATGGATGCAACAATGTGCAAGGAAAACTGAAAAGTTTAGTATGATACATCTACTTAATAGCGTATGCCACTAAACAAATTAAAAATGTAAAGGTTTCATTTTTTTCATTAATTCAAGAAGTAGTACACATACTTCTGCTGGAAAGTCTCTTTGCACATATTCATAACATTCTGAGTAGCAGCTGTTTGATATGTTGCATCAATATCGCCTGCCACAATGTTGGGCCAATCATGGCTCGCACATCAGCCGCTTGTATAGCAGCAACATCGAGCTGCAATGCTTCCTGGAACACATAGGCCAACAGAAGACATGACCGTCGCCACTTACTTTCACTGCAAACCCTGAAAAATAAGTCTTTTGTCTTTTAAGTGTTATATATAACAATTTAAAAGGTCTAATGGACTTTGAATATACATGTTTGACCCGCACGACCTATTTAATTTTAACCCATTACCCGTTAAAATACTTATCTGCTTACACCTAAGCAAGTAAGTAGTTTGAGTATAAATTTTACTTTTCAACCAGCTAATAAGTCTACATAACAAACCTTTTTTTACAAATCTAGTATTCGCAAACGGCCAGCCCTGATCAGAGATTCCCTTGGTGTTGTTGCCTTTCAATGTTAACATGGCCAAATACAGTCACCCAAGTCAATGTAGCAAGATGATATAGTGGCAGCTGATGGTTCACAAAATCAAAAAGAAAAGTTGGTCTGAATACGTAATCAGAAAAACATGTAGAAAGAACAGATAGTGGTTAAAAAGCAAATGGAAAAAGTATTTTACTCGCCTTCAGAATCAGGCTCAAAAGCCCAAAAATATGAGGCTGTGACATGTAAACCAAACCCAACCAAACCAAATCAAATAATCTCATAAGTCAAAAAAATAAGCTAAAACAAACAACCCCTAGTAGAATAAAATCCCAAACACCCTCTTAAGTCCTAAGCTTAGTTTATTTCATTCTCGTAACACAATAAACTGTTTCAGAGTACCCAAACATCTCCGTTCAATACCTAAATATGCTCATAATTAAGACTTTTTTCAAGGTTACGATCTTATTCACTTGAGCTTAAGAGCTTTATAAGCTCATAAAAACACGAAATACCACAACAATCTTAATCTGTTGTGTGCATATAATAAAACGAATGTGGTTCGCCATATAGCATATATTTGAGCTTCCCAATCCAATATTAACTCTTTTTTACTCGATAGCAATCTAAATGTGCTTAGGAACTTTTGCTCGATCTTGTCACTAAATAATAGTGGATTTACTTTTTGATTAAGTATGTGGGCGTCATTACAATAACACATTTCATTTGACATTTTATATATATAAAAAAACACTACCAAGCCAAATGAATAAGAATTACTATCATAATTACAGAATTACTATCATAATTACAGATCTATAATAATGATCCTATATTATAATCTTTTTTTTAACAATGCAAACTCCTAAAAAATGATATACTGCAACTTTCGACCTGTGGAACCCTGTTCCTTCTAAACCATGTGTCAAGTATTTTGATGCAGAAATTGGAAGTGAACACTTACCTGTTTAGATCCTTCAACAGCAAAGCAGGTGAGGAAGGTTGGAATAGCTGATGTTACAGTGCTTTATCATTTCCGGTGGTCACACTGGAAGCAGACTACTCAATGGCGACTGGAATGCATGTAGCAGGACCTCGGTTACCTAAGAAACGACTGGCCTGAATGTACCTGGAATGATCCGAAACTCAGTCAAGTCCAATATGAAATCTAAATATCAATCTTTCTCATTTTTATCTTTCAGAATTACCTACCTTTGTTACATATGTATCTTAATTCTCGCGTGTAAACAGCTTCATTGCAGTTTTCCTAAACATAAGCCAAAAGACCCCTTGTTTGATCCACAACGTCCGACAAACTCTTTAGCGGTGGCCTAAAAATGACAGCTTATTAAACTTAAAAGTGCATTGCCTCTCAACTGTGTGGAATATCTTATATATTACGTTGTCCACAGAAAATTAAATTCCATTGACACCGTAAGTAACTTCAACTCGAGTAGTCCTGCAGTTGTCCAAATAACAGATAGAATATCATAATTCCATTCGAATCATGCATGAAAAAGCTATGAAAATTTTAAAACTTTAAAGTACCTTAAAGGTGGACGGGCTCTTGTAAGTTGATGTAGGCCTGCAACGTGCAGCCTAGTGGATATGAAAATGAAACAGAACGCGGTTAGTTTTTGTCGTCGTTAAGTGAAATCAAGTAAGCTGCTGTTCTGTACGTCCAAGAATGCAGTTGCTAGTATCGGCGACCCTTTTATCTGCTACATCTTTTTTTGTTCTGCAATTCACCTCGTTAACCATAGTTTGGTTATATACCTATGCGAGTATATTGAGATAAAAGCTACCACCGATAATAATTTCATACATGATGTTAAGCAACCCAAAAAAATTATTAAAATCAAATTGGGATCCGTTGATTTTCATTATCACATAGCCAAAACCCCAACCAATCAAATGTGTATGATTTTAAAAGCTACTGTACATAATAATTTATGCCTTAAGGATCAGGTCAATAATAATTTTGTATTTCTTTATATTAAAGATTTTGGCACGCTTATGTTATAGTAATTTGTAACTGTAAATAATTATTTGTGAGGAAGCACAACATACCTCCAAATTTCCAAATAGCTTAAAAACTTTACAAACTGACCACAACTTTGTTTTTTAAAACAACAACTCTTCAACATACAACTCTTGTAGAAATACAACTCTTGTAGAAACCTCAAAGATACTTTTAAAATTGTAACAAAGATTATGATTTCTTCACCTAAATGATTCTGGTTGGTTTGGCTTGCTCTGAACAACTTCAATTTTCTCCATCACATCAGGTGTAAGCTTGGGAATGAGATCAATCGCCTTCATGTTCTCTTGAATATGCATAATTTTCATACTTCAGGCAATTTTCTTCCAAAAGTTCCTTAGCAACTGTGAGTAACAAATGCCAAACTTTGTTAACAAAAGGTCTATTCAAGTTATCTAGTTGGCATAATGTCTAGTGGCTTGAAATACATCATATACAAATGCAGCGTATACAAACTTTCTATTGGGAATCTTGGAATTGCACCAACAGTTCAAAATATTAGCACTAAAATCATTTTCATTAGCATTCGTCAATTTTATTACCAGAAGTTGTTAGCGTTCGTCAATATTAGCATTAAAAGATCTTTAGTTTATTGATTACCACAACGTATTCTAACATGTTCAACGATAATTGAAAGTGCACCATTCCTATCATAGAAATTTTCTATTAGCATTTGTCAATATTAGCTAAGTTTTCGTAGACATAACTGAAGCTAATAGAAATTTTGTATTAACATGTTCAACGAATGCTAATAGAAATTTTCTCCATCACAGCGCTTTTTGATGCTAATTTTTCGTAGAAATAACTGAAGCAAATTCCTATCATAGGGAAAAAAAGGAGGAAAAAAAACAGAATTTAGTTTATCCCAAAACGTGATACGGCCACGAATAGTCCAGTTTCCTACTCGTGAAATAGAGTCCATCATCAAATACGCTAAAAAAATGAATGAAATGCGGAGAATCTTACAATTAAGAACTGTGAAGATAGTGCAAGCATCAAACTCGATCAGCCGTGAGGGGCAACATCATCATATTAAATCTCTGAAAAGGCACCATAAGACGGTTACAAAAACAAATAAACAGGGAGTGTGCTATCAGTTCGAACGATTGCCGAAATGTTTTGGGTAAAAAGTGACCAATTTACTGAAAACGACTAATAAGATAACCCCGACGGCCCGTTAATGTAAAAAATGAATTGTTATATACCTTGCCGACGCCTATATTATCTTAAGTTTTATATATTTTTCTTCAATTTATTACCATCATGATGTGATTGTGTGACATTAGGTGTGGATGCGTGTAGCATCACATGAGGTAAACGTGATGCAGGTTTCAAGCATTTATCAAACTGACAATTGACGCTCATCGAAAGTTCTGTTTTATTACAGATTTAGGTTAGAGAGAAATATTACCTCGTGTGCTCACCCTTGTATCAGCTCTAGATGTATCTAATCGTGGCTACATCCCTCGATCTGGTAATACTTTTCTTTTAGTTGTAAGTCTACGAATAAATCTCTTATTGATGCTGAGAATGTAAATGTCATGCAGACACCTGTCCCCCAGCTGCTATTAGCAACAATTTAGAGGCTGAGGAATATAACTATTAACACGTCCTACCAGAAACAAATTCGATGCTAACATAAAAACCACACATATATGCAACTGTGCGAATACGGATATTATTATTACCAAGGTTGTCAGGATCGGGATCTTACATAGGATCGTTTTCAGCTTTGCAAGATCGTAATCGTAGGATCGGATCGGTATCGTAAGATCCTATGAAAATGTATATATTTTTGTATAGGGGTTGTAGTTTTATATTTTTATATAATATTTCATATGATAAACGAATCTAAATGGATGATAAAAGAAAAAGTTATATGTTCAAGTACCATAGTAGTAGAATATTAGATATATTACAATGCATACTTGCACAAAGTTACTACATACGTGCACGGTGCACTTACTTCTTGTTTTAATTTTTTTTATTATAGGTTTTTCGTGATAACATTTATGCAAAAAGATAATGTTAATTTATTAGCACGTGATTCTGTAACTTTTTTGTTACAATATATAGATTAATGCAAAAAGATAAAATGATTGTATCTGAAAATGAAATGACATAATTTATAATAGAGGACAACACAAGTTTTTTTTTTCTTGATGACCAAATAAACTAAATTAGAATATTCTTATAATATTACTGAATTTTTTTTTGATGATCAAATAAATTAAATTAGAATATTCATGCTTTTATATGTAACATAAAATAAAATATGAAAAAAATTGGGTCAAATATGTAGATAGTTTACTTAAAAAACAAGCTTTTGGCATTTTACAAAGCACGAAATCGTTTTTCATAATAAAACCAAAAAGACACATCTAAACTATTTCTAAATAGTCCATAAAAACATAATGATTTTACACTCATTAATCTTGCAAGAGATAATTAATTTACAACACCAAAATAATACTTTTTTCTTGAAAAATTCTTATTCATTGGGCTTTAAGACATGAGTTTATACTTAATAAGTTAATATACCAAAAAAAGGAAAAAAAAAAAAAAAAAAAAAAAACTAATATTAGGCGATCCTATACGATCCGATCCGATCCTACGATCCCGCTGCGATCCTACGGATTACGATCTTGTTAAGATCCCGATCGCTTTTTGTGTGTAGGATCGAGATCGCACGATCCTACGACGCAGGATCGCGATTTTGACAACCTTGATTATTACTACTTTCATAAAAAGATTTGACACTAATATAAAACGACATATTTATGCAATCGCTGCATACACCGACATTAGTAAGACAAAGATATAACACAATCAAAAGTGCCAGGGCAACTCACCTCAAGAAAAGCTCTTGCATTATGGCACCGTTACCGACCGATCGCGATCGTTGTTTGTTTGTGAGATCATATCGCTTGCCCCAGTGTTGCTACTAATACCATACCTATCATAATATCTCTGTTATGGATCAAATGGGTAATGTAAAACAAATAACCTACAAAAAAAAGGGCCAGATGGGAGTGAAAGTTTATCAAAGTGTATTTCTAATGCAAGCAATTTTTTAAATCATCATATGGATTAATTCGATCAGCATGTAATGACATAATTTTGTGGTCCAATTTAAAAACATTAGTTATAGATAACCTTTGCTTGAATTGGACAAAAAACATTAGTGGGTCAACCTCGTATCTGACTGTCCGATTCTTCCATGTCCAACGGTACTATTAATATATTTAGTTGAGATGGTTTATGAGAATGTATAAAATAGATGTACCTTGAAGAATATGACCGAGTCAGTACCACTGGAAATGGATCTTAGAGTACATGCCGCATGATTCCATGACGAAACCATTGACAAAGCAGCTTGGCGCCACATAGTATCTGTTAAATGAAAGTTTGATTCCATAATTTTATCAACTGAATATCCCATTCTGCAACAAAAGAGTCCATTGTTAATCTTCGCATTGGTATTATCATTTTCTTATGAAATTTTAAATATCTTAATTCTAGATGGTAGTGTATCGATATTTGCCTTAAAACACATAAAATGGTCATGTACATCAAGCCAAGCTTGCTCTGGCTTAGTATGGTTCAACTTAGATACACCCCTAAACATGAATATTGTAGAAGGGATGATACTTACAATTTATCATGTAACTTCCCGTGGATAAACAAAAAGATCAATGCCATCACGAATACCATGGAAATAGCAGATTTGATTCGATTAAAAATAACCTCGAACATTCATATTGTAACACTTTCGTAAATACCCTTTCCATGATTGAACTTAAAAAATTACTTCAAATTCTCAAGTTTCTAAGAAAATCGGATATTATGTCACCTTTTACAGCATATAATGTAAACTAAAACAATATTACACCAAGTAAAAACTCACCCAAACCCCATAGGCTGATTCGTCTCAAGCTTATCCTCCACATCAAGCTTATTCACCCTCGTAGCTTCAAACCTAAAAAAAGGCAAACGTGCAAAATCAAAACCCCACCAATGAAAAAGGTTTAATAATGTAAACCCAAAAGCTAGAAACTTACACAAAAATAATCTGTAAGGAATCAGCCCAATTGAAACCCTAGAAATGAAGTCTATCAAGAAAGTGTGAAAGATAAAATTAATAGACTAATAATCAGTATCGTTAATCAATACAGCTATAATTTACAATTAACCATACAAAAACGAAAATCAACATAAACTAAACCTTACATGTGTTTATGCAAACCATTCATCTCCAACTGATCCAAAACCCCTTTGCCTTTTCGTAAGTAAGGGTGTGTTTGTTTCATTAAGATGTTTTAGGTCTGAATCTGAATCTTACTAACTAGTAAGAGGTGGTTAGAAAGTCTAAATCTGAACAAAATAATGTTGTTTGTTTTTGTATAATTATCGAATGATTTTAAATGCTCGTTTCTATAATTTATTTATTAAACTAACGCAATACGATAATAAGTAACTTATGTAAATATAAAACAAGACTTTTTATCATAAATATAACATAGTTAATTAACACACGTTTTCAATCTCTTATAGAGTAAGAGGCGGTAAGACAAGTCTCCCAACTCTTACTGAGTAAGATGTTATATGTCTAACTGGTCCGACTCAAAAGAATAAAACAAACATTAAAATCGCCCACCTCTTCTTCGGTAAGAGTAAGAGGTCTAGTAAGACTTTTTTAAACAAACACACCCTAAATCTCCATACCACTATCCTCCTTGTCAACCTCATAAACGGCATCCAAATCTACAAAGTAACAGAATTAAAAACCCACATCACGAATCACAGTTTACAAGAAAAAACCCCTAAATTAACAATAGTTAGTAAAAAGATAATTGTGTTCAGCGTGTATGTTGTGTTCTTCGGGGTATTGAAAAGCCAGATCCAGGAGAAAAAAAGGGGAAAAAGGGTTGAAAATAAAGGGGAAAAAGGTATGGTGGTGCCATTTTTTTAGCAAAGAACCCCGGTATTTGGGGAAAAAAATGGATATGCATATCTCTATATTTTTACTAAGGACCATGTGGCAATCATATATGTGCTTATGTGGCATTTTTTGGTGAGTCCACACTAATATGAGGACTTCTTCTTATATTATAGGTAGATAATCATGATTTGGACTTTGTTAATTCAGTACACAGGTTAAAGAATGACAAAAAATATGGGACTGAATGAAAAAATGATTTCGCAAGGTCCTTGGTAGGTTCTTGAAAATAGGAGTGCGGCTTTTTTAAACATTTAGTGCGATGGAATTACTTTTCTCTGGTTTTGAAGATAAAAATGATATTAACTCCATTTTATTCCCCAATATAAGGTGTGCCTGTTTTTAGGGAGGTTGTGAACATATTTCGGTTGCAGTTTATCAATCCAAACATTTAATCTGATGAAAGGCATATTGAAGCTAACATTAGTATGACTTTCATGTCAGGGTTTAAGTTTCGGATTTGGGTTAGGCGTTTGTATATTATTGTTTTACAAGAACAAAGAAATGATATTAACATGAAATTTGATTTATATACCAAGTTTAGTTTTGGTATATAAATCAAATTTCATGTTATCTTCAAGTGACTTTGTGTGTTGTGTTGTATCTTTAATTGATCTGAAACTTTTGAGGCTGTCGTTTGAGAAGGATGCTAATCCATAGAACAATCAGTTTATCAGTAAGCATATGTTAGTACTTTTTGAAAGGATGAAAATCCTTAACTGATGTTTGAATTTGGTGCTTTGAAACACAAACTATATTATTGTTGGTATATCATTTTCTGTTTTTTTATCACCTTGCATTATTGTAAAATTGTTTCACTTGATAACAGGCTTTTTTTCTTTTTTTTTTTTTTTTGGTAGGCGAGCTCTAATGAATGTTGTTGGAACTTGAAAACTACTACTACTTTGCACGAGAATTGTTGCTTAAAAGACTATGGTTTGGATGTAAGCTGCATTGGTCAGGTGAGACTATTTCCTGAAATATCTCATGCGACCTACCCATGGTGCGTAACATATATAAAGATGTAGAATTGTGAATATGTAAATGTTCGTCATTGGTCTAAAATGTATTTCATAAGCAAAAAGCTTTTCACGGTGTGGCTCTTTGTTTGTTTCTGTCTCAGCATCCATTGATGTTAGTCGGAGTGTCTATCCGTAACATGATGTTGTGTAACTAGACTATTAGAGGTTGTAGTTTCTTTGTGGTTTCAACTAATAGTCGTAACTTGAAAGTACCATATATGTAAAATGTGTTTAAAAAGGTTGTGTTTTGAACGCATAAATTGGTGGTAATTTCTCTTTGATAGATTAACTAAATAATGATGGATTTATTGGATTTTATTCACTGGTATGTCTTGAATTTATTAATATTGAAGGTCTTGCTAGGGAAAATGTGGCAAACCATTATCAAGATAATCAAGTGTGACGAGAGATCAAATTTGTAATGAATTCTTTTACAAAGGTTATATAATAATGCTTTAGTGACGTTGGAATTTATTATTGTTTGCATAGAGTATGTAATGCCAATTCGACTACCTATTATTTGGTAAGTTGAATGACAATGTGTGATATTGTTGTTATAAAGCTAACAAGTTCATAATCCTAATAAACAATCTTAAACAGACACAGTCGTAGCTAACATTATTAATTTACTTTATATAGTTAACGTTATTGATTCTCTTTATATGTGAGTGCTGAACACGGGTTATTAGCTAGTACTGTATTATATATCTACTTTAGTAAGATAAAACATTCAAAGCTTAGCATAGAGGCAAATGTTTGCTTGCAAGGTAAGAGGCAAATGCTTGTTAAGTTCGCATATCAAACATCTTTTTAACATTAGAATTTAAAGAAAACTTGGTAAACACAATTTTTTATAACTAAACACAAAAAAAATATATATAACTTGTAATTTATAAGATCAATGCTTTAGTATCATACTAAGATACATGATTGCATTACTATTATTTTTGTAAAACACACTAAGGATCTATGATTGAACCCCATTGTAGAGCGTGAGATTCTAATTCCTCGTTGTAACTAAAAAATGTATGAATTTTTTTTAAAGTAAACAACAGTGGACATGACCTAAGGCTGTGAGGTGCACCAGCGGCAATAGCAAGGAAAAGGTCTTTTCCTTGAGGGAAACCCAATTCAATACTTGCGGGAAAGTGAAACCCAAGAATAAGATGGCAAGCGGGACTTGAGTCCCGAGGTTAAGAGGAGAGATAAACCAGTTTTAAAAAGATATATATTTTTTTTAGTGGTTGTTTTGTGTGTGTATATGTGTATTGAGGTATTTTTAAATAATATACAAGTAGAAAAAAAATTTAATGGAAGAGACAGAAGGTGCTGCAATGGTTATGGGAAAGTTGAAGGAAAATATTTTGGAGAGAGAAAAACTGATGTGACGAAGGAAAACGCCTCACCACACCCAAAGCATGTTTAACTTATTATGTAGTGCTATTTTTGTGCATGTACCCAAAGCATGTTTTAGGCATATCATTTAGACTTGCTTATATAGGTATGTCCATATAAGCCTTTTGTACTTATTTTTGTGATTAAGAATAAGGACGTGACAATTCAACCATCAATAGGAGATAATTAAGGAGTAATACAACCTAAGTAAACACATTCTTAAACTATCATACGAGCACACATTAATTAGACATAGACTACCCACTAGTTAGATTAGATAATTAGATAAAAAGTAGAGTAATCGCTAGAAATACCACCCCCCAAATCCAAACCCCGAGATTCGTACCTTTCCATTTCCTAAAAAAAACATAAAAAGCACAAAAATAGTCTTCCTCAACCCCAACCTTAGCGTAATAACTTCTCACTAGCATTCCTATTCCCCTATAGAACGATATCAATTCTCGTGGCTTACCCTAATACTACACTACAATGATTAGGTTCACTGCCTAGGGTGTTGAAAAACTTGCTCGACGAAAAGGAAGTTCCTTTGACCCCGAACGACGCGTGTAGCGTTATCAAAGATGTTGAAAAAGGCTTGAACTTTATAAGGGAGAAAAGGAGGCTTTACTATAGGGATTGTTTGACCCTTGGACCTAGGTATAGAGTAGATGAGAATTTTGTCAATATGATAGAGTTTTCATTGAGGATGAAAAACGAGACAACGTAGGAGCACGACTTCGAGTCTAGCTACAAGACTCATAAATAAAGAAAAGCGCTTCGTAGGAGGCAACACATGCTTAATTGTTTGCTTGTTTGTGTATCATATATCTTTTTCATTATTGTTTATTCTCATGTTTGAATTTTTGAAAACGCTTTATCTTGTCTTTAACCTCGTCTTAATTACATATAAAGGTATTTTACAAAAGGATAAGTGTAGGGAAGATTACATACGTTTTTAAAAAGAATGTGAACATGAGAATTACAACTATTGAAATTGATGTATATGTTAGTCAAATGCTTGTATCGAGTCATAATGGATGTTTTACAGGAATTTTTTCAAATTCTAAAAATGTAATTTTTCTAGAATATTTTCAGAAAAACGCAGCAAACCAGTTTCTGTCAGGAAAACTTGACGGCGTTAGGATTAGAACCTGACGACGTCAGGACGAGCAGAAACAACTTATAAAATTTTCTCGTTTTCTGTGCTATTTATAAATTTTTGGAAATTCTCAGGTCTTAATCTCTAGAAAATCTGAAAACGTCCATTCCACAAGCATTATATCCTAGTGTAGTTGTGTCATATATAGTTTTACCGCCGATTTTACGCTAAGGTTTCGTCTATTTTTTTAAAGTGTGCAGGTTATGTTTGGAAAGAAGAAGAAACCCAATATTGGATGGAGCTTATCAGGTATACATTCTTCTTGGGAAAGAAATTAACCACTACTTCACACGGATCCTACCGAGCTAATCAGGGGAGTACTAGTTTCTTTCTCTTTTACTTACCTTCATTTATCATAACTTTCATACTTTCGGGGAACATTAGGGACAATGTTCAGTTTAATTGTAGGGAGGGAGAATAAAACGGGAACTTAGAAACTATGCTTATCCTTGAATATTTGTCTTGTCCTAGTTCATTTGTGTAATAAGGTATGAGAAATATTTGTTAGGGCAATTTTAGCACCAAATTTAAATTTTTTTATGACATGTACGAGCAAAAACTTTAGTCTTAATAAAGCGTCTCATGGATAGGAGTTATATAAATAAACGTTTTTATGGCTTATTTGTATTAACACAATGTATATTAAATGACTCATGTAGTGGTCATTCTTTATATCTTGTGTTCGTTGTGCCATGAAGTCATACCCCAATTATCTTTCCGGATCGATATTTTGGTGGTGTGACCATACATCATGTGCAGTCGAAGGGACAAGTCATAAACACCGCTTAAAAAATGTTAGGATGATGTTTTCTATTGTAGAAAAGATAAAAGAGACGCGTCAAATCCCAAAGATAGCGAATAAACCCAAAAGGGATTTTCCTACACTTCCCCATAGGGGTAAGCATAGGGTCAAACCGGGACCGATCCGAAAAAACCCGGACCGGTTCGAGACCGATTTAGCCTAAAACCATGGACCGAGGACTGGAATGAATGTGTTCGGTCCAATCCGGTCCGGTCCAGTTCTTCGGTTGGTTCGATCCGAGAAGGCAAAATTGTCGGTTGTACGTAAGACCGAACCGAACCGAGGACCAAAAATGAGATAAAGTGTGGACCGAGGACCTGACCGAAATATGTTCAGTCTAGTTTCTCGGTTTGGTCCGGTCCATGGTTCGTTATGCTCACCCTACTTCCCCATGCAAGCATTAAACACCCATCTTTCCCAACTCAGCTTCGAGCCCTGATCGAGGTAAAAAAGCTTGCACCTAGTCATCATCACAATAAACAAATACGACAACATCCTGGAAACAAAGTTCTAGAGAGTAAACCATGGTAGCGCATCACGACTGGGGGGGACTCAGTTATAAATTCCAGCATCATATCATCAATGCATGATCTAATACTAGACTAGGGGGACTTGATAGTGTATCAATATTAGTGGCCCAAGCATACTAAATACACGCTCAAATCAAGCCCATTATTGGAGCCTATCAATAAATACTTGATAGCAGGCCGACTTAAATCCCATGCCACATTGGGCCTGGTAAAACTCATCAGGCCATACCGAGCATGCAGTATTGTTGCTTCCCAACATTCACAAATGGTTAAAGATGTACCATCTAGCGCTATACAGCAGTGACGCACGACAAGCATCACTTTGTACATAACCACCTATCCTCCTTGTATGCTATCTAGATGATCAACACCTGGCTCTCTCGTAGCCTTTGAACATATCTCAAGGGTTTATCTTTAAACCCTACTCGCCTCTCTATAAATAAAAGGCAACATACACAACTTCACAAGTTTTCACACACTTGGGCAAATACTGCCTCATAATATATTTTGGCTCAAACCTTTTACGTATTTTTATTTGTTTCATTAAAATGATTTTACGTTTGTTATCGACAAAACATTAGAAGATCGTAAAATATAAATAAATGTTTTTATGGCTTATTTGTATTAACACAATGTATTTTAAATGACTCATGTAGTGGTCATTCTTTATATCTTGTGTTCGTTGTTATGAAGTCATACCCCAATTATCTTCCGGATTGATATTTTGGGGTGTGACCATCACGTCATCACGTGGTCGAAGGGACAAGTCAAAACACCGCTTAAGAAATGTTAGGATGATGTTTTCTATAGTAGAAAGGATAAAAGAGACACGTCAAATCCCAAAGATAGCGAATAAACCCAAAAGGGATTTTACTACACTTCCCCATAGGGGTGAGCATAGGGTCAAACTCGGACCGGACCGAAAAAACCCGGACCGGTTTGAGACCGATTTAGCCTAAAACCATGGACCGACGACCGGAACGAATGTGTTCGGCCCAATCTGGTCCGGTCCAGTTCTTCGGTTGGTTCGGCCCGAGAAGGCAAAATTTTCGGTTCTACATAAGACCGGACCGAACCGAGGACCAAACATGAGGTAAAGTGTGGACCGAGGACCGGACCGAAATAGGTTATGTCTGGTTTCTCAGTTTGGTCCGGTCCATGGTTCGTTATGCTCACCCCTACTTCCCTATGCAAGCATTAAACACCCATCTTTCCCAACTCAGCTTCGAGCCCTGATCGAGGTAAAAAAGCTTACACCTAGTAATCATCACAAAAAACAAATACGACAACATCCAAAGTTTTTTAGAGTAAACCATGGTAGCGCAGCACGACTAGGGGAACTCAGTTATAAATTCCAGCATTATATCATCAATGCATGATCTAATACTAGACTAGGGGGACTTGATAGCGTATCAATTTTAGTGGCCCAAGCATACTAAATACACGTTCAAATCAAGCCCATTACTAGAGGCCATCAATAAATACTTGATAGCAGCCCGACTTAAATCCCATGCCACGTAGGGCCTGGTAAAACTCATCAGGCCATACCAAGCCTGCAGTATTATTGCTCCCCAACATTCACTAATGGTTAAAGATGTACCATATAGCGATATACAGCGGTGATGCACGACAAGCATCACTTTGTACATAACCACCTGTCCTCCTTGTATGCTCTCTAGATGATCAACACCCGGCTCTCTCGTAGCCTTTGAACATATCTCAAGAGTTTATCTTTAAACCCTACTCGCCTCTCTATAAATAGAAGGCAACATACACAACTTCACAAGTTTTCACACACTTGGGCAAATACTGCCTCATAACCAATGTTGCAAAAATCGTGAATCGGTAGTCGAGCGGTCGACCACCCTGCAGCGATTAATTAGTCAAGGCGAGATTAATCAGTGATTAATCGGATTGGCATTTCCTGCAAGTTTGGGTATTTCTGGAGACGAAACTAAAGATCTTAATTGATTCTAAGCCTACTATGTTTCCAAACTTCAATGAAAGACTCCAATTCTGATTATGAGGCCCATTGTGCATTATAAGTTAAATAAACGATCCCAAAATTAAGTAGAATGCCTAAATTATTATTTTTTAAAAGTTGACCGATTTGGCCGATTTGGACGATTCAACCGATTTTTTGGCCGATTCGACCGATTTTTGACTGATTAGTGGCCGATTTTTTTGTCTAGGCCGATTTTTCCACCGATTTTCAAAAATCAACAAGGTATATGATCGATTAACGATTAATCGGCCGATTCGGCCGATTTTTGCAACATTGCTCATAACAGTAATGTATGGTCTTTGTTTAAGTATTACCTGAGCTTTTTGATCTTCATCAATCTCATCGGGTCCTTAGCGTTCTACACAGAAAACCAAACAACAAAATCATTCCCATCCTATCATTTTAAACAGCTTTACATACCATACGTAAAAAGACTCGGTCACATGTAGTTGGACTAGTAGGGGGCATAGTTATGTGTTCGGTCTGTTGGGGGTTGTGCTTGCCCATTAGCACTAGTATAGTCTAACAAAGTAGAGTTATGTACCATCCAATAAAGCAACCAATGCAATTAATTTAGTGACGTGTCTTGCACCACATTCCATGGTATTTGTCAAGTACAAATATGGTTCATCATTCATTCCAACAACTTCTTCCATACGATTCTAATATAGGATGTGTTATATGTACCCTTGGCCAACTTCTTACAACCAATACCCCCTGGTCCACTCCTGTTTACTGCATAACATTTTTTTTTATCAGTTTATGTTTCGTATTTTATGTCAATTTTAAGCTTTTGACTTATTAAACTTTAAATTTTCTGTTTCGTTTATAGTTTTTTTTTTATATAAACAAAATTATAAAAAAATCAAAAAACATGGGGGTTATCATTTGTATTTTTGGGGTACATATAACCTCACCCTTCTAATACTAGTGGCCAGGGCGTGAAAACGAATTCGGTGACCACCAAAAATAGGGTGAGCCCCATGACAACCTTCAATCTCACTAGTGACTTTGGAATCTTTTGCGAAGATAAGGTGATTAGTTCACCATGTTGTATGTGGAGTGATGTGGACTCATTTTTTTTTTGAGTGTGTGAGAGATATTTGATGAGGTATATTTGTATAAAGTGATTATTTTAATGAAAAATGAGGGTAAGATGACCATGTGTAAAAGGTGTTAAAAGGAGTGACAGGAAGTGGGATGAGAAATGTGTATCTATACTACTTATAATAGATGAATGAATCTCTCTCTTCATGGTCTTAAAATTAAGATTTACAACATACAAAGCCTATTGTACAATACACAATGCACTATTAATGATCTTTCTCATCAATCTTAATTTTAAGACTTACATGTCTTAAAGCTTAATGTACAAAATACAAAGCAATATAAATGTGGTCAAGATATTTAACATAGTCAATTAATTAACTGGTCAATAAATACAATTAATGTAGTTATTAAAACACCCCTTACACAAAAAAAACAAATTATCAAACATATTGTACAACCAACTTAAACACAATTCCTGCATTAAATGTCAATAATACAAATAATAAAGCACATAATATAAATATTCGTTCGAACGAAATGAATGCCAATTAAGCCGGTCCGAATGGGTATAGGGCCAACGGCCGAATCGAGCAAAACAAGACGGTAAACGATTTTCGGCCTATCTAACACGGATTAAACAAAATAAATTTATTGTCTAGAAAAACTTAATAAACAAAAATACATACTCTTACTTCAAGGGTAGGTGGAACCTATCCTTTTTAACTTTGTGACGATTCCTATCACATTCAAACAAGCATCCAAAATTGAATCCAATTCAAAAACACTTACACAAACCAACCCTTTCACTAACACAGATTAAAAAACTGATTCAATCCCATAGTACTGCTGTTCTTTGCCAGTGATTGTTATGGTGTCAACACCGTCAGTTTGGTATGTGTTCGATTTAATTCCCATAGTACATCTATTTTAATGTGATGTTCTTATTTTGTGTTTCGATTCAGTTAAATTTTCCAGTTGCCTTGGAATAAAAAGGATTTAAGTTGGTCAGTAGGTTCAGACAGGAGGTACTGAAACATTATTAAAGGGTGAAATTTGTTTTCAAAAGTAGATGTCACAAAATGGCAAGGCCGTATGCGCTTAATAGTGTGACTTTTGTGCGTTTTTGTTTGTGTAAAAAATTGGGTAATCCAGCGAGTGAAAGTCAAAAGGAAGAAAAATTAGAGATAGGTATGATGGTCAGACATTGTTAGGTTGACTATGGTTGATTTCAGTTTCATTTTAAATATGTTATCATGTTCAAAAGCTTTAACGGAATTTACAAATGAAACATAATGGTTGCATTTTCCCCCCGCTGTTTTGTGATGGTATGATTAAGGCAGGTATTATGCCATTAGATTTTAGTGTATTGTTGAATATAGTCATTGGAGTCACTGAAACTTCAGAATGTTTTCATAAAGAATGTCTGAGGCCGGTTATTCATTGTAATATCAAGTCTCCTGACATTCTTCTATCGGACGAATCTCAGTCACAGGTTTGTGTGTTTTGTAAATTTCTATCCGATCGGTTACCAGTATTAGTCGTTATTGTTCTTGTGTGGCAAAAGTAGTGTTATCCTTAAAATCTGAAGATCAAAAATCAGTTGATATTGGCTCGGTTTTGTTAGTCCTTAACATTGTTTGGTTTATTTTCGTTTTACTTCGCGTATCTGATCTTGGCTTGCAACTTATGCAATTGATTATGTAAAAGATGTTAAGACTTTCGTGTGGTGTTAACCTTGGTAGTATTTGGCCATGTTTGAGGGTCGAAACCCACTGTGGACGAACCACAGTGGTATAAGTTTGTTTTCTTTTTGGAGTATCAGTTTGTGGGTGGAAAAACCCGCGAGGTGTGTTGATGGTTTGCGGTTAAGGAATAAACATCACGGGTTGTTTATGAGTTGTTCAGGACAAGCTCACCCACAAAAGGTGTGTTGTGTTTGTTTTTGCCCTTGGTTCAACCACCACCCACGAAGGGTGTGTACGGTTCATTTAACAACACCAAGGTGTGTGTTGTACTTGGTTTAGGTGAGATTGTGTGCACACCGAGAGACTGCTGGACCGCAGCCGCTCCGCGAGTCCAAACAACCCAAAGTAAGGGCTACGTTTGGTTTGTGTGTGTCATGTGGTGTTTGTGTCGAGACCCACTGTAAGGGTGCCTTTGTTTTGCTTACTTTGCTTAAATCTTAAATGGCAAGCTAAAAGAGTAAATGGGTTGTGTTAATTTATATATGGGCTTGGGCAAATAAATATTGAGTTGGATTGTGATGTTGAGGAACATAGTTTCACCGTGGGTAACACTATGTTGCCAACAACAATAGATAATAACATAGTTATTTAGGTCAACTTCAGAGTACATTTGTTTAACAGTGGGAGTGTTGGGTATCGTTTATTTTGTACTTGACTTATTTCACGAGTTGATTTCCGACTCATTTTCCCGGCTTACATTGACTTATGAGATTACATAATCAACCATATATAGATATTTATTACTCAACACACCCAACTATAAGCTAATATATAAATCGAAGATTGACTAAATAAAAAGTATAAGTTTTGAAATCACTTTCGAAATTTACTAAGTTATAACGCCTATTCTGTTATTAGCAATGGTTTCGGGAATTTGACCCATGATTTTCATCTTTTTGTTTTTAATCATGTTTACAACTATCAGAGTTTGGGCTTGTGATACGAGGACCCACAACTCTACCAGGCACAGGGATCTAAATAAGTGCATGCAGCAAGGTAGTGAGATGACACAAAGAAGCAGACCTTCTCCATAATTCAAAGAGAGAATAAACGGCCAATGATTTTTGACATGCTTATGCTCGAATGTCAAGGTGGGAATATCAGGTAACCTTTGGTACGATGTCTACTTTGCACTTCTGACCATTTTAGCAAGTGACTATTTTATAGAAACAACATATGATTGTACGTTTTGAGCCTTTTCATTCATGTAAAGAAAAAACATATACTTTCGTATGTGTCATCTGACTTAAGAGGCAAATGATGTCGGAAATATCAAAATGTAAGTTTGGGTGAAGTCTTGGTTTAAGCAGATCAAAGTAATCAAGGTTCTGATGTTCACTAATCCATGTTACAATGGATGGTCATGTGTGGGCCGAATGTTCGAAAGATGGGAGCACTCATGCGAGACTTGCAGCCGAAAGATTTGTCGTGCATACACTTTAGTTAGCAAAAGGTATGTTATGTTATATTGTGTAAAAGTGGCAATTTGGGTGGGTTGTGCAGGTAGTGTAACGGGTCATGTGATTTCTGTAATAGTGGCAATTGCAAGATATGAACTTTTTTTCCTTATCTCTGCGTGGCTAAGGTGCTATTTACAAAATTTAATTATTTTAGTGTTAAGCAATTGATATGTGATTTCTTGGATAACGTTTTTTACCTCAATCTGTTTGGGTTTTCTTTTATTTGAAAGTAATCTCAAAGTGACGTCAATCACTAACAGGTTTGAAATTTTCATAAAAAATCATGTTGACTAATAAATGGGTTAATTTGAGTCACATTTTTCTCTATT
Source organism: Chrysanthemum lavandulifolium (assembly GCA_022545495.1). Classification (NCBI taxonomy): domain Eukaryota; kingdom Viridiplantae; phylum Streptophyta; class Magnoliopsida; order Asterales; family Asteraceae; genus Chrysanthemum; species Chrysanthemum lavandulifolium. The sequence continues at coordinate 249,925,279 of CM040245.1, forward strand.
GGGTTAAATGGGTACATTGAAAGTATCAACATGTCAAACAAGCTGAAAGTTGCCCACAGTATAAAATCTCATGAATCTTTATAATAAAGTATTGTTGTAACAATAATATATAGTTTAAGCCATATTTAGGAATTGTATATTCTTATTTTAAAAGAAAGTGAGTCACACCTCATGTGTTTTGACTGGCAGTAAAAGTTTACGTGCCCCGACCCATTACGGAGCTTGCCCATTATTCCACATGTAGTGGGTTTTAAGCTCTTTTCTTTTTTAGGTTAAACTCCTTGAAGAAGAAGATAAAGAAAAGCGTGATGAAGAAGAATGGAAGGAGCGAAGCAGGGCAAAAGAAAAAGAAAAGAAACTCCTTAGAAAAGAGAGACTGAGGAATAAGGAAAAAGAAAGGGAGAACTGTCAAAATAATCAAGTTACTGATGTTTCCATTCCCCATGAAGAGGAACTGACAACGAGTATTGACGAGTCGAATTCCAGTGACACAATAAATTCCTTATGTAAAGAAGAAGAAACTGTGCTATCTATGCCTACATCAGAAGATTATATTCAGGATGAACAGAATTTGGACCATGATTCCAACTAGAATGCGGAGGATTACTTTATGGTTGGTGAAGGTGTATGTCTAATGACCAATGGATCATTAGAGAACTGAGTAATATACAAGTTAAGTATATCAATGAGGATAAAAGTGTGTGGGTTGATGGATGGGTCGAAATGGGTCAGTTCTGCAATACTTATTATTTTTGCAGCAGCTTAGAGGCTGCAATTAATTTCGTTGAAACAAGCATCATACTCGTTTGTATATCTATCGGTTTCCTTTCTGCAATTAATTTCTTTTGTGATTAGAAGTGGTACACAATGGGCGGGTCGAGTGAGTTGGATAATGGGTCAAACTGGATTCAGACTGAAATATGTCATCTTTTAGATATGGGCCGAAACAAACTTCTATGAGTAATCGACTACCATTTTTACTTTGTATTGTATATAATGAATATGTTAATCCTGATTAAAAAACAATATGCTAGTACCATATATCTAAACTAGCTTCATAGCCCGCCCGAATGGGCGGGCTAGTTTCATGATAATACATATTGAATTCTAAATGTCAAGCAATCGTTAAGTAGCAGCATTGACTACAAAAAGCAATGTTACTTAACGAATTATAAACTTATCTCTGAAATTACTATCAATCCAAAGGTTGTTAAATAAAGATACCAAACGTGCGTGAGAACACCAAGATACCAAAAATCCATATCGATTTTGTAGATCAATAGTCACACACTGATTGAAAAGTCGTTATGCATCTCGACACTTGTCTTGTCTAGGCCGTATGCAATAGCTGCAGTTGTAGGTTCGTCGATGATTCGAGAAACGTTCAAGCCAACAATCACTTCAACATCCTTGATAGCCTTCCTTTGGGTGTCGTTAAAGTATGCTGCAAAATGAATCGAAAAACAAATCATCAGAGAACATTTTTATGTGAGGAAAGCTAATATGTGTTTTCAGCTTTAACAAAGTTAATCGAAAAACAACATTCTTAACGATGGAGGGAAGTTTAACCATCCAAACTTTCATTGATGGTAACATCCATGCACTTGATTTTGTCTACACAAGTATTCTCTGTAAGCATTATAATATTTCATAAATGTATAACAATAATCATAAATGAGCAATAAATTAATTTGACCACCAAAGATTGTAAGGGCTAAGAAACTCCCTTGTACACACCAGTTTGAAAGAGTAGATTATTGAAAGATCCCTTGTGGCGCAACAGTTTGTCATATATCTGCTATGAGTAACCCAAAGTAAATAAATATCAAGACCAGTTAATAGTCTAAACTGCAAAAGATGCAACATCAAGTTTTATGTTTTTTGTGAAAGTATTACAGGAAAGAACAACAAAAGGTTGAGAACAGAAGTACCATTATATGTATTACTTTAATCATTTATCAACTTCACTAAAATATAAACAATGAGAGTAAGTCAAGCCATTCATTTGTGTTACTTCAAATGAGTGAATGGTGCAAGAAAGTCAAGTTACTTTATAAGCAATATTGAGGAGAGAAGTATCTGCATTTGTATTACTTTAATCATTGATTACTTTTTAAAGAACGCGAGTAAGTCTGGCCATTCATCTAGCCAATCATGATGCGCAACTGATGATACGACCATTATATTGGCTGTGCAAACAACATATAATTAGAACTGTTGGATGCATTTAACTCAACAATGACAATAATTACGAGTAAATTCCAAGACTATGCCTCATTTTGGCGCTTCATAAATTCCACTATCGTCATTTTAACTCTTATTTACCCCTACTCAAATTGACCTCCTCTACCATCACAATTCATAAGAGTGTTGCTAATAGTTTTTAGTTCCTGCTAAACATGTATATAGTAGCAGAAATTAAAAAGAGCATACAGTTACACTTTTTCTTCGATGGAAAATACGTAAAAAGATAAAAATGGTACCCTAACAACTCCTCCGAAGCCTTATGGGCTAACTTGAATAAATGTTTCTATCATGCATTTGGCTAGTAATATGCCAACCACATTTAGCATCCCAAAGATTTACGTCTCGGCTTTTTCTTCCAATTAAGAAAAAAAATTGATATATAGCTGATAGTCCGGTGACACTCCCTTCCTACAAAGTAATATTAAAATCTAAAATCAGTGCTTCTCTAGTGAATAGACTTTTTACCCATTAATGGGTGCCTCTAACACGTAAAATTAAAAAATAGCCTTTAAGTAACCATAACACATTAATTGAGGGGTAGAAGGTCGCCAAAGTGCTTATTTCTGGAATAGCATGACTTATTCGTAACATCTTAAAGAAGTGAAACTTATATGTATACCACCTAAGTATTTTCATTATAATGGTATGTGAAAGCTTTTAACACGTTACGATAATTTATAAATCAAACACCAACTAACCAAATATGAACGTTTTAGTAGGGGCCTCAAAACCATATTCTGTCTCGCATAAGATGAAATACTAAACTACTGTGTTTAGCACTATATTAATAGATCCAACTAACCATATATGAACGGTTAGAACTGAAACCGACTCCTGTGTATACGCTGCTCCAGGTACATTCAAGACCCTGATGTAAGACATTCCTATAGCGTTTGTTGAAATCCAGTCAATACTCTACCAGATACGAATCTCGCCACTGTCAAAGACCAAGTACATGTTTTGGTCATTTAATTCAAGACGTTAACTATTATACGACCAAAAAAAGAAAATGTCAAAAGCATGAAAGGCAATTATGAATTTGTATTCAAGAGCAAATATTAGTAAACAAAAAGTTGTATTTTAATTTGATGTGATGGGAAATTTAGCTAAGACATATAATTGTTGAAAAAAAAATAGTTATGCACAAACTGAATATTCCAATGATATGCACAAAGGGCTGAACCAGCAACTTTCCATGTGAGCCCACATTTTGCAATATAATTTCGGTTTTTTGCATAGTCATAACTCACATGGTAGATGGCGAGAGCTTTATTGTACACATGCTCGATGTTTCTCGTGGTATCTTTGAAATCCGACGCACCATGTAAAATCTGAATGACAATTTGCGTTTATTTATCAAGTTTAGATAAATAAGTTATATAGGTTTGATACAATTGTCAAAGTACAAATAAACATACTAATTAATCAATGCATACCTGCTTATACTTTTCGATCACACTGTTGCAGCATCGTTTTTGATATATCATTTTATTTTAAAGCATTTGACATGTCCTGTCTATAGGCTTCATATCTTTCCTTCCACAAGCTTAAACATGAGTTGGGTACATTGCTGATATCGAAAATGTAATTTCCAGATATCTGAACAAGAAGTATAAAAGTATAATACATGACTCATTTTCCATCTTATGGTAAATATGCTAATGTAATGGAAATAGATGCAATAACTAAACAGACTTACCTTGTACAATTGACTTCTCATTTTTGCAACTCTGAAATGCAATAGATTCACCTAAATAGCTGTATCATTACGTATAAACTGATATATACAAGCATATCTAGTGTTTGAAAGTTATAGACACAACATACTAAGATACATAAATTACACTCTTACACGATGGTCGTATATTAATGATGCACTGTTCCTGTATGTGCGGAAGACAAAACAAACTTCGTAAAGAAACAAACTTCATAAAAATAACCAAATTGGACCCACATCTGTATAATGTGAAAAAAGAGAGTACCTCATTGCCCATATCACCCAAATATTTAATGCAACTGGTTCTCCGGGACCATGTTAAGTTGCATAACACAGACTCGTTCACTTTTCTACCTCTGTCACAGTCAAACAAAACGGCGAAATATAACCAACATCATTCATAGAAGCAATATAATACACGCATATTAGATCACATAATCAACAAATACCATCTTAGCTTTTCATAATCATTTCATCAAACATATGATAATTTAATATAATCAAACACAATAGTAAACCACAAGAATACACCGGATCATAAGAAACCTTCAAAGTTGCTTGACAAAAATGTATACTTCATTGGCCTTTGATCGCTGCTAAAAAAATCACTTGAAGATCATCTGTATTAGATAGAAAAGAATCAAAGTGTTTTAGATAAAACAAAAAAACGCATTACCTTGACAAAATTATGGACACCGCATAATCAGGTTCACATAAGTATCGTCCGCAAAGATGATCATGATTTGTTTAAGAGAATTAGGGTTCTATGATAATATTGTTTTTTTGAAAATTTTGATTGAAATCAAATTCAATGGCCCTTGAAACATGGTATAGATAGACTAAATATGGATTTGAATTTGGGAGTGCGTTTAGTTCTTTGGGTGATTTTTTTTTTGGAAATGTCGATATAATTGGGGAGTTGGCTTTTGGTTGAATGGGGAAATGCCGAGTGAGAAGGGGTTCGGATTTGGTTTTGGTTGAATTTGAATTTAGGAGCAAGGGAGTAAATGTTTATGCTGAATATGAGTTTGGGAATGCAAATTTAATTACAACTTGTGGCTTGCTTCATTGGTTGAGGCGCTCGTTTTCTGTCCAACAGCCTAGGTTCGATCCTCATCTATGACAATTTTTTTACATATTTAACCAGAAATAGTGCCATGTCACTAATGCCATGTCACAATTAAATGCCCAATCATAAAACAGTTAATTAGTTATAAAGATATAACAAAATCTTACATCATGTATATCGTGAAAGCTAATAAACTTTTGCTTTAATAGATTGGTGCAAAATGCTGGAGAGTTCGTTGTCACCTTCCCTAGATCTTATCATTCAGGGTTAGTCATAGTAAGAGTATCTTTATTGTTAAAGTGTCTATTCATTGTTAATTGGGAACAAATGACAATATATCATGTTTTTCCTTTTGCTTATTGGATTTAACTATGGGGATGCAGCCAATATTGCAACACCTGGGTGGTTTTAAGATGCATGTTGCTCCCACGGTGTCTCATACTAGTTGCTTTATGATATGGCTTTATTTATCTCTTCAAGATTTGATCTCTACTCCCTTCTGGATTTATTAATCATAGAAGTTGTAGTAGGACCCGACTGATATTTTATTAGAATGTATGGAAATACGAACGGAATACAAAATTTGATTTTTTTCTTCTAAAGGCTTGATTATCCATTATGATCCTTAACTTAGTCATAGATAAGTAATTAAATCAAGCGTACAAATCGTAACTCTCGGTCCCTATTTATTGAGTAATGAAGATTATATTCAGGATGAACATAATTTGGACCATGATTCCAACTAGAATGCGGAGGATTACTTTATGGTTGGTGAAGGTGTATGTCTAATGACCAATGGATCATTAGAGAACTGAGTATTATACAAGTTAAGTATATCAAAGAGGATAAAAGTGTGTGGGTTGATGGATGGGACGAAATGGGTCAGTTCTACAATACTTATTATTTTTGCAGCAGCTTAGAGGCTGCAATTAATTTCGTTGAAACAAACATCATACTTGTTTGTATATCTATCGGTTTCCTTTCTGCAATTAATTTCTTTTGTGATTAGTAGTGGTACACAATGGGCTGGTCGAGTGGGTTGGATAATGGGTCAAACTGGATTCAGATGGAAATATGGCATCTTTTAGATATGGGTCGAAACAAACTTCTATGAGCTGGGCTAATCGACTACCATTTTTACTTTTTATTGTATATAATGAATATGTTAATCCTGATTAAAAAACAATATGCTAGTACCATATATCTAAATTTTCAAATAAAAGCAGTTAATTAGTTATAAAGATATAACAAAATCTTACATCATGTATATCGTGAAAGCTAATAAACTTTGCTTTAATAGATAGGTGCAAAATCTTTGGAGAGTTCGTTGTCACCTTCCCTAGATCTTATCATTCGGGGTTAGTCATAGTAAGAGTATCTTTATTGTTAAAGTGTCTATTCATTGTTAATTGGGAACAAATGACAATATATCATGTTTTTCCTTTTGCTTATTGGATTTAACTGTGGGGATGCAGCCAATATTGCAACACCTTGGTGGTTTTAAGATGCATGTGATGATGCAATCCGTAGGCTTTGATTTGTTGCTTTATGATCTGGCTGTATCTATCTCTTCAAGGTTTGATCTCTACTCCGTTCTGGATTTATTAATCATAGAAGTTGTAGTAGGACCCAACTGATATTTTATTAGAATGTATGGAAATACGAACTTAATACAAAATATGATTTTTTTCTTCTAAAAGCTTGATTGTCCCTTATGATCCTTAACTTAGTCATAGATAAGTAATTAAATCAAGCGTACAAATCGTAACTCTCAGTCCCTATTTATTGAGTAATGAAAATACCATTACTCCCTCTAGAATATAATTCCATTTGTAATTTTAAGCGAAAAGAGTTTGAGATAATAGCTAATGAAGTCTGTTACACTTCTTTTGCAGTGAACCAATAAGTTTAAAGCCTGAACCTCGGAGTTCTTGATTTAAAGATAAGTTGAAAGTTGAATGGGGAAGGTTAGTAAAAGGACTTTTTTGCGAGATATTATGCGCAACAATCAACTTCTTCTTACTCTTGGGAAGGAATCTTCTATTGTACTTGTCCTTGAAGAATATTTAGACAAACGAGCTCCTTTTAGTTTAAGCACTAAAACTCAGGGATTGAAGTCCAAATTTACTTCTCATTTTGATGATGTCATTTTAGACAAAAAGGTGATGAGAAGATGTTCTTCATTTTACAATAGGAATAATTGATTTTCATTGATTGGTGGGAAAGATGCTTCATCAAGAGTTTAGCTTTTAAGGAATAATTGACTTCTATTTAAGAACTAATGAAATATATGCGAAATCACATATCCACTTTAATGTGCTATGTTATTACACTATTATAGAAAAAGTATCCTTAATTTTTGGACGAAGTAATTCAACTTTCTATGCAATAAAGTAAAGCTTTCCAATTGTCAACCCTAGAGGTGGCAATTTGTGCCCAAAATCAAAAGAATGGGCTAAATGGGCAAACATTTAAAAGATTTGGGCACATTTGGGTCCCCTCCTTTTTTTGAAATGGGCATTTATTGCCCATTTAGAAGTTAAATGGGCATAACGGGCACATGTTTTTCTCGAACATTAGATTATTTTTAAAGAAAAACTTACATTTTATTTTTTAAATATAAATGAGGTGTTACGTTCGATGAATTTATTTCGTCATTTTGGGTCTTTTTAAAAGCGTTTCGTATAACATGAGCCCGTTTGGCCCGTGCCCGTTTAGCCCATGCCCGTTTGGCCCATAGCCCGTTTGGCCCGTAGTCCGTTTGACCCGTAGCCCGTACCCGCCCGGCCCGCCCGTTTTGCCACCTCTAGTCAACCCATTCCACATTAAGCAAAATTTATTTAGAGCTTTGTATGCATGATCGTATTCGTTTACCATCTATGTTCTTATTGATAATAGGCTCTTCGATATGCAAGGTTACAAGCAAGTTGGTTAATCACTTCCATTTGCAAGCTGGTTTGATTCGCGTTATGTTTTCACTCTTTTACCTCCAACAGGTAATGAAATAGTATAAAGGAAACGAGTCAAATGGGTGAAAAATCCCTACAATGTGTTGTGTAGGTCTTGCATGTGCAGATACTGCTCTCGGTTCGATAAAAGCTGACATGGGTTCTATCATCGACACTTTAATTTGGGAAGATTATTGGATGGTAGAAAATATACCAACAAAACATACACCGTTATTTACAAAGAAGTGCTTCATAAATAAGTGACATATTACTTATTATTTCTTTAAAAAAATAAAGTGACATATTTGCATTCTTTGTTATTTGTTAATTTATTTACACACTTATCTTTTTGATGAGTACCATGATTTCACTAGTTTATAAGCTAGTCATAAATATTCATAACAATTACTGTAGTTTTGAATTATAGATTTTCAACTATTGAAATGAAATAACATATACTACTATTTTAATGCCCTCAAATAGTATACCATATCATATTATTATTCACAAAAACATCTTTACAAAACAGCTGCACACTCACAGAGCATAGCAAGGTACCTTTTCGTTTGACTTTTATACAAAACTATGTATTACCGAATTCAATGGTTGCTAACATCTCGATCATGGTCTTAAGATGTATTTTACAATACTAAATAGCAAACATATCCCGATTTTAGGATTTTGCAAGCTTAAGAAGTTATGGATTTTGATGATGCCTGTTGTTGAAAAGCTAAAACACCGAGTAATGGAGTTTGTATCAGCAATCATTGGTCCTGTTGTTGAAACTTTGATGATGCCTGTCAAGAAACATTTGGGCTATATCTTTTCCTCCACAAACAACGTTAGAAAAATGAAGACTAGATTAAAGCAATTGGATGGTACAAGCGTTGATGTCAGAAAGCACATGGAAACAAACAATACAAGTCAACTGGAGATACCTACTCGGGTACCCGGTTGGTTGGAAGAAGTCGAAAAGATCAAGGAAGATGCTGAAAGAATTTCAAGTAACTACAATGGCTGTTTTAATGTGAAGAGGAGGTACAAAGCAGGAAGAAATGCATTCAAGACCACTGAGGAGATCGATGGTCTTATTAAGGAAAATACTGAAATAATTTGGAGCAATACCCAAAAACCTCTTGGAAAAAGGAGTTTTAAAAAAGGACCCACTTCTGTACCGTCAAACGGTGATGCCAAAAATTACTTCAAATCACGAGAGAAGATTTTGAGGATGCACTCGGTTCCTTCAACAAGATCACAAGATGCAAGTTATAGCGCTATGCGGAATGGGTGGTGTTGGAAAAACCACAATGATGGAACAACTGAAGAAGACTGTCGAAGATAAGAATATGTTTGGTTGGATTGTGAAGGTGGTTATTGGGCAGAAGATTAACACGTTTTCAATTCAACAAACTGTAGCAGAATACACTGGACAATCTTTAACTGAAACGAGTAAAACAGCAAGGGCAGATCGTCTTCGTATTACATTTGGAAAAATGGCCCAAGAAGGTAAAAAGGTTCTAGTAATATTGGATGATGTCTGGGAGGTGGTCGAACTCAATGATATTGGATTAAGCCCTTTGCCAACCGGCTTCAAATTGTTGCTAACATCACGAAATGAAACTGTTTGCTCACAAATTGCAGTAGACGCTAATTCGGATTTTAAAGTCGTTAGAGTGGATGTCATGGAGGAGTCCGAAGCAAATAATTTCTTTGGTGAAATCACAGGAGTTTCAAAAGAGTCTGATCCGGTGCTCAATGAGATAGGGAATCAAATTGTGAAAAGATGTGGATTTTTGCCCCTAGCCATCAAACTCATTGCAACAACCCTTAAATCTCAAGAAAATTTTGTATGGCGAGATACACTTAACCGTTTGAAGATAAATGATCTTGATAAAAATGTGCAAGAAATTATTGAAATTAGCTACACTTTTATACGAGAAGAGGAAGTTAAAGCGATTTTTCTGCTTTGTGGCTTGTTTCCAGATGACTTTAATATTTCGATTGAGGAGCTGACAAGATATGCATGGGGGCTTAAATTGTTAAAGGGTGTTCCTTCTTTGGGTGATGCTAGAGACAGGACAAAAACATGTGTACGCAAACTCAAAAATGCAAATTTATTGATTGATAGTGATTACCTCGAGTGTGTCAAAATGCACGATCTTGTTCTTGCTTTTGTGCAAGGAGAAGTTTCTAAAGGTGACCATCCATGGATCATTAACCATGGTGATATTTCGAGGGAGTAGGGCTGAGATGAGCAGGTCTTGCCAAAGATTTCCTTGACCTGCATGGGTATGACCGAGTTTCCAAAAGAATTTAAATACCCGAAGCTAACTCTTTTGAGACTTATGGGTGGAGATAGAACACTTGAGTTTCCTGAAGATTTTTATGAAGAAATGGAAAATCTTGAAGTTATAGCGTATGAGAAAATGGAGTACCCTTTGCTTCCACGATCACTTCAATGCTCCACCAATCTTCGAACACTCATTCTCCATCGATGCTTGTTGATGTCCGATTGCTCTTCTATCGGAGATCTTTTGAATTTGGAAGTGTTGAGCTTTGCAAATTGTGGCATTCGAAAATTACCATCCACAATTGGGAATTTGAAGGAGCTAAAGCAATTGGATTTGACAGGTTGTGTTGATCTTTATATTGAGGATGGTGTTTTTAAAGGTTTGGTGAAGCTTGAGGAGCTGTATATGAGGGTCTCCGATGGAGAGCGCATTAGGTTCACGGATGCAAACTTTAATGAATTGGCACAGTGCTCAAGGAATCTTTCTGCATTAGAGATTGAATTCTTTGAAAACAAGGATCAGCTGAAGAATATGTCGTTTAAGAAACTCGAAAGATTCAGGATCTCCGTAGGAACTGCTGGTGAGATTGAGTATGCAGAAGAAAACAGTAAAAGTATGCATTCATTCAAAAACACGTTGAATTTGATCACTACTAAAGATGAACTGATGGAATCTAGAATGAATGAGTTGTTTCCAAAAACAGAAGTGCTTTTTTTAGAAGCGAATGGTATGAATGATGTTGTCGAACTTTCAGTGGCATCGTTTTATCATTTAAGAGAGCTTCAAATTTCCAATTGTGCCGACTTGAGATACCTTTTCACAGTCCCAGTAGCTAATAGTTTGGTGAAGCTTGAGCGACTCGTAATTAGGAAGTGCCCTGTTATGGAAGTAGTAGCGGATAGTGTAAATGGTGAACAAGGGGTAATCAAGTTTCAAGAGCTAAAGTTTTTGGATTTGTCTGATCTACCAATGTTGGTAGGTTTCTGCAACCCTATTATTTCAGTTGAGCTACCTCAGTTAGTAGAGTTGAGACTTGACGGCCTTCCAAATTTCGCGAGCATTTATCCCGAGAATAAGTCATCAACATCTTCTAGTTCCGCAATTCAACCATTCTTAAGCAAAGAGGTAATATGTATGATGAAATATAAATTATATATCTTAGTTGCACAGATGTATTGATGAATTAACAAACTAGGCCTATATGTTGTGCAGGTTGTGATCCCTAAGTTGGAGACACTGAGAGTTTCTAAGATGGAGGCATTGCAAAATATATGGCCTTATCAATTTTGCAGCAGCGGGAAGTTGACAGTTGCATGCTGAGAGAAATTGAAGTACGAAATGTGATAATCTTGTGAACATTTTCCGAGTAATCCGATGCCATTGTTGCATCATCTTATTGATCTCCGTGTTCGAGATTGTGGTTCCATTGAATTTTTATTCAATATTGACGTGGGATGTGTTGATGAGATTGAGGAGGGTTGTAGCAGCTTGAGAAACATTAAAATAAGTAGATGTAAAAGTTTTAGAAATTTGTTTACACCTACCTTCGCTAGGTTTGATTTGGGCGCACTTGAGGAACTTTATATTGATGGTGGGAGTTATAACATCAACGAATCAGTTGAAAGGAGCCACGAGGTATGTAATGCCATTCTTATTCCTACTTTCAGTTTCAACTTATAGAAGGAATTCTACATCTCAACTGAATTAGATATTCACATTTGTTTATGTAATGATAGATGCAGATGAATGATATAAACAGGGGAGAGATATTACAAGTTGATGAGATTATTCCGGATGTTAATGTTGCAATTCCATTTCATGTCTTATCTACGTTTCATCACCTCAGATACCTTACTATAATAAGCCGTGCTGATGTTGAGGTGGCGTTTGAGATAGAGAGTGCAACCAGTAAAGATTTAGCTACAAGTCAAAGGGATAATCAACAATCACCGCTCCATAGTGTTAGGGGATATGGAGAATATGAATTATGCGTGGAAGTGTAATTGGAATAATTTTTTATGTTCTACGACACAACAGAAATCCTCTTTCCACAACCTGAAAACCATACATCTTGAAAGGTGCAAAAACATAAAGTATTTGCTCTCACCTTGCATGATTAAACTTCTTTCCAGCTTAGAGCAAATTTGCATATTTGGTTGTGATGCTATTGAAGAAGTTGTTTCAAATAGAGATGACGAATATGAAGAAATAGCTACATCTTCCCAGACAAACACTACTTTCTTACCCCGTTTCGACCTTCTCTGTCTTTATGGTCTACCACACCTAAAGCTTATTGATGATCACTTGAAGGTATGTTTTTCTTTTAATATATCCTAATCCTATGCATAGTCAACTATATTTTAATTTCTTTTAATCTCGATTCTTCATTATGTATGACGTCTATTGAAACACAATTTGTTTTGTTTGTTTGTTTGTTTTTTTTTTTTTTTTTTTTTTAAAACAAACTTTTATCATTTTCTTATTAAATTAAAATATCTCGTAAACCGTTAATCGTTACGCGAAATTAATTTTACCATTGTGACGAAATTACGTTATCTTTCTATAGATATGCACTTCTATAATACTTTCGACGAACATTTTATTCAAAATTTACGCCCAAAAATCACATGTGATTTATTACTTAATAATCACATGTGATTTTTTATATTTTATATTTTTATTTTTAACTTGGGTTCCAAACTCGACATTCTGGTAGCCGCCTAAAATCATATGTGATTTATGATATTATACTTGATTTTTAAAAAGGATAATTGTCTAGAAATGTATTCATCCTGACACCTTTTCTTTTATTGTGTACTCAACTTTTAATTTTTTATTGTATGTATCTAACTCTCTAATCTTTTTTATTGTATATATCATTCTTTTAATATTTCTTATTGTATGTAGCATTAGTGTTAAGTGTTGTATTTGTTAAGAGCTAACTATATTTTTGGTCCTTGTGGTTTGCTGGATGTAACACTTTTAGTCCATTTGTTTGATCCCCAATATATAACCTCAGTTAGTCCGAAATGCATAACCACCGCCACCCACCACCACCACCAATCACCACCACCATGCACCACCCACTGCCACCACCACCCACCACCACCACCTACCACTTACCACCACCACTACCGACATGGCCGGATTTGGGCCTGTGCAAAGTGACCAACTGCACAGGGCCCAAAGACCAACAGGGGCCCCAAAATAATGTCGAACTCTATGTAGTACGTACAAAGGCCCAACTGCATTCTTAAGCCAGTTTATTTTGTTTTTCTTGGGACGTTGAAAAACAGTTTATATCTGTAAAATAGAGGGCTAAGTTTTGTATCCTGAATTCTTTAACACAAATCGAATTCGATATTCGTCGTCATATTATTCATACGATTGTCCATCCACGTACCAGTATTAATTTCTTTTTCTTTTCAACCCTATAGGGAGTTAGCCAATAATAGTTTAAAGCTATGTTGACTGATGTTGAATAAATTATAAGTAATAGTTGCTATTATAATAACTTGGTAAGGTTAAATTGGTATTATAATAACTCTCAAATGAGACAATAAATTAGTAAACAAGAACTCAAGTGATTATATAGTTTTATGCATGTCTATAACTTTTTAAGTGCTAATTTATCATCAATTTTAGAAACTTATTAACATCTACGAAAAAGTTTTGTGTTTAAGGGGCCTCGTTTCCACTTTGCACAGGGCCCCCAAAATCTATGGGACGGCCCTGACTACCAATCACCACCACCGCCACCCACCACCACTACCAATCACCACCGCCGCCACCCACCACCACTACCAATCACCACCACCACCCACTGCCACCACCGCCACCCACCACCACGTACCACCAACACTCATCACTGCCACCCACACCACCATCACATAAAACCGCCACCCATCACCACCACCACCACCACCACCCAGACTACCGCCACACCACCACCACCACTTACCTACACCACTAATCACCACCACCACCACTCAGCACCATCACCATCGCTATTATTCACCACACACCACCACCACGCACCACCGTCACCCACTGCCACCACCTCCACCCAAGACCACTACCAATCAACACCACCATGCACCACCGCCACCCACTGCCACCATCGCTGGTGGTGGCATGGGTGGCGCTAATGAGTGGTGGTGGTTGGTGGTGGGTGGCGGTGGTGGCAGTGGGCAGCGGTAGTGGCAGTGGGTGGCGGTGGTGCGTGGTGGTGATTGGTAGTGATGGTGGGTGGTGGGTGGCAGTGGGTAGCGGTAGTGACAATGGGTGGTGGCGGTGATTGGTAGTGGTGGTGGTAGGTGATGGTGGGTAGCAGTGGTGGTAGTGGGTGGCGGTGGTGCATAGTGGTGGTGATTGGTAGTGGTGGCAGTGGGTGTCGGTGGTTCATGGTGGTGGTGATTGGTAGTGGTGGTGGTAAGTGGTGGTGGTGGTGGGTGGCGGTAGTGGCAGTGGGTGGTGATTGATGGTGGTGGGAGCTGGGTGGTGCATGGTGTGGTGATTATTGGTAGTGGTGGTGGTGGTCGGTGGTTATGGATTTCGAGCTCACTGAGGTTAAGTATTGGGGACCAAACAAATGGACTAAAAGTGTTGCACCCGGTAAACTACAAGGACCGAAAATGTAGTTAACTCTTAACAAATACAACACTTAACACTATTGATACATACAATAAGAAATATTAAAAAATGATACATACAATAAGAAATATTAAAGAGTTTGATACATATAATAAGAAACTTAAAAGTTAAGTACACAACAAAAGAAAAAGTGTCAAGTTATGATACATTTCTGGGTGAAACTTTCTAACACTAAAAAATGGTCGAAAGTATATCAAAATGCTCGTCTACTGAAAAATAAAAATATTCTCGTCGCGATTGTCTATTTTTCGTAGCTTGAAGATTTACCGTTTACAAGATTCTCCCATTTGTTCTTTAGAAAAAAGTGCTATTTATTGATCTTACCTTTAAAAATGATATATGCTAATTTGTTATTTGTGTTATTTCTAATTGTATGTAATGTAATATAAGTTCAATGTATACCTCAAATTCTCTAAAGACTTGATGAACTAATTATGGCTATTCATTTTTTTTATCAACACAGAAAAAATTCACATTCATCATTTTTAAAAAAATTTAAATATCTCACAAACCATTAATCGTTATGTGAAACCAATCATACCATCACGGTGATATAGTTAAATCATCTTTCTATAGAGGGCATTTCTATATAATTTGAACGAACTTTTTCTTGATTATTTTTGTGAATGTTGAAATTTACATCTAAAAAAAATCAAACATATGATTTGCTATTTTAAAATCACAAATCACACGTGATTCTTAACATATAAATCACATGTGATTTTCCACATGCAAATTTTAACACTAAAAAAAAGTCCATCGAAATTATATCAAAGTGTCTATCTACTGAAAAATAAAAGAAATCCTCGTCGTGATTTTTATTTTTATTTATTTTTTTTTTATGAAAAGATGAGTAATCACGATTTGTTTATTGGATCTTTATAGAATATGAGGTATATATTGAAGTTAACTCAAATAATAATAATTAACAAATATAATCACTTACGGTATATGATTGTAAAAATATATGAGCGTGTTTAGGATTGCGTATTGGGCTCTTTTTAACGTAGATAAACATCAGAAAAAATAAAATGAATAAATTGTATGCTTATGCTTATCTACTCATACGCATGTTAAGATATGTTTATTTTAAATTCCTTAAAACTTTTTACAGCTTAGACAAATTAATTCCTTCATCTCTTGGTATTGATGACATGTTCAACTAAACTTCCAAAATTATCAAAGCCATATTATATTTAGTAGATAAGCATAAGCATATAATTTATTCATTATAAGCATATAATTTATTCATATTATAAAATGAATAAATTATATGCTTATGCTTATCTACTCATACGCACGAGTGTTACATGTATACAACAAAAAAGTGTACGTACACTAATTTTTCATATCACATAATGTTCTCAGGTGGGTTTTGCTTCTCCATCATTATGCCAATATTCCAGAAAGATAGAGATCCTTGCATGTGAGACGTTAGCAACTCTGATTCCATTCAGTGCAGTGGGAAAATTACAAAAGCTTGAAGAGCTGGAAATATACTCTTGCCGGTCACTAAGGGAGATATTTGAGATTAAAAGGGTCAACAAGAATGGTAGTGATAGTGCTAATGTTGGTGATGAAATTGGTGATATATTTTCTGGAGTGACGATTCCAAGGTTAACTTTGCTTGAATTGCCCAACTTAAAGATATTGCGGATTAGCAAATGTGATCTTTTGGAACATGTATTTACAAGTTTCACACTTGATAGCCTCAAGCAACTTATAGAGTTGACCATAAAAGAGTGTAATGCAATGCAAGTGATCGTGAAGGAAGATGGACAACACAATTCTAAAACTGTTCACTTTCCCCGTCTAAAGTCTCTTACACTAATCGATTTACCAAATGTCGAAGGTTTCTTCTTGGGGATGAGTGAGTTCCAATGGTCAATATTGGATGAGGTTAAGATCTGTGGTTGCCCAAAAATGAAGACTTTCACATCTGGTCGCTCGATTACTCCAAAGCTCCTCTACATACAAACAGGCATTGGCAAGCATAGTCTTGAATGTGGTCTCAACTTTCCATTGTCCAATGCATCACATGAGGTATGTTATTTGGTAGTCTATTCGTTCATACCAATTTCTGTTTCCTTTATTATTTGGCAATTAATTTTGTTTCTGGTCGTGTGTCTACCTGATGATGATTACGTTTGTGTTTCTTCATTAGGAAATTCAGTTCCCTTTGTCTTTTTCAAATCTAGTTGAAGTATATGGAGAATTGGATACAAACTTGTTGAAGAGCGGCATTATTTTTCCATGCAATGAATTATTAAATCTGCAGAACCTAGAAAAGCTTCATATCAGGAGAAAGTATTGGAAGCCATCTTTCAAGGAGGTAAAGGAGATATTTGAAGTAGTAGATTTGGAAAATGATGATGTGAATGAAAAGCAATCTGTTGTGGTATTTCCAAAGCTAAAAGAAGTGACTCTAGAAGCGCTTGATAGTATGAGGTATATATGGAAGAGCAGTAGGTGGATAACATTGAACTTTCCAAACCTTACAAAAGTGTTAATTCATGGATGTGCGCTTCTTGAACATGTTTTCACATGTTGCATGGTTCGCAGTCTACTACACCTACATGAGCTTGAAATTAGTAGGTGCCATAATATGGAGGTAATTGTCAAGAAAGCAGAAGATTCTGACAATAGAGCTACTGATGTTGCTGTGTTTCGTTCTCTGAAATCCATAAAACTTCGTGGCCTTCCAAATCTCAAGGGATTTTGCTTGGGGATGGAGGATTTTCTATGGCAATCCTTAGATACTTTGGAAATCAAAGACTGTCCACAGATAACGGTTTTCACGTGTGGACAATCAACTACTCCACAGTTAAAGGTAATAGACACGTCTTTTGGATTATGTTACGCAACAGAAGACCCAATTAACCTCCTTTATAAAGGCCAAACAACAAGAGGTACATGATCTCTGTCTGATATTTACATGTTTATCATATTCGGGTGTTTAAATCACTCTATTAATTAATGCTTCTATTCTCCTACAGGGATTGCAGTTCTGAGGAAACAACGAGTTTATACCTGAAATTTAGTGATGCATTATTTTGGTGTGTAATTTGACGTCAAGAATATTGAATAAGTAATATTGCACCTGTGTTCAATATTGAACAACGAGTTTATACCTGAAATTTACTACGTATAATATTGCTTGTAGTTTTCATTTATTCCTTTTTCAATAAGCCGAAACTTGTTCAATGTCGATCAACTAATTATATAAATAGGCTTTAATGAGTTCGAGCATCTGCTATTTGTGGTGAAATCTGTATACATGCCTTTATTAGGAAGCGGAATTAGAATCATGGTTCTGGACCAAATGGTGAAATGCCTTTATGAGTGAGGTTATTTTGCATACCAAATATTCCTCACATACCAAGGACACATCGACCATTGATTCAAATTTAATCAATGGCTGAGATTAAAACACACTATCAACTAAAATAAAACGGAGGGGTATAATCGTCAATTAACAACAAAGAGTAAAAACACGGCCTCTCTCTTCAAGTCTCACATTTACTGCACCTACCAAACACACACTAAAAACACACACTACTCACACATTTTCACCGATCAAAAACCAACCCAAAAAACATCAAAAACTATCAAAATCAACGGAGAAAATGGAAGATACCGACCTTTGAAACAATCACATTAAAGGCGAGGAAAAAACGAAGCACAAACAAACCAACGGCCAAAAAACCGGTCAAAAAACCGGCCAAAAAACCGGTTTCAGGTATAATCTTACACTCTAAACAACTATTTCAATATCTACAACTGTTATTTATGATTATATGATGTTTTTAACTGTTTATAGCGATTATGATGAAGAAATGTGCAAATAGAAGTTAGGTTTTAACAGTTTAGAAGTTAGGTTTGCAAGATTAGAACTGTTTATAGATTTTTTGTTATGATTAGGAGTTAGGTTTTAATAGTTTAGAAGCTAGGTTTGCGAGATTAGAAGTGTTTATCGAAGGCGTCTTATGCGGCTAAGCCGAAGGCTTAGCCGCATAAGACATCTCATTTTTTCATGAAAGGCATCTTATCTTGACTAAACCTTTGGCTCATTGTAGAAGCTTTGGCGAATGCAAAAGGATTCAACAAAGCGACTAAGTAAAAGGATTAGCCGCATAAGATGCCTTTGGCATCACCAGGCATCTTATGCGGCTAATCCTTTGGCTCGGCCGCGGAAGGTGCCTTTGTCAAAATCTAAAGCATCTTATAAGGCTAAACCTTTGGCAGCTACGAGAACATGCCTTTGGCTTTGCCAAAGGAATCTTATGTGCTAAGCCTTTTGCTAACCGCATAAGATGCCTTTGGCGAAGCAAAGGCATCTTATCCTAATCCTTTGCTCGACCGCGGAAGGTGCCTTTGTCAAAATGCTAAAGCATCTTATAAGGCTAAACCTTTGGCTTAGCTACTGAACATGCCTTTGGCCGCCAAAGGCATCTTATATAAGCTAAGCCTTTTGCTAACCGCATAAGATGCTTTAGCATTTAACAAACAAATTAGCCGTGTTGATGCACAAAATGCTTTGTGCGGATATATGATAACTTAAAATAAGCTTTTAAAGTCATTTTTTGTTCTATATCGATATATGATATAACAAACATTTGCTTTTAAAAATAGCCTTTTAAATATGTGATAACTTAAAATTTTCGTTAGAAACAAAGGATTTGGCTTAGATCTGGCATAGCCTTTGAAAAAACTTCAAATCATTAACATTTGCTTAGCCACGGGCATAGCATTCAACATTCGAACACAAATACATGTTTGTAACATATTTTGTATCTACCAAAATTTTATGTTAAATATCACATATGATATAATAAAAGATGTATTCAACTTTGTGAATTGACTAGGGTGCGAGATAAGCAAAGGCTTGACAAAAGCTTAGCACAGGCATAGCCTTGACTTTCTTAGAAGGCTATGCACAATAACTAAAATTTGACAAAATGAACAATTATTCGGTAGCTAAAAAAATTATGTTGAATATCATATATGATATTATAAAAATTTTGGTAATATCTGAGTAGCCTAAATTTGAAAAAAAAGATATGCACACCTAATCCTTTTAGTAAAGCTGTCGGGATATTAATTAATTGTTCACTTTGTTGATGATGTAGGAGATAAAGAAAATGATGACGGAGAAGATGATGTTGGGCATCTAATCTCTAAATTGCCACTATTAAAACAAGCTGCTTTGAGAAAAGCCATGCTAAAGGTACATATCATGTTATTAATGAAACACGTTATGTACTGAGAATATTTCAGTTACTAAATCACAAATGATATAATATAAATTTGTTTTGCAGATAAATCAAAAACAGTAGCTCAAAGACTGAATGAAATGCAAAGAAATGCTAAGAAGAGTAGAGCAGAGCTAGAAAAGAAAAAGAAGAATGAAGGAGATAAGGAAAAAACTAAAAATCAAGAAAAAAAGACACTTGACAAAAGCGTGCCTGAGAAAAGAAAAGCATCGGAAAAGCAAAGTACTCAGAAAAGATTTACTAGAGGTGATGCTAGGAGAATTGAAGAGGAAAAGATCTTGATAAAAGTGATGATGAGGATCTTGAGGCGGTAGAAGAGGCGAAGTGGAAGAGGCGAAGAGGAAGTGGAAGAGGCGAAGAGGAAGTGGAAGAGATTGAAGAGGAAATCGAAGAAGAGAATGATCGACAATTGGTTGTAAAAGAAACCAAAAAGAAAGAAGGAAGTAGCTTTTCGGAAGGTGGTTGAAGATAAGGAAGATAAAAAGAAGCTTAAGGTGAAAAGGACAAAGCAAAACAAAAATTACCCAACATGTACAACAAGGTCATCACGAAACCTCTCATGAAGCAATGATTGGTTTATCAAATGAGCGAAAGAAGTGCTTGAAAGAGATGGGATTTGAGAGGTTCATAAACTTCCCTATTGTTGAACTTCCATCGCATTGGTGTATCATGTAATTGATAAGTTCCATCCACCTAGCATGGAATTGAGATTACAAAAGGTTCAATAAAGGTAACAAGGCAAAAATTCATGATATGCTTGGTGTGCCGATGGGGACAAGAAAGTGGAAGATCTGGAAGAAAGATTTGATGATGACGATTTTGTTAGAGAGTGGGAAGAACGATCGCTCATCTTGGACGAATTACACCACTGTTTGTAGCATTCGAGATATCAAGCTCAATGAAGCGATTTCATGTTCAAGATGAATTTCTTAACTTTGTTTGCAAGCACCATGGGCACTTTGGAGAGTGCGGGAAGAGTGCCCAAAAATCCTCGAGCACGTGAAAGAAGATGATGATATCTCGATATCGATTGGTGCACCTACATAATGGAATGCTTGGAAGTCGATAAGCTAAAGCGGGCCTTGAAGTCAAGTCGGGTACCAACTTCTATTATGGTCCTATAACATTCTTATGTGTAAGTTATTTTCCATTAAACTTTTCAACTATGATTCACTCATATAAAAAATTATCTAACAAAATTTTAATTGTATTTTTGTGTATAAAAAAGCTGCTATACTTGGACTCAACAAACTACCCAAGGTTCCAAGTTATGCGTCACCGCCCAGCCATCAGAAGTTGGAACACTCCAACAATGAGGAAAAGAATAAACATGGAAATGAGAGGCGGTTGCTTGGGGACGTTAGAGCATCACGGAGTATGATCGATGAGGAGCAAACCGGCTGAATTTGTACAAGGAGCGGACATATACTATGAACCGATGCCTCCCGAAAAGCCGGTGGAAAAAGAGGTAATATTATTGAATTCATTTATAAAAATGTTGTTATAAAAAGTATGTTATGATATATTTTACTTATTATTAAAAAGAATGTTTAAAGAGTTAACGAGAAAACAAAACCTTAAGCTTAGGCGCAAGCATAGCCTTGACTTTAGCGAAGGCTATGCTAACGCCTAAGCCTCGAGCACGACCTTGACTTTAGCGAAGGCTATGCGAACTAAGCCTTGACGGGCTTACATTCATTTGTGCTTGCAACAATATCATATATGATAAAACAAAGATGAATATCACATTTGATATTAGTGTTAAATCATATATGATATGTAATATCATATGTGATATTACACTAATATCATATGTGATATTACATATCATATATGATATTTTAAAAATCATATATGATTTTCCATATACAATAAAAACTAAACGAAATATTTAATTTACTGAGGAGTTTTATGAAAAAATTGATGAGAAATTTGAGATAATCTCAAAAGAAAAATAGAGTTGGTTGAAACAATGAGAGAGGATTGAAGAAATTCAAAGGGACAAGGTGATGTTGTCATTCTGCAAGAAGTACAAGAGAATGTTCAACAAGATCGATTTTGATATAGAAAGTGAGGCTGAGAATACTGATAGTGATAGTGAGAACAAAGAAGGAAGTGAGCCTGAGAATCAAGAAAAAATAAATGAAGGAAAATTAATACTTGAAAAGGAGAATGAAAAGGAAGGTGAGAGCAAAAATGAAAAGGAGAATGAAAAGGAGAATGAAAGTGAGAGTGAAGGTGAGGATGAGGAAGAAGAAGAATATAATATATTTGGAAGTGAGGCGGCCGAGCAGGAGGATGAAAGCGAGAATTTAAGTGAAAAGGAGGTTAAGAGCAAAGATGAAATACGAACTACCAAAATACGGATATAATACCGATCTGAAGGAACAAAAGTTGCAAACAAAGAAACACCTCAAGCTGAAACACAAAAGAACACGAGAAAGAAAAAGAAAAAAGCGAAATACCGGTGGTGAAGGAGAGTGTGATGGAAAACCGATTGAAAACCCGATTGAAGTTGCAAAGGAAGTTGGAACACCAAGCGTGGAGGTAGCACCGGGTTATAAGTTGAGACTAGCAACACGGATGATTTTGGAATCGAAAACTTTGATAATCTCGTTAGTCAAGCGAGAACAAGAATATGCGAGAAAAACATGGGAAAAGCAGATAAGAGTGATCAAAAGAGATTCTTTGGGACAACGAGATGATAAGTGACCCAAAAGATATTCTTTGGGACAACGGAGATGAGTAGTCCAAAAGAAATTCAAGGGTCAAAAGAAAAAATGACCAGAGGAATAGTAAGAAAGTCAATGTCGCCACCATCTGAGAAAATGACAAGAGGAAAGATCAGAAAATCATTCACGCCACCAACTTTCAGTCTTGGTATAAGCCCAACGATAACAGAAGCTGTTGTTGAGACTGAAACAGCATCAAAACTGGAAGAAAAGAAAGAAAAAAGGGTGAGAGACATGGAGGCTGAGACTGAAACAGAATCAAAACAAGAAGAACAACATCTAGCAAAGAGAGTCAAAAAACCATCACGTTTTCTGGTATCACCATACATGAACAAAAAAACTGTAATCCACACTCCGGCACAACGGATGAATTGATGATAACGGACGCGTTATTTTCAATGGAAGGAAATCGATGTAAGTATGCTATTTTTTATTAAAATCACACAAAAAATAATAAATGTTGTGATAATAATATGTATATGATTTAAATTTTGTGTAGTGACTTTGTCTTGAACCAAGCATCAAGGAGCCCTACAATAAGGAAAGCATGCAAACACGGCACCTAACTTGAAGGTAGAAGCTAGTGTCATTGTGACTTTGCTTCACTTTTAAACTATGAAGAAATGGTGACCAATGGTGGAAACAAGATGAAGCATTACTTCCACTTTGGAATGTTGGTAAGTAGATAAACATTTAGAAACTAATTACTAATCTGTTTGTTATGATTATATGATATTGTTGATTTTGACAACGAGACAAGCCAAATGGTAGAGTTGCTTAGAAGAAAGATGAAGCAAAGCAATATAAAGCTTTCTTTGATTGCATGACAAGGGAGTTTAAAGACACCCAAATGACATGTCATTGCAACATGTAGAAATGGTAACAACTTACTTTACTTATTATGAAGAAAGAGATTCGACTTTTATTTGAGCTAAAATGAATATAATTTTCTTTCAATTTCTCTGAGCCTTCTTCCGGTGATTGCTCATGAACACTTTTATCTGTTTGTATTCAATCTAGCAAAAGGAACTTCAGCAATCATTGACAACTCAAACTCTGGGCAGACATATGACACAAAATACAAGAAAGAATGCGATGTTTTGGTAAGTCACTCAAACTAGGCATGGAAAGAACATAAATTGCATCTAATATTAGAAACTATAATATGACAGTAAAATATCATATATGATATAATTGTCTTTAAATATTAGAAACTAAAATATGGTAGTTAAATATCATATATGATAAACCACTAGCAAGTTAATTGAGTCTTTGTTTGAAATATCGGATATGATAAACCACTAGTAAGTAAAGCGAATCTTTTGTTTGTGCGAGAAAAAGTGTTTTCACGATGTTTGGAGTCATTCAACCACCCAAAAGCGAAGCAAATAAAGAAAAACAAGACAGCAATCATAAAAGTCAAATGGGCAACAAAACAAAATGTGATTGATTGCGGGGTCTTTGTTATGATGCACATGGAGTTGTATAATGGTGAAGCAGCAAAGAACTGGGGGCTGAACTTCCCAACTGAAGAAGAAGGCCAAACAATGGCAATAATCAAGCTGAGAGTAAAGTATGCAACAAAAATGTTGACGCATGAAATTATGATGAGAGAAGAAATCGTGAAGAAGCACATGCGTTTGCAAGGAAGCATCTTGACAAAGCATTGAAACAAACCTACATAAAGGAGCGAGATAGAAAAAAGAAGAAGGAGCAGGAGGCAACCCATGTTGCAAGTGCGATTGAAGGCAAAACTCGATAGATGATAGAAGACAATTGATAGATGATAGGGTGATGAATAGATGGGAAGTCACTCGTTTTGGGTAAAGGTGGAGTGACAATGGTGATGCACTTACAAACTTGATTAGTTAAATTTGGGATAGCTTATGCCATTTAGAATGGTTAGAAACGATATATGTTATGTCTTATGGTACAATGTCACAATCTTATCTCGTATGCTACAATATGTTATGTCTTATGGTACAATGTCACAATGTTGACGAATAGTGATCGAATCTGAAATGGTTATATAATGAATTTTGCGGCACATCTGCGGATGTGATTTTGGATTATATGTCTTTGGTGTACAAGTTTTGCTACACAAAGCGATATATTCGATAAAAGGTGTTGCTAACCAACTCCGCGTTTTATAACACAATTTGAAAACATATGATATGAGATCGATCAACAAATGTGCTAATGGTGGTATCACATATGATTTTGTATGTAGATCAAATATGATATATAACAGGAAAAACAAACTAGATAAATCAAATGTGATAATTCACTTAACACAAAGAGAAGATAAATCACTTAAAACAAAAAAAAAATATATATATCAAAAATTCATTTCATAAAACAAAATCTGTAAACAATCAAAGAAGATTCAAAAGTACTTCAATCACAAAATTCTTATTTGGACAAAAACAGTAAAAAGATTTATCATGTAGCTTCAGATTGAACCAAATCATCTTGTACTCTATACTTATTTGGACAGGTCCTTTTGTTGTGGCCATCTTTAGCTCCACATACTGAACATGCATTCCTATTAACTGAACTCTCATCAATAGCTTGCTCTTTTCCACCTTTTATCGCGACTTTTCCGTCCTTTGGGCTTCTGACCAGACAGTTCTTAACAACAACTACAGGAGGCTTTGGCACTCGACAAGCTCTTCAAGATTATCAAGCTTGTCCTTTGATGGAGGATTTGGGCAATCGGCTTCAACATCTAACTTTAGCAACTTCAACTTCTCAATAAAAGCGACTAACCTTGTCTCGTCTTTACTCAACATATGCACACGATGATCAACAATAAAGTAGCCTCATTTGCATAATTCTCAACAATCTCATTCTTCTCACCATACATTTCCTTTTGTTCCTCAAACCAGCGGTATCAAGTTCTTTGTCCAACGCCTCAAGGCGTATTGATTTGGAATCATTTCAACATTCGCATTCTTAAAGACACAAAAATGTGTCTACACAATATTCAACTCTAACAAATAGTGACGAGGAACAAACAAGCGATCCATCTTCTATGTTTCGCAAAACCTCCATGAAAAAAAACAATACATAGTCAAATATCATATATGATAGATCATATGTGATACATCATTTGATATATCATATATGATATATCACATATGATATCTCATATGATATATCACATATGATATATCACATATGATATATCAAAATTATAAAAGTATAAAAATAACAATAAAAAAGCTTTAAAAGACCATAAAAAAAATTGGTTAACAAAACTAACAAACCTTATACGATCCATCTTCTCGTGAAACAAGTTGATCGGCTCCTCTTCTTCTTTATTTTTATCGATTATCATCACCTTTTTCTTAAATTTCTCTTTTTCTTAGCTTTCTTCTTCTCCATTACTTCATCAACAAACTTTTCTCTTTAATAATAGACACCTCGGATCCTTCAAACAAACTTTTGGTATCTATTTGGCAAAACCATGTCCCACAAATATTTCGACTTGAACCAATTCGAAAGGGGCGAGTATAAACCTTTGACGCATGACGTTCAATCTTAAGATAGGTTCTAAATGTAGGAGCAGAATCAATCGACTTATGATCTAACCTCTCTTGTATATGCCTCTGTTTTCCATTGCCGTCTCAAAACAATTCATAAAATTCATGAGAGTCGAACGAAATTAGTAAAATGAGAGAAAAAGAATTCTCACTCTCGGACCTAGAAGTTGTCCTCATCAAACCACACAAAGGAGAGTCCACAAAAAGCGGGGAATCCAACAAGAGCGAATCGAAACATCTTTGTTAACCACTTATGATTATGCAAATTAAACTCATCTAATAACTTCCCCATTGATACTCAAACTCATCGGGACCAATATACATATTCCACACAATTTGATTGAATTTCCTTTTAAAGTCGTGTGATCATAAATCTTTGAGCATATCTGCAAACAAAATATCACATATGATATAACAAACGATTTACCAAAATGAAAAACTATGAAATATCACATATGATAAATCATTAGAAACTACAAAGAAAGAAAAATAAAATACAAGAAAGCACATAAAGTATCACATATGATATAATAAAAGGAAATACAAGAAAGCACACAACATACCTTTCCGGAAGCTTTTGTGTAATATGCCACATACACAATCGTGTTTCGATCCAACAAATTCTTGTTCAATCGCCTTTCTCATAGCCCGTCACGATCGGTGACAACGATACTAGGAGCTTTACCAAAAGCTTTTATAAATGCTTTGAGCAACCAAATATAAGAGTTTGCGGTCTCATTCTTGACAAACTGCTGCGACAACCGTAACACACTTCCTATGATTATCAATTCTTTGTAAAAGGAACAAACATCATTTTGTACACGAAAAACAAAAACAAAAATAGTTAAAAAAATAAAAATACAAGTAATACAATAAAATATGATATATATCACTCAAACACTTACTTATTTGTCTGTGCGTAGCATCAAAAGAGACAACGTCACAAAACTCTTTGTAATTGTACTTGGAAACTTCATCGACCGAAAAATTGCGAAAGCTCGGCATTCTCAACCAAGTAATCAAGCGAAAAATCGGAACATGCTTACATCTATTTTCCATCTTAGCTATAAGCATCGAGCATCACTATCGCCTATATAACAATTCACACTCTAAAAAGTTCTTAAAGTCAACAGTTGTACCATGAACAAGCAAATCGATCCCTTGGACCGATCAACAAGTGATGAGCTCGCGTTGCACCTATATTCACGCTCGCGACTTTAACAATAAACAAGCGCTCGGCATATGTTAGCGCCTTTGGTCTTTGACAAATGCTTATATTCTTTACGTTCAAGCTCATGGTTATGTATACTATCAAAAGCAGTCAACTTATACTTTGAAGAACCGAGAATCAACTCAAACATCACACGTGCTTTGCAACTTTGTGATATGAAGGTTCGAACTTCTCTTACGCTTGTCACTATTCTCTAAATCTAGTGTGTCTACATGAATTCCCTTAGGACAACCTTCCTATTACACACTAGATACTTTTGCTTTACAATACCGCTCCTCGACCTTTTCGACATGATTTCCTAACCACAAACCACCTTTTGAAGCATATTTCATATCTGCACTAATGCACTCATCAATGAATTAAAAACATTGCCTTAGCTAGTAAAACATCGACCGGAACTTTAGGAATATAATAAACCGTTCCACGGGAGTATCAAAATTAGAGTGAGTAGAGAATGATTCGGGAGTTTTCAAAGCATTCGATTACGAAAAACAAAAAGTACAAAATAAAAACATCGATCAAGTAAAAATGTGGTATCACATGTGATATCACATATGATATCATATGTGATATCACATGTGATATATCATATGTGATATCACATATGATATCACATGTGATATCACATATGATATCACATGTGATGCAAAATAAAAAGTGCTTAACAAAACATAACTAATAGCTTGTTCAAAAAGCTTAAACTACTTAATTCAATCAAAGCATAAACTAATAGCTTATTCAAAGCTTAATATGCTTAATTCATCAAAACTAATTAACGACAATTTGAATCTAAACATAACTAATCGCTTATTCGGAGGATTAAAATGATTAACACCTTATCCATCTCCTACACGTAACACAAAACTAACAGTTTAGATCAATCTAAAGCTAAATAATAGCTTATTAACGACTTCAAATTAACTTAAAAGCGCTTAATTCAATCTAAAACTAAATTAAAGCTGCTTAATTCAATATAAACATAACTAAATAGCTTATTCACATATTAAAAGCATTATTCAAACGGAAAAAAACAATAAAAACAAAATTAAACGCATCTTACTCTTAATAGTTGCGGATTCATCACCGTGTTCATAAGCTACAATCTCCTCCGTATACTTAGCGAAACATCATCACTAACAACAACATCTTGGATCGATTCGATTCTGAAACATCATCACTACGGTTATAGAAGAAGAAGGATCAAAGAGGAGCGATCAGTTCATTAATAGAAGAAGAAGGATCGGAAGAAGCGAAGAATTTGGAATCAAATCCATGAAAGAATGATTAATTGATAACAATTAGTAATAAGCGATGAAGAAGATGCGGTTAAGCGATGAAGAATCGAGAGAATAGAGATAAACACACACTTTGTGTGTGTGAAAATTAGATAACGTTTAATAGAAAGAAACATAAAAAATTCTTTTTATATTGACTAAAATACCCCTGCAGTGTAAAAATCAGATTTAATCTAAGCCATTAGATCAAAATGAATGAAAGGTGGGGATTGGTCCCTTGGTATGTAGATAAAGTTTTGTCCCTAAATGATCTTTTATCAATCAGTATTAGGTTCGTTATCCAACCGAACGTCTCCCCGGATTTCACCCATCTCCAAATCATCTCCAGGCACAGAGTCCTCCTTCCACTCATCCTCCCTATCAACCCCATTCTCATGAATTTGATTAAAGGATTCAACATTTCTTCCTTCCTCACGCGCATCAAAGTCCTTCAAACAATCAGGACTCCATTCACCCACGTCTTCATCTATCCAAACTTTATATGTATCCTCTCTCCACCTGATATCCACCCGATCAACAATCCTACCACGAGATTTACATAAAACCCCGATACGAGCATACGAGAAGTTGTTATCCTCAACCGACTTCCGTGTCGGCTGCACAACCTCCCCATACCGACTGCCGACCACATCTAATACTTGATCTATCGCTAGCTGAACTGGAATTCCATGCACATGCAACCAAGCTATTCTCTCATCCACTACCTTGCCTTTACCCTCCCACTTATGTAATTCAATGAAAAACATCGACCACATCTCTTTATCCATCAGGAAACGATCACAGTCATCCAACCCCAAAGACCAACATAACATTAAGATCGCTAATGTACTTAATGCCACGTAACTCCACCCTCTGTTGCCCAACATTGCCTTCGAGTAATGAGAGTCTTGACGTCAATAACCTTACCCACCAAAGACAAACCGTACCACGCAAAACCCTCTATATTGTCGTCTACTTTGATCACGCCCACCTTGTTCTTATTCAATACCGTATCAAGAAATGATCTCCTCCTCCCACTTCAAGTTATCATGACCTCGAAAACCTGTTTGTCCACCCCATTAAAAGCTCCCCACGAATAAGTTTTTTTGTGGACACATACTCCACCGTCTTGTCCTTCCTTTTGTTTACAGACTTATCATTATCAACTGTGTGACCATCCACAAATCTTGCCAAAGTAACAAACAATTTATAGGAACCCATCCATAAATCACCCATCTCCCCTTCCAATTTTTTCGCATTACCAATGTCCCTAAATGAAACAAAGGCAAACCTTTTCCCCATCCTATCTAGCTTCCTGGCAATATAGGACCCCTCATACACCCCAAACCCTCTGAAAACCTCCTTGAGATCCGAAGAAGAACATTTCGGTGGTAAATTTGACACGAAAAACTTTGTTATTGCCTTCTTGGAAGCCTCGTCCTGTTGTGATTCTTGTCTACCTTTCCTTGCTAGCACCTTCTGCCATTCTCCTGGTGCCTTGCGTCTTATTATTCCGTAAATAGGAGTTTTTGATGAGGTGTTATTCAATTGGGCCATCAATTAACCAATTTATGATGCCATGTGTGCATTTATCTTTTTTATTTTACTCTACATGTCTCAAATTTTTAGTTCAATACAATTTTTGGTCGGTTTTGTGAAGAAAGATGCATATCAAGTGTTTGATGAAATGCATAAGTGAATATTTTGTTGATTTGTTGTTGAAGTTGAGCTTAATAAATAAGTTACTATTTATTAATTGTTAAAGTTGCTATTAGGTGTTTTTGTTTTTGCTTCTATGAGGGTCATGAGTATTCTATGAGGATATGAGTTTTTGAAGAAGGCTCTTTTGTTGTTGCCTTGATTTTTTAGATCGTAAGTGTTTGTGTAACACTATCTCATTTATATGATTTATCTTGATCAACCTCTTCTATAGAACATGTAAGAATTAATTTATATCTTTATTTGTATTGGTCATAATCATGATTTGGACTTTGTTAATTCAGTACACAGGTGAAAGAATGACAAGAAATATGGGACTGAATGAAAAATGATTTGCAAGGTCCTTGGTAGGTTCTTGAAAATAGGAGTGCGGCTTTTTAAACATTTAGTGCGATGGAATTACTTTTCTCGGTTTTGAAGATAGAAATGATATTAACTCCATTTTATTCCCAATATAAGGTGTGCTGCTTTTATGGAGGTTGTGAACATATTTCGATTGCGTTTATCAATCCGACATTTAATCTGATGAAAGGTATATTGAAGCTAACATGAGTATGACTTTCATGTCGTGGTTTAAGTTTGGATTTTGGTTAGGCGTTGTATATTATTGTTTTACAAGAACAAAGAAATGTAAATTGTGTTTTAGAAACTGACTTGGAAAAAAGAAATACTCAGGAGTAAATGAGAAGAATTCTTAAAATAAGAAGGATGAGAAATAACTATAGAGATGCATCAATTTGAATTAGATGCATCCTTAATATTTTAGATGCATTATAATATATTTTATAACTAAAAATTAGATGCATATACATATATTAGATGTGTTTTCTCAAGTTAGACGAATCCTATGTATTTTTCATCCTCTGCGTGTCAAATTTGTTGCTAGTACTACTTTGCATCGTTTTCACTTCAAAATAACTTTTGAAACTAATTATGATGCATCTAAATGAATAAAGATGCATCTAATTCAAGTCGATGCATCTCAAATATGAGGTTATAGTTATCTCTCATTCTTCTCATATTAAGTTTTCTTCTCACTGGATTAGGATCAAATAAGAAGATTACTTAAAATAAGAAGGAATAAGAAGAACTATAACCACAAATCCGAGATGCACCGACCTAAATTAGATGCATCCCTATAATCTTAGATGCATTATAACGCACCATAGTATGTTTTCTAGCTTTTAATCGATGGATATACGATATTAGATGCATTTCATGATTTCTCTTGGTTTTGTTCCTCGACGCGTCGAAATCATGAAAATCAATTTGCACCATCTATACATCAAATTAACTTTGAAAGTCAAGATGTTGCATCTATATGAATAGAAATGCATCTAATGCAAGTCTTTGCATCTCAAATGCGTGGTTTTGGTCACTTCTCACCACTTCTTATTTTAATTTACTTCTCACTGGATCCATACTCTTGTTTATCAAACTAAACTTTTTTCTTTGTTAAACATGAAATTTGATTTATATACCAAGTTTAGTGTTTTCAAACTAAACTTGGTATATAAATCAAATTTCATGTTATCTTCAAGTGACTTTGTGTGTTGTCTTGTATCTTTAATTGATCTGAAACTTTTGAGGCTGTCGTTTGAGAAGGATGCTAATCCATAGAACAATCAGTTTATCACTAAGCATTTGTTAGTACTTTTTGAAAGGATGAAAATCCTTAACTAATGTATGAATTTGGTGCTTTGAAACACAAACTATATTATTGTTGGTATATCATTTTGTGTTTTTATAACCTTGCATTATTGTAAAATGTTTCACTGATAATGCTTTTTTTATTTTGTAGGCGAGCTCTAATGAATGTTGTTGGAACTTGAAAACTGCTACTACATTGCACCGTAATTGTTGCTTAAAAGACTATGGTTTGGATGTATGTGAAAGGTTTTATGGATATTTAAATATATGTATGTCCGGATTCGAACTCGAGACTTTCGGATTGCACACATTACGTATGAGAGTTGATGTTAATAATTAATATATAAAATGTTATTACGATGATTAATTATTAGTCACGAAATAAAACATAACGATAGTTAAATATTTAACGAGGTTTGGCTAACGGTCGTTAAATGTAAACTACAAGGACTAAGAATAAAATTAGTGGACAAGAAGGATCTAGAAACCCCTTGGGAGGGTGTGGCCGGTCGTGGCCTATCAAACCCAAGGAGGTGGGATTTCTTGGTCACCAAGTTTTGAGAAACTATAAATACAATCCCGTGTATTCATTATTCTCCAAACCTTGGATCACCAATAACCTAATTTCTCTTCTCCTCTCCTCCCTCTTTGCTTACCCCCCTCCTCAAGGGATCGATTTTTCCAAGTCAAAGAAACAAGTGTTTGGTTTTATTTGTGATTCAAGAAACTAGCTTTTCACATCAAATCGCTAATAGTACGTGTGTATAAGAACGAAGAACAAGCACGCTTGAGCTTGTGTATTCCTTGGTGGTCGATCTTCTTTGGGTCAAATTTGATAAACCCTATAGTTAGGGTTTTGGGTTTTGTTCTTGTTCAAACATCGTTTGGTTTACTTGAATTGCTAAAAGGTACGCACTTTATTGTTTGGTTAATTACTTACATATTATTCCTATTTACTTCACTGCATGCTTTGATGATGTTTACATATTTACTCTAATTGTTATGATTAGTAAAACCCAACAAAGGCATCATGAGCGTTAATATGTTGTAATTAATTATCAAACACATAAAATTGAATCTTTGTGATTATTACATGCTTTTATTGGTTTCTAGGGTTTTAAAATTGGAACCCTAATTTTTAATATATGGGTTGAATACCCTTTTATTTTTAATTAGATTTTATTTTTGTAAAACTTGTAGAAACCCTAGGATTGCATGTATATTTTTATGTGGTTTTAATGAATAATTGTTATGTGCCATGTATTATGCGTATCTTGGGTGATAATTGTTATCGGAATCCATGGTGGAACATGCATGTTTTGCCATGGAGTATTGTTTTTGATTATTGTTAAGATATACACATGTTTATTTATTTGATAATTATTGAATTGGGAAGACCTCAATTATAACTAATAAAAATTGTTATGTGCTAATTGGTATATTATTAACTTTGGCTTACGCAATCGACTTGTCGATGCATGTGGCTCATCTACCTTGTAGGTGAAAGCCCTAGTTAATATATGCATGGTTTTACGCCTAGAATTGTTTATTAGGTTTTATCGAAATAATTATGCATGTGGCTAATTGTTTTTACATATGTTAATTGTTAAGTTATATGTATATTATTTGAGTTCGTTATAATTTTTATTAAAATGCATTTTGTTTATACTGTATGACACGTTAGTAAGCAAAAAGGGTTTTTTGAGAATAGAAAATTAAATAGACTAAATAATGGCAAAACTGATTTGTTATCTAAGAATTATTCTTGAAATTTTAATCGATTGATGCGACTGTACTAAATGGTTAGAACGGCTCACCCACTAGAACAAACTCGAAGGGGTTTAAAGAAGTGCGCACAATCACACCGAAAGGATGTCTAAGGTTATGCTTCAGTGCTTACACGGTCCTCTCGCCCCACATGCTTCGATTGGAGCTACCTAGTATAACCATTCTATGTACGAAGCATCTTAGTGCAAAGTTGTAAGTTTCTCAACGCATCGATTAAAACTTTGTAGAATTTAATCTTAGTAATTTAAAACTATGAGTAAGGTTTTGAAATTTTTTGCTATAAAGTTGTATGCATGCTTCTTTATACATAAGTTTTGATTACATATAAAAAATTGTACCCTTTAAAATTTAAGTTTATGCCATCTAATGATATGAAACACTTGAAGTTGTAATTTAGTTATGTGAGACCTTGAGCTAGATTACAATGACAAGGTGAATCTTTATGTTGTGTGAGACCTCAGCTTAATAATTTGCAGTTTCTAAATTAGACAACTTAATTAAGTTAGTTAGTGAGACCTATAACTTAAGGCATAAGATGGGATAAAACATGTTTACATTTTGCATTAATTGTTTTGGCAAAATTGTAAATCCCATATTTACTAGGAATTGAAAACTTGTTTGTCAATTATTGTTCTTCGACAATTACCTATTCTATACTTTCATCACTAGCAGATCAACTGATGTGGTGAAACTATGATAATGAGGGTCCTAGATTCAAGGAAAATTCTATGGTTAATATGAATATTGACCAAGGGTATTTTATTTT
Source organism: Chrysanthemum lavandulifolium (assembly GCA_022545495.1). Classification (NCBI taxonomy): domain Eukaryota; kingdom Viridiplantae; phylum Streptophyta; class Magnoliopsida; order Asterales; family Asteraceae; genus Chrysanthemum; species Chrysanthemum lavandulifolium. The sequence continues at coordinate 249,960,182 of CM040245.1, forward strand.
CTTGAAAGATTTAATTATCGAAAATACTAAAATTGAATTTTGTTAATTCTTTTGATTGTATTAATGCAACATTAAACCGTAAACGTGGTTTGGGCTTTGGTAAATTGATTTAGTTCTTTTCAAACAAATGTTTGATCAAGAAAATTTACTAAAAGACAAACATAAAATCTTTTCCATGGAAGAAGAGTGACACTCGATCCTATTCCTTTTCATGATTGAGAAAGGAATGTTAGGAACATTAGAATTGTCTAAATTCTAATATGACTCATAGCAACTTTAATAGTTAAGAAAATTGCACACCATGTTTTCCTTAAGAGATTTCATTACCCTCTGTTGGTGATTGAATTCTTATATGACATTTTGGTCAACTAGAAAACATGTTTGACATTTTATGAGTTATTAAATTAGAATCTAGACTAATTACCGCAAAATTGGTAAAAGACAAACTAGTATATTTTATCTAGTTGTTTTGTTTTGACTAATTGAAGGTGCTATACATCATTATGGCGATGACAGACCCATTAAGGAAGAAATTGCATGCTCAATTTTTCAAGTTAATAGCATTGATGGATGATCCATCATCCACAAAGTAAAATACACTCTTTTAGTACCTAAGTAATTGTTAAATGGTCTTTAAAAGGGGTAGCAACGTAATAGCACGCTATTTTCACTGGTTAATGAAACACTTACAATGTTGTCAAATCCAGTGGGAGTATAGTGTATTACATGAATAAGATATTATTATAACGTTGTCTAATTCAGGGGAGTTACAAGATATATTATCTTGGTAGTAACTCGATTATTTCTAGATTTTCTTGAAATAATACATTACGCTCAAAATGTAGACTAGGGGTGTGCACGGTTCGGTTTGGGTGGGTTTTGGCTAAAACCAAAACCGAACCACAATGTTCGGTTTTGTAAACCGAAACCGTTCGATTTTAGCGGTTCAGTTTTTCGGTTTGTTTTCGGTTTCGGTTCGGTTTTCGGTTTTTCGGTTTCTAACCGTTAATATTTGGGTATGGCCAAATTATACCAACAAACTTGTTTTACGTACAAAATTAGTTATTCTTCTTTAAATTTTTTTTCAATCTAAGCATAATAATGTTTATTGCATAATTCTACAATTACAAACATATAAATGAGACACACACGTAGTATAATCATTATCGAATACTTATTGATATATTCACACAAAACACGCGACACGACAAACACACATAAATATAAAAGTTAAGATAAATATATTATAAATCCACTCACAAAATGAATGACTTTATAAATTTGATTTATTTAGTCATTTAATCATATTATATTAATTAGATATTATTATATAATAAAACCGGTTTGGTTCGGTTCGGTTTTTGCGGTTTGGTTTTTGGACAAAAACCGAAACCGAACCGCATTTTTCGGTTTCTAAAAAATTAAAAACCGAACCATCGGTTTTTAGTTTCGGTCGGTTTTTTTGGCTCGGTTTTTTCGGTTTTCGGTTCGGTTTCGGTTTTTTCGGTTCGTTTTGCTCACCCCTAATGTAGACATTCATATTCTCAAGGATAGTCATGAACGTTTCCTTGATAAAATAAGTGCTCCTACATCTACTTGTAATACTTATATATCTATGACACTATCATATTGCTCACATAAACAAACGAATGTCATGGTGTTTATCTACTATATGATATTGTTCTATGCACAAGTGGGAGAAGTATTTATTGTGTGCAAAGGAACAACATATATAAATATGATTAATGGATTCTCTTGAAAGAGATTAAGATTGTCTTGTTTAAAGAACATGTGTCAATATTATAGCATAGACTACTTTTATGTCTTATGTCATTCAAATTATAGAAACACTTGAAGTTACATTTTAGGTTAAGTGAGATCTTGGCTAGATTGTAATCTCAAGGTAAATCTCCACTTGTTGTGAGATCGGACGTGGATGCTTTACAGTTTCTTAAGTTGGACACTTCTTGGAATGACATAAAATAAATAGTTTATTAACTTGGAAATTAATTAATTGAAACCATTGCGTGGTGTTCATAATTACTTTAAATTATAAATATTTATTTGTTTCTTTGTAAAGTCACATAAAGTAAGATATTATAACTGTTATGTCTTTTGACTTGGTCAAAGAATACTTGTGTTATAAAACATGCAATTGGCTTGGAATTTGTTAGGAATTGGAAAATTTCTTAGTGAAGAGTCGGTCACCCCAAATGTTATCTAGCATAAGTTAGCTCGTAGATTTGTCGTTAGTCACGTTATTTATTGTTTTATTAGTTAGTCAGTAGCATAAAATAGTTTAGTGCAACACCGTGGAGGAAGGACGGGTCTTTACCCAATGTATCCCTGATCCACAGGCCGATAGGAGGTCGTGTAGTTTGTAAGTATAAATACCCCTTCCATCCATGGAAGGGGTGGTGCTCTAATCTAATCTTTCACTTTTTGTAAACCAACTCTCTACCAAGAAACACCCAACTCTAACTTTCTCTCTAATGGCAAACATGTATTTTGATCTCCCAAGACCACCCGAATCATCAACACAATAAATATTGGATCCTAACAATTGGTACCAGAGCCAAGGTTATGGTGTGTTGATGATTTATTGCGGTTTGAATCATGTTTGTGGCTGTTTGTTTGTACTATTTGTCTTGGTCGGATAATGTTTTCTTTCAAAATATTGTGATAAACAGTTTCTAACATGTTTTTAGTAGTATCTTTTGGTCAAAAAGTGATGTCCAAATACTGTGGTCATAGTCATTTTGTCCAAAACTGATATGCTTAATATCATTCACTTATGTTTTCTTTCCAAATCTTTGGGTCAATGTGGTCATTTGTTCACTACGGTTGGTCAAAACTGTGGTCAAACCGGGTTGAAGCGGTTGTTATACTATTTTTTCCGGGTTTCATATGAATATCGTCGGAAAGTGGTCGGAAAACTCTAATATTCAAGCTAGCGAGTTGTCTTAACAAGTGTCCAGATTCAATGAATATATCTAGCGACTTGGTAAATTAAGCTAGCGACTTGTTTTTAACAAGTTAGCGATTTATGACACGACTTGTAATGAAAAACCTAGCGACTTGTTATTGAACAAGGCGTGGCGAGTTGGCTTAGCGACTTGGCTAGCAACTTGGCTAGCGACTTGGCTAGCGACTTGGCTAGCGAGTTGGCTAGCGAGTTGGCTAGCGAGTTGGCTAGCGAGTTGGCTCATGACCATTGTCACTAGCGACTTGACCATGTGACAGAAAGGTAGATGAAGAAGAATGACATAACACAAGACACGACCACAACAAGACCACGACCTAAGATCTTTAGACCTCAAGTCCAATGACCATCATCAGTCAACAATATCTATATGTATAAGGTATTCAGATCCGAACCAAAACCAATCTAAACTCAACCCAATTCGAACCTTACCAATCATACAAACTAGAACCTCATCACAGATCTCATGCATCAAGACTCGAATCACATCAATAGTTAAACATCTCAAGATCTCAGTTTACCTTTCGTTTTACATAATACGAGACCTTTAAAGGTCTATTAAACGAAAAGTACTTCTTTATAGATCTAAGCTATTATGTTAATTAACTAATTGATCTCAGATTTGTCTCTCAAAGTATTTCAAGGTTTCATCATGCCTCAAGGGCCTATTACATGAGGAGAGCAAATATTCATCACAGATCGACCATAACGAAAATAAGATTAACAAGTCAATGATCTCGATCTCGCCTTTTTTCTTTCTTTCTTCATGGTTTTCAATGCAACATCAAGACACAATTAAGGTCATGTACACGAAAAGATTAAACAACAAAAATCTTCATCGATCATTGTTTTTCAAAGCCTAGCTTCGTTTTCTATTCGAATAAGAAAAGAAAGATTGATAACAATTTCGTTATAATCATTCCTTTTGATTCGTTATGACACAAGAACTCTAAACATAACGTTAATCTTACCCGAAACCCTTAAACGATTCGTGATGCTTTGTCCATCGTGTGTTGCCATCCCCGGGCTGTGATATCGAGCCCTTGCCATCCCCGTGGCTTGCTCAAAAGATCAAAGGTTCGTTGTTAAGGAAGCCGAGGAGATTTACGAGCGTAGTGATAAAGGGACGGATTAATTGTGTGTTATTTTAGGGTGATTTTTATTGATTGTCTCGTTATAAGTGATAGGCGATTATCTTGATGTGGAAGATTAGGTTTTGGAAGTGTGACCGCAAGAGAAGTGAAGGAGGCGTTTTTATGAATATGATTAGGTTTTGATGTGAGATTATTTAGGTACCAAGCCTTATATAACCGGTTATGTAGTAGTGAGTGTTTGAGTTGGATCGTGGGTTTGCCTTCTTAGTTGGACTTGGGCCTTGCATTCGTTAATATAATTTGAGTTTGAAGTTGCATTCGGGGTATTGGACTGAAGTAAAGGGATCACGTTGTATTTAGTACATTGGATAAATATTTAAAGATGGGATCACATGGTATATTGAGAGTTACATGGTATATATGATTCGTTTGATTAGTAAGTATCTTCATGGGCCGAACTCATTACTTTTGAAGATTGGATATGTTTTGGACCTTACGTGGGCTTGGGTGGGATCAGTTAGGATTTGGATCGTGTGCTTAATTGCACCATTTATGGGCCGTGTACCAAGAATGTAATATGGATTTAAATTGGACTACAAGATTGATTTAATTATGTTGGGCTGCAAGTGGTAAAATAATTGTGTTATCCGTTTGTTATTATCACAAGTAAAGAATTTTGACACATTACTCTCAATACTTTGTGATAATGAGTCTTGTTTGGTCATAAACGCTCAACGGATGATACATTTGTGTACGGCTATGGTTGGTACGAGCATCTCTCTATTGGATCATTATATTTGATGTGATAATATTTGATTTGGATAATCTGAGATTTGTTGATAAGTTTTGATGACAAGATCCGATGATGAGATTTGGTATGATGATGATTGATGTTGTGATTTGAGGGTTGATACTTTGGTTTATGCATCTTCACGAAAAATATTATGTTGCGGCTTGAATTGATGGTTGAACAAAGTGGACTTCGGAGTTGTTTGTTCGGTATTTATTATTTGGATATGAAGTGAGGTTTTACGGGCACGTTTACTTATTTCGCCTTCTTTCTTTCTACCCTTCCGCCAAGATGACTTGTTTGGGCATTTATAGAGTGTGATAAAGACTTGGCTATCTAGTTACGGTTATGATTCTTTCTCGCTTAACCCACTCACGTAACTATCATTTCGGTGTCTCACGCAATGAGGATACGCCAAGAGGTTTTGTACATTGGGTACACCGTTTCTTGTTCACAAGAATTAGTACAAGTTTAAGTAACAAACTGGGAGTTTTACTTCATGATCAAGTTTGACATATCGGGTTTAATTCTCCATGGTCTCTACTATAGCCGATGAATCGTGATTGATGCGTTTACCAAGGTGTTGATTGGATGGTTGTTGATGGTGTTGATGTTGGATAATAGACCGTTGATGAACCGATGCATGTTCCCTAAAAGATATTCATCGAAACCAAAGTCGTCATAACACAATCAAGCTTACATTGTTTACGGTTTTGTCTTGATTTTGTAAAATCCCGCGAAGAACCTATTTCTCGGTTTAAACCATAGACTCGTAAAATCCGTGACAATGGAAACATCCCGTATTAGTAAAGTGCATTTCGGATCTATCTTACGGTTTATTCTTGGTTTTGTAAAATCCCGAAAGAAACTGCTTTCTCGGTTTAAACCATAGAGTTGTAAAATCCGTATTGATGGAACCATCTTGGAGAAGAGAAAGTGTAATTCAATCTTACTTGATGTTGGTGCTACGGTTTCGCTTCAAAGAAGGGATAAAAGGGTGTACTTCATGAATTGGATGTGTGTTTGGATTATCGTCATGGCAGTTTGGTTATTACATGGTTTTACGGGGGTATGCTCACTTTACCATGGTTGGGATGAAACCATTATCATAGATCACTTAAAATGACAAAGGAGGCTAGTTTTGAGCTTTTAATCGAAGATGTGACAACGGCGTTAATTCATTTATTTATTTGAGGTTGAAGTAAAATATCACGGGCGAGTGCACTTAGTATCCGAAGGTATCGGGATGGTTGGATGAAGATACTTGAGATCCTTGTTCAAGCTTATTATCAAAAACCAAGACTTGGAAATCTAGTTATTGTTGGGTGACTTTACCTTTTCTTTTACCACTTGGGGAATTGGGCTCTTATCACCTCAAAATAACTATCACTTAAAGGAGTTACGTTGTAGTGCTCGATGTCACATTCAATTGTGGATTTTCAAGAGGTGATATACGCCTTATACTCGATGGTTGGTTGGTTGAAGAGTATAGAGTACTTAGAGATTCAAATGGGCATGAAGTCTCGCACCGCTCTTTGTTACATATGTGCAAGTTTAAGTCACGAGTTCGTGGTATTTTACTCGTGGTCAAATTCATCATATTGGGTTTTCTCCATCACCGTCACTACAAAGAGCCCACTTGAATGATAATGGGGTTGAGTACATGTTTTGCTAAGAGAGTTGAAAAGAGAGAGATTATGACGTCTGCTCACATCGAGCCTCGTGCCTCGTACTCCAAAGAAAAGAAATGTGTACGCTTCAAGCGATTATCTTCCAAGAAGAGAAATCTTCTTATTATGACCATTCTCATCAACATGCTTCATACTTTTTCCATGCGCTTCATCATCAAGTGAACCGGCTATCGTTGATTGTTTTCGATTCCACTTTCTCAACTATGATGACGATGGCAACATCCTGTGCTAATTTTGCGGGGAGAAGTGTGAATTGACTACATTTGGATGATTTTCACTTGTTTAATCAAGAATGGCATCTCCGTATGCAATTCTTGAGGGGAGAAGAAGTGTGATAATTTTGCATGGTTGATTGATATATGAGAATAAATGGTCAAACGGCTCCAAACTCATGTAAGAACCGAGCTTCTCCGATCGGATCATCTTTACATGGTGTTTCTTCAAGAGTCGTTGGTTGACATCTTCACCGGATTGATGAGTTTATCGACAAAGTGCTTCCGGTTAATGCTTCACGATACATCAACATGATGATTCGAACAATCTCTGTTCTTGTTTGATGTGATTGGTAGTTTGCGTTACCATCTTGTGTGTTCGCTTGGCCTAATTGTCGATTTCCTTGATGAACATCTTTCTGTTCTTGTTTGATTGGGAGAGATTTTAGTTAAGGGGATTTGCAAGATGTAAGTTAATTGGGATGCTTTTTGGTGGGATGCTTTTTGGTGTGAGTTGAAGATGTTAACTTTCTATTCCCCAACTGGACAATCTTGAAGAAGGTCGAGTCTACAGTCGGTTCTACATATTGTGCTACATGTTAGAAGACTAAAGACGTGTTGCATTTAATGATCTAAAGACTTCTTCTTAATTCATGGCATTTATCAAACAGATTGTCGGTTTAGGGGAGAGCACTAATTGGGGGAGAGTGATATGTCGAATTTAATCCCAATTAGACTTGCTCACATTCTGCAAAGTTGATTCTCACAGATACATATGAGCTAATGATGTTCTTCTCAAATGATTTCTAGTACACGGCTTAAATGAGTTGTCGATTCAAGTATCAAAACCAGAGCAGGGGAAGGAGACAAGCATCTAAACGCGAGTAAACTTGATGAACTTAATACTTCTAAGTAATTGAAGATATCCCGGAAGACAAATGTTATTACCGCAGAGAAACTCAAGGTTTGACTCATGGCGAGTAAACTTGATGAACTTAACTCTTCAAAGTGATTGAAGATATCCCGGAAAACAAATGTCATGACCGCAGAGAAACTCAAGGTTTTACTCATCAAGGCGTTTAGTGTTCTTATTCCAACTACGTGGGGAAGAGATGTAAGAGTTAGTTTCGATGATGAAAGAGGTTCAGTGTGTGATGATTTCGATGTTATCGCAATCATCGTGGAGAGAAATTGTGTACATTGAGGGCGCCACTGTTTCACTTGAGTGCTTAATCGGTGATTCGTAGATATATTCACTTATTCAAGTTGAAATCCGCAGAGATAGTCCTCCGCAGATAATCGGTGATTCGCCCGCTTCTTCAATGTTATCGGTTATTTTCTCTTTGGGCATTCGGTACTTCGGGTTCTTGAGCTTCATACACTTTCTTTAGAGGAGAGAAAGTATACATCGGGTTATTCTTTGGCTATTGGACTTAATCTGCTACTTGATGGTATAAGTTTCTTTGTCTTCGGTATGTGTATTCGGGTTCGTGAGCTCTAGTCTAAGAGACCGACCGCATCAATTCAACTACTGGGAAGTGGTCTCTTGACACCTTTTGGAATGGATTGCGTCGACTTCAAGTGGTTATGAAATTTGAGAAGAATTTTAAAGAGTGGGATGATACGTTCTTGTTCTTGTTGATGATATAACCCGAACGGAGACTTACAATGATCCTTCTTATATGGAGCAGCAAGATCGATGATACGGTGTGCGTTCTTGTGCATCCGGGCTAAGGCAAGCTTGAAAGAAAGCTTAGAATCGCTCAATAAGAAGATTTACGGTTTGGGGGGAAGCTACCAAAGTCTCACTTTCAAGTTGCTCAATTTCTCTCTTCGATTCAAGAGTCTTGGAAGCTTTGGTGGTGAAAGTTTTAGGGATGATGACTTCTATCTTCTACAACGGGGCTGTTCGATATCCTTATCTCGGTACTCGTATCATCATCTTCTTTAACTATATCATCTATTCTATCCTTGTAAATATTTATTTGAAAAACAAAATACAAAAATATAAAACCAACAAAAAGAAAATAGAAAAATATAAAACTTTCAAAAAACCAAAAAAATCAGAAAATTTCAAAAATACCAAAAATATGTTTTCCAAGACATGTCTTCTGGTATCGATAACATCTACGGTCTTAGAAATGTCATTCAATAATGGCACGGGACTTTAGATGAAGTTCGAGCAGGAGGTGTAAATATTCTTTTCAAAACATGTCACAAATCAAATGGCTTGCAGTTACTTCAGACTGTGACCCGTGCTTAAACAATGGCTTGCTATCATTTCAGATAGCAACCCGCTCTTATAAAGAAAGGAAAGTGCTACGCTAAACAATTTTCAAATATTCCGTGCACTTATCCTAAAACAATTAAAGGAAAGTATGTCGAAGGACTGCTGTTCCTACACAAATGTTTTTCCGTCTATAATTCTTCAGAAAAATATTTGTTGTATTTCAAAAATGGTGGTAAAATGAGTTGCTTTTAAAACAATCGATTCGTAGTTTTGTTAATTGAAAACTCAATCAATGACTTCAGCTTTTAAACTCTTCGAAAAATGAGTCATTGATTGAGGGGGATAATGTTTTCAAATCTATATCATCTAACGAGCTTTCTTAATTATCCTACGTGCTTAATTAAAAATGATATTTGCCTGTGTCGAAGGACTAGGAATTTAGGATATGATTGTTAGGTTTAGATGATTAGAGTTTGATTATCACATTATTTCCATACATTTATATGATCTGATTGTTATGATGAATTGACTTTAATTAGTCGATTGCTGTTATGGGTGTTGCCGACCACCATATATTTGCATGTGTGTTCACTAACGTATGCAGGTATATTGGTATTTAAGAATGTTCCCGATCCGGATCCCAAAATCGAAGAAGATTGGATGCCGCAAGGAAAGGGTAACGATATCCGGGTTGACAAATGAAGAAACGGAGCTTAACCGGACTTCAATGGAGAGTTGGCATGAAATGCAACGAAGAGGTCTTATCGCATCGAGATGGTTTTCTTCAGCAAGTGAAGAAACGGAGCTTAATTGGACCTCAGTTGGCATTCAAAATGCAACGTAAGAAGAAGTCTCACTGCATTTGCAGACGGTTTTTCTTCCAACCCTACAACAACAACAACGGAAGCTTCTCAACCACTAACGTATCTTTGTGCAGGATACCATTTTTATACAATTTTGAATAAATTTGAATAAATTGTTTTGAAAATGGAATATATTGTTTTGAAAATATATTGGACTAAATTTTGAAAATCACCGGACTTCATTTTATCAAAACTTAAGTCACTCAATTATCGACTTGGTCATCGATTGAGGGGAGAGTGATTTAATTTAAAATATTTTCATACAATACATCTTCAAAAGGTCCGTTTGTACAACAAAAGTGGTGATCTAAAGATTTAATGTTATGTCATGGTATGATTTTTCTTTAGAATCAAGATCCGTCAAAATGATATTTTTTCTTCTTGTTTGATTGTGAAATTGTTTTATTTTACTTAAAGATCTCTTAAAACTATCATACCGACACTAACAATCTTTAATGTCTAAATCGGTCCTTATCTATCATTTTCAAAATTATATCTTGCCACGCCTTTCCCAAATTTTCTAAATGACTTAATCGCTTGGGATCACAAATCTCAAATGGTTTGATATTTTGATCGGGAGAATTTGTGATTTAATAATGAAATTTGATATAAGTTGATCGTTTTGATTCGGTTAGCAGTTGCTCTCTCATATGTGCTAAACACTTTCGAATCTCAAGCACATATTGAGGGGAGCAAAACCATCGAGGTACAAAAGTTTTTTAAAAGAGATTATAAAGTACCTTGATTGAGTTTTAAATGGTTTCTTAATAGCTTGTGTGATCGTTAATGTGCTTCAAAAGAACTCTTGCCTCTATGTGATAAAATGATTTCAAATATCCTACGCACATATTGAGGGGGAGAATTTTACCATGAAAATCAAATGGCTTTTTTTCGTATGAAAATTGTGATCAAAGAAAATATTTCAAAGTCCTCTTGCCTCCTTGTGCTAAACAATTTCTAAATCATACGCACATGTTGAGGGGGAGGTTTTCTAAATGATCAAAACTATTAAGGTACAAAATGCTTTAATCTCGTATCACAAGTACCTTGATTGTTTTTCCAAATGATTTTTCAATTGGTTTTAAGGAAGAATGAACTGTACCAAAAGACCGACCAATTTACTTTATGCATGGTGTTATAAGGATGGTTAGGTTAGGTATTAGTTCCACGATCCGCCGTAACCGGAGGGATCTACCCAGGACAATCCACTAGATAGTGTAGAGTCCTTAGGTATATTGAAAAAGGAGAAAATGAGAATATGGGAAGAGTGCGGATCGAGACAGAGCTAGTATCGAATAAACCCAACAAGGTTCTAGTAATGAAGTCTCGGTAAGCATCAAGGGGTTGAAGAATGAAAAGAACTGAATGTGAAAAAGGGTGAAAAGAAATAGCCTCCATCAATTCAACCTTAGGCGTAAACCGGGTTCAATACATATGCTCTTGGTTGTTACTAAGGTAACACCGGTATTGAAGACAAGACGTCATGGACCCAAAGGATGCATCAGACTAAACTTCCCAAGCCACTCAAGTTCCTCTTAAAAGGGCTTGTTTCATTCTCACGGGAACCGACATTACCTATCGACTTTCTTAGAGATTGTTGATATTGAAGAAGGAGACCTCTCCCTAGTCTCCCAAGACAGAACCAAATATGCACGATTGAGTCTAGAGCCAAGAGATCATCCACAATATCTCGTTAGGACACTAAATTCTTGAAGACTTGCTTTTCACACAATGTGGAAAGTAAGTATATATTAAGAGTCCCACGATTATCCTTGTGGTATTGCCGTAACATCCGAGTGGTATGTAAAAGTATTCACGATGAAGATGGAAATCCTTCTAGAGCCAACATCAAACAAGCTCTTGGTGGGTGACATGTGTGATCTTCTCGTAAGGTCAAGCTTGTGACAACCGGATAGAAATGATGGGGAGATTCAATATTGAATCAACCTTGGTCCAGAATGGATTTGACGAATACTTTTGAAAAACTGCTCGATGTGCAAACCTTCTTTCTCTAGCACGTCGAATGTGTACTTATGTTTTCAAACACAAAAGTATCTCCGATTGAAAAATACTTTTAGAAAACCGCTCGATGTGCGAATCTCTTCTTTTCGCTAGCACGTCGAATGTGTACTCATTCTCTAATACAAAAGTATTTTGATTGAAAATTGATCTTTCTCATAAAACCTTCGTCAGATTGCAAAACTCTTTATTCTAAGCAATACGCGATTGTTTTCAAATCAATTTTCTTCAATCGCTGAATCTCAATTACCGGTTCACTCACTCCGTGTTGTCTTCTTTGAGACGTTCGGTTTGAGAACAAATAGAACAAATGCGAAACCCCGTCAAGGAGATTCTTAGGAATCCTACCGATCACAAAAGATTGTATCGATCAACGGGAACCGTGGGCGTGTACTCAATTCAACGAAGTGGTCAAAGACACTTTCGTGTTTTATTGCTAATCGTTGTTTGCGGTACATTTGGACGGTTGCAAATGATCGTAATTGAGGCCAATCCAAAGCCGCATGCTCACAAAGATCCACACTTAATCAAGAAATCATGATCGTGCATATCTACATAACCCGGTTCGATATTTTTATACTATGTTTCGTCACGCCGCAAATATCATGAACCGAAAGGCTTCCGCTACTCGATGGAAAGATGTCATGATTCAAAAGTGTGAGCATGTCGGTCCAAAAGTCACAACTTCACATGATGGCAACACTACTATGGATGATACAGAGAGATTTCTGTGGTCGATGATCTCAAAGAAAGCTCAAGATCATCAAAGATGGATCAGCTTCAAAGACCTCCACCGAAAGTACAAATCAATGCGGACTTTGAAGAATCGCTACAAAAGCACAAAGATTGCGAAAATGAAGAATTCAAGTCTACGAGCTCAAGGACAATGTCAAGAATAGAATGCTAGGATTCAAATGTAAAACATGGGGTGACCTCCTTAGGGGAGATTGTTAGAATTGGAAAATTTCTTAGTGAAGAGTCGGTCACCCCAAATGTTATCTAGCATAAGTTAGCTCGTAGATTTGTCGTTAGTCACGTTATTTATTGTTTTATTAGTTAGTCAAGAGTATAAAATAGTTTAGTGCAACACCGTGGAGGAAGGACGGGTCTTTACCCAATGTATCCCCGATCCACGTGCCGATAGGAGGTCGTAGTTTGTAGTATAAATACCCTTCCATCCATGGAAGGGTGGTGCTTCTAATCTAATCTTTCACTTTTTGTAAACCAACTCTCTACCAAGAAACACCCAACTCTCTAACTTTCTCTCTAATGGCAAACATGTATTTTGATCTCCCAAGACCACCCGAATCATCAACACAATAAATATTGGATCCTAATGAATTTTATATTACCATTAAGATGATTTAATTGGTAAATAGGTAAGCCAAAAGGAATATGTTTATCTTATATATTGTTAGATTGTCTTACAATATTAATTCTAATGAAATACTATATGTATATGGAATGTTCAGTTAGAAGAATCAAACATTTGTTATATTGTTTGATTCAAGATAACTATATCTTCTTTTCTTCCAAAAGTTATCAAGGTTAGAAAATTGAGTATTGATTGGATATACTTAATAAAACTCAAACCTAGAAGATTATTAAGACACCATTTTAGTATGGAATGTGATGAATCACATTGAGTCTTATATTGAAGTTCTGATTTGTTAAAACTACTATGGAGTAGGTTATTAACGAACAAGATTTACGAATCATTAATGTGATTTGTAATATCCTAAAAGAAAACAATTTAGTGTTGTTCTAATTGCTAAAGTATTTATAGATAGTCTTTAAATTACAAAAGCAAGTGGGAGTTTTGTTTAGATCTTGAAGAGATTAAATTACAATTACAAAACACATAATCTTCTAAAATACACTAGTAAATATCATGATGAGGAAAAATTTGATAGACCTCAAGATGATGGAATTCTCATTCATAGATCCGCAAGGATTCTCAGATAATTGATTGATGTGTTGAGATATATGAGTTGCAGGATCATGGTAAACCTGTTAATCATGATGATGCATTTAGCTAATATTGAATTGTGGTAAATTATTCATACTATGAATGTTAAGATGTCATCCATAAAGATAATCAACTCGAAACTTGGTTTATCTTAATAAAGATGAGTTTCTTCAAAGGAAGGAAAACCCTAGTGGTTTAAATCTTGTGTAGAAATCATATGGACAATATTGTATATGTGTTTAATGCATGACTTGTGACAAGATTATTAATCACACTTAAGCAATTAACCGTGATTGAATATTCTTTCCTTGGCACATTAAATATATAATGATTATAATTGTCATACTTATTTTAATTGATATGAAAAATGACAATTGGATATTAAAACTCTTTCTTGTGTGATTGCTTTTATGAGGACGATAAGTAATACAAATGAGTTTTATGAATTCACATAATCTTTGAAATGTACAACCGCAAGAATCCATGAATGGATATATGCATGCATCTAGAGATGATTCTTATGTTTAACTATTAAATCCAAGTTTTGGTTTAAAATTAAAATAAGATAATTTCTAAGTATTCCTGAAAGCTAGTGGGAGTATTGTGTTTATTTTCTTTAAATCTTATATGTTGTGGGTAGTAACATTCCATCTAAGTTAAATGTTAAGTTTTAGTTTGGAATGGAACTTCACATGAAAGATTTAGAAAATAAGACATACAACCTTGGAATATATTTTTATTATTAATAAACATGTGCGGTAAAATAAATGAGTCTAATAGAATATGATATATCATTTGGAAAATGGATATGTAGAACATGAATTAAATCTTTGTTTGACATAAGGATTTTTTCATGTATATCATGTTATTGTTGTGTCATGCTTGAATGCAAGATGATTTGACAACATTGATATCTAATGAAGTTATTAGATAACTAGTGTAATGAATATTCTAATAGAATATGTTTGAATTTAGAATTACATTCCTCAGCCTGGATTTGCTCTCAAAATTCTATGGATGAGCAATACAACAATTGTTGCGTAATTGTCATAGCCAACAAACTTGAATGTTTGGAAGGTATCAAACATTACACTATAGATATTGAAGTTTACGGAGATTTTAAAGAGCATATTGTTGTTTGTATACAATGATGCTGGTTTAATTGAGATGACACTCAATACTAGTCATGGTAGGATTTCATCCTTGTAAATGACCATGTGAACTAGTTGTGCTCAACTAAGAGCATAGTTGCATTATACATTAAAGAATTAGAATACTTTAAACTTTAAAATGTTTGAAAGTTTGATTGTCATAAATTGGTGGTTGAGGATGTCACACACTTTATGAAATATTATGTGGCAATATCAAGATATTTTGAATGCACACATACAAGAACTTCACTAGTTGAATTCTTGAAATAAGTATTCTCAAAATTCCGATAGATCAACGTTAGTTGAAATTATACCTTGTCAACAAGTATGATTGTCATTACTTGAGGCATAATTTATTAACAAGTATTATCATGCATTGATCTATTTAGTATTTGGATAAGGGATGTTTTGAATAAATATTATTTAAATGAAATAAAATATTGGTTATGTTTATTTTTCATTTTCTTAATATTATATCCTATATTTGCATGTTTAATCCGTGAATAACTTATGTTATTCTAAAAGTCCGTTGTCGATCAATGATGTGGGAATGTCATTGAATTAAGATAAATCTGAGTTTTGGTAGAATATACTTTAAGTATATTGATGCGTGGGACATGCCAATTACATGATATTCAATGAATTGAATATAGGATGATCCCAACTTTACATGATGATAGTTTATGGATCTTTGTCATTAAGTATATCATGAAGTGTTTATCCTCGGACTTGAGATACCGATAATCATTATGAATGTAGTGCACTTGTGTAAGATAGTCTAACGCTATCCGTAATCGGTAGTTATAAGGGCTATTTTCGAAGTGTTACAAAGTTCATGAGTTATGTTTGTAGTCAAGAGAATTTGTTCCTTTGAATTTGTTTCAAAGCATAATCTTGTTTGGGCCCTCGTAGGATTGGCAAGATGTTTGTAAGGCCTTACCCAAGATCTATCCGAATACTTTCGATGATTTGGTAATCTTGTTCAATCGAATACAACGAGAAATGTAATATTAACTTATGAAATGACTTGATCCATATTCATAGTTAATGTAGTATTAGTAACAAAAGGATAAGTAAAATGATGAATCATTAAATGGTTTTTCCAGAGACCATACTCGATTTGATCCGGGGCGCTGGCGTGAAAGCTAGACTAACCAATGTCATTACTATATTTAGTAATATCCAAGTGGGAGCTGAAAGGTTTTATGGATATTTAAATATATGTATGTCCGGATTCGAACTCGAGACTTCGGGATTGCACACATTACGTATGAGAGTTGATGTTAATAATTAATATATAAATGTTATTATTAATTATTAGTCACGAATAAAACATAATGATAGTTAAATATTTAACGAGGTTTGGCTAACGGTCGTTAAATGTAAACTACAAGGACTAAGAATGAAATTAGTGGACAAGAAGGATCTAGAAACCCCTTGGGAGGGTGTGGCCGGCCGTGGCCTATCAAACCCAAGGAGGTGGGATTTCTTGGTCACCAAGTTTTGAGAAACTATAAATACAATCCCTTGTATTCATTATTCTCCAAACCTTGGATCACCAATAACCTAATTTCTCTTCTCCTCTCCTCCCTCTTTGCTTGGCCGATCAGTGTAACCCCCCTCCTCAAGGGATCGATTTTTCCAAGTCAAAGAAACAAGTGTTTGGTTTTATTTGTGATTCAAGAAACTAGCTTTTCACATCAAATCGCTAATAGTACGTGTGTACAAGAACGAAGAACAAGCACGCTTGAGCTTGTGTATTCCTTGGTGGTCGATCTTCTTTGGGTCGAATTTGATAAACCCTAAAGTTAGGGTTTTGGGTTTTGTTCTTGTTCAAACATCGTTTGGTTTACTTGAATTGCTAAAAGGTACGCACTTTCTTGTTCGGTTAATTACTTACATATATTATTCCTATTTACTTCCGCTGCATGCTTTGATGATGTTTACATGTTTACTATAATTGTTATGATTAGTAAAACCCAACAGTATGCTGCATTGGTCAGGTGAGACTATTTCCTGAAATATCTAAAGCGACCTGGCTACCAATGGTGCGTAACATATATAAAGATGTAGAATTGTAGATGTGTAAATACTCGTCACGGTGTGGCTCTTTGTTTGTTTCTGTCTCGGCATCCATTGATGTTAGTCGGAGTGTCTATCCTTAACATGATGTTGTGTAACTAGACTATTAGAGGTAGTAGTTTCTTTGTGGTTTCAACTAATAGTTGTAACTTGAAAGTACCATATATGTAAAATGTGTTTAAAAAGGTTGTGTTTTGAACGGATAAATTGGTGGTCATTTCTCTTTGATAGGTTAACTAAATAATGATGGATTTATTGGATTTTATTCATTGGTGTCTTGAATTTATTAACATTGAAGGTCTTGGTAGGGAAAATGTGGCAAACCATTATCAAGTTCACCTATTTTATACTGGTGTGTTTAGATGGTAAAATTTCAATATATATCTCAAATTTACCATATATCCAATGAACCAATAATAGTCATTCATTTAAAAAAAAAAAAAAAAAAAAAACACCCTTTTTGAAAATTAAATATCTCGCAAACCGTTAATTATTACGCGATAAAATCATACCATCGCGACGAGAATTAAATTATCTTTCTATAGATATGCAATACTATATATTTTAACGATTTTTTTCAAAATTTCGTGGAAAAATCATATATGATTTGTGAAAATTATATATAATTCGATTTTACAAATCATATATGATTTTTATATAATTTTCAAAAATCACATATGATTTGTGAAAATCATATATGATTCGATTTTAAAGATCATATATGATTTTTGAAAATCATACATGATTTTTTTGGCGGAATTTTGAAAAAAAATTGTCGAAAATATAGAAAAGTGCATATTAATAGAAAGATAATTTAATTCTCGTCCGCGATAGTGTATTTTATAGTTTGAAGATTTACCGTTTGCAAGATATGTTGTTTTAAAAAATGTGAAAAATGGTTTTTTATTAACTTTGATTAAAAATTGTTGGCTAAGATTGGTTTATTGGATCTATGGTAAATATGAGATCTATATTGTTCTCAACTCGTGTTTAGATACGTGTTCGCAATGCATTAGTGACGTTGGAATTTATTATAGTTTGCATAGAGTATGTAATGCCAATTCGACTACCTATTATTTGGTAAGTTGAATGATGATGTGTGATATTGTTGTTATAAAGCTAACAAGTTCATAATCCTAATAAACAATCTTAAACAGACACAGTCGTAGTTAACATTGTTAATTTACTTTATATAGTTAACAATATTGATTCTCTTTATTTGTGAGTGCTAAGGCTACCCCCAATGATAGCGAATCGCTGTCGATCGTCCATGTGTTCGATCGAGTAAGGTGTCGATCGCCTCACTGCCAAACCCAATCGATCGCCTCCCTTTTTACCAATTAGATCGTGTAGCCGATCGACAATTCCAAAGCTTATCTTGTGTACGTTGCAATCCAAAAAAAAAAAAAAAAAAAACATTTTACCCTATAAATACAACTAAAATCTCATCACAAATCTCACAACATTTTACACACTAAAACTCAAAAATCTCACAATCATCTCTATCAAAAATCTCACAATCCTCTTTATCAAAAATGTCTAAGAAAACACCACCAACCAAAGGCCGAAAATCCCGTTTGTCACAAAACGTCCCGCATATTTTAACACCGGATCCGAATTTCCGGTTAACCGGTGTCTCACCAATAATCAATTTCCAACCCCCTGGTTTCGAATATCCATCCCAACAAGCTCCACAACAACACCCTAACAATCCATTTAGTATAAATCGTTCATTTGTTCCACCGCAACAAAACATCCACTACCAACAACAACAACAAAGCTACTCCCGTCGAAGCAACCAATCTATGTATGGGTCACACGAATCTGTGTACCGTCCAACAATGGATTCATCAACTTCTTCATATTCAAATTATCAACAATATTCTCCGGTTAACCGTATCAATCTTGAGGGTTTTGATTTTGATGACCAATTGTACAACAATCCTAATTTTATGCCGGAACCGGATCGGGTTATCCGCCAAGAGTATCACGGTTCGGTACCGGTTCGGCTCATGGATCGTATCACGATTCGGTTAACCTTGATGACGTGAAGAAGAAGAATGTCGAGAAGAGACGCCACCGGTCAAACCAAAGAAACGAGCTACAAAGGCGAAGAAGAAGGTTGTCGAGAAAGAAGGCAAGAATGATTCGTTGCCTTGGACCAAAGAAGATGAGATCGCCTTGTGCAACGCTTGGTGTGATGTATCCGAGAATAGTGTATCGAAACAACCAAAATGCTAGAGGATTTTGGCGTAAAGTCATTGCTTACTTTGAGAAGGAGGTTGGTGCGTAAAGAACGTATAACTCTATCGCTTCAAAGTGGAAAATAGGGTTCGCCCTAGAGTTGGTCAATTTTGTGCCATTTACAACAATGCCGCTGTGAATTACGGAAGTGGTGAGAATGACCTCACCGCTTATACATGCGCGTGTGATGAATACCAAGTAGTGTGTGGTCATCCGCTTGTTTTGGAGCATTGTTGGAAGATTTTGAGGACCATTCGCTTGGAAGGATAATGAGATGCCGGTTTTTAAGCCAAGATGAGGACACAAAAAAGTAAGGACTTCAACCGACTCGGATGTGCACTCGGATGTGCCTTCATTTGTGCCCAATAGACCAACCGGTCGTGATGCCGCAAAGAAGAATAAAAGAAATCTTCGAGTCTTCGAAGATAGGATTATGGAAGGTGTTGCGGAAGTGGGGCAAGATCAAGTCCGTGGCATTCAAGGTAAGAAGGAGTGGCAGACTGCACTATGGTTTGAAGAAGAAAGAGCTAGAACAACGGCAAATCGAGTTGAGCTACAAACAACAAAGAGAAGCAAGGAAGACAAAAATTGGCACTAGAAGAACGAAAAGTTGAATTAGAGGCTCAAAAGAAATATGATGCAGATCTCATGTTCTATTGCACGCCAATCGACCCATCTTTGCCCATGAATTGAACGCCAAACAATACAGAAACTCAAAGAGGCGATCAAGGCACGCCACAACCTAGATTTTGAATAAGTGTTGTAATGTTTTAATAAGTTTCGTAATGGTTTAATTTTATTTGAATTATTATGTAACGCTTTAATTATTAATGAAATTTTATTTTGTGTTAAAAATGTTTTTTTTTTTTTTAAAAAATTGAACTTGGTCGCCTTCATCTGGGCACCTAATCGCTCAAGGTCACGGAGAGAGAAGTCGACGTGGCGGGGAAAAAGAGGGGATTGAATCCTCATTGGGGCTAGCCTAAACATG
The DNA here is from genome assembly GCA_022545495.1 of Chrysanthemum lavandulifolium. Taxonomy (NCBI): domain Eukaryota; kingdom Viridiplantae; phylum Streptophyta; class Magnoliopsida; order Asterales; family Asteraceae; genus Chrysanthemum; species Chrysanthemum lavandulifolium. Next base: position 249,980,501 of record CM040245.1, read on the forward strand.
GGTTATTTAGCTAGTACTTTATTATATATCTACTTTAGTAAGATAAAACACAAGTCAAAGCTTAGCATAGAGGCAAATGTTTGCTTGCAAGGTATGAGGAGCCATCAAACATCTTGGTAATTTATAAGATCAATGCTTGTTAAGTTCGCATATCAAACATCTTTTAACATTAGAATTAAAAGAAAACATGGTAAACATCTTTGAGAGTAGTGAATTCTCGACTATGTCTCGCAACCTTGATAAAGCCCTTTGTCGAGGAAAGATAGACAACACATTGTTTATCTATAGGACAAAACAAGATGTGATACTTGTTGAAATGTATATATTTACAAACATGTGAATGTCCGATTCGAACTCGTGACCACGGATTGCACACGTTAGCGAATGAGAATTAAAGTTAATAATTAATGTTTATGTTTACGATTAATTATTGCACATTAAGTCCGGTTAACGATCGTTAAGTATTTAACGGAAAAATGACTAACGACCGTTAAATGGAAAAGAGAAGGACTAGAAATGGAAAACTTGGAAAGTTATGGGTTTGGCTTTGGGCTTGTGTACATGGCCGGCCATAGGGCCTCTCCAAGGCCTAATTCCCTAACTTGTTCTCTAAGTTTACCTACTAGTATATAAAGAGGGTTAGGTTCTAGGGTTTCATACACTTGTGCATTGAATTAACCCTAGATCTCTCCTCTCCTCTCTTTAGTCTAATATTCGGCTGAACACCCCAAGTAAGGGAGTTTGGTTTCGTTTTTCTTAATCGAGGACTTGTGTTAGATCTAGCAATCGCTTGATTCGTTTGGTTAATTCATGTGTACAAGGACGTGGTTGTAAGACATTATTCTTACACAAATAAGTACTTCTTTATTTTGCTTTGCTCGAGGGTTGTTTTGCTTTGCTCGAGGGATTTGGCATTCACAAGAGGTATGCTACGCATACTTTCGCTAATTAATTTATTTGTTATGATCTTTAAGTCTTCCTGTGTACTCTTGATGTTTACTTGTTTATTGTATGTTATATATTTTATAAACTCAACAGTGGCATCACGAGCCTTGTATAACAAGTAATTAATTATCGAAACACATAATTAAAATAAACATGAATGTGTTATTATTTGTATGCTTAGATCTAGGGTTTGCAAAACCTAAACCCTAATTTTGAGGGGCGTTTATTTTGATGCCCTAATTAGGGTTTTGTAATCTATTGTTTTAATTGGATTAGAAACCCTAAGATGCATGCAACTTTATGTGTATATGTGTAACTCTGTTTAATTGCATTAATTGTTAAGTGTAATTTATATCCATGATGATTATCTGCATGTTTTATCATGGATCTGTTTTTTTATTGTATGTCTTTCATGTTTTAAGTGATATACATTAAATTATGATAAATCTAAAATTGGGGAAGACCTCAATAATTATTAATTTAATCAATTATGTGCTATGTGGTATGTGTTTAATTTGACTTACGCAATCGATGATTCGATGCATGTGGCTCACCTTGTACATTATGTCAAACGGGTGAAAGTCTAAATTAAACAGTACATATTGATGATCTAGAATTGATTATTAATAGGATTTATCAAAACCGCTTGCATGTGGCTATTTGATATGCATGACTTTTATTTGTTATGCATTCATTGTTTATTTGTTTATTTTTCAAATACTTGCTTGTTTGTTATGTGTAACAAGGGTATTTTACAAGCAAAATAAACTGACCTAAACAATGGTGAAACATGTATTTTAAGAATAGTAATCATAATCGTTTAATTGATGATGACTTTGGTACAAATGACCTAAAGGCTCACCCATGAGAATGAACTAATAAAGGGGTTTAAAGAAGTGCATACAACACAATCGAATGGATGTCTAAGGTTGTGCTTTAGCGCGCACCGTCCTCTCGCTCCTGTAAGTTCGAGTGGAGCTACTTAGTAAGTCATAAAATGTGCAAGCTCATCTTAAGGCGAATTAGTGTTGATTCCATGCGCCACTTAGGTGGTAATTATCCGAAACACTAAGTGTTTACACTTATGCAAAAGTACGGTATAATGGATGATAATTAACACTAATTCCTTGATTGGAGAACCCAATACCTCAATTAAAGTTTGATGATGAAAAGCTTATACATTAAAACAAGATATAAATGTTTTAATAAAACTATGCTACAAAGATGAATGCATGACATATTTGTACATATTTGATTTAACATCAAAACTATTACCCTTTAATTTAAGTTATATGCCATCCAACGAAACGAAACATCTAAGATTACTTTCATTTTGCGTGAGAACGTGACTTAGATCTTAATCAAAGGGTAAAATGTCCACGTGTCGTGAGAATGGCATGGACGATTTTGCGCTTAAGTTGGACAACTTAATTGAGTTAGCGGTGAAACCGAAAACTCAAGGCATAAGATGGGATAAAACATGTTTACATGGCGATTGATATTGGCTATATGTAAATCCTATAAATCTAGGAATTGCAATTGAAATTGGCAATTGAGCAAAAGCTCTACCGCTCGTATAAGGTTCATCACTAATGATCAAGCGATCCGATGATATTATGACAATTTGGATCCTAGTTTTCAATAAATATTAATTGGTTATATGAATATGAACCTTGGGTATTTAATTTTTATTGAAAAGGAAAATTATCAAAATACTAATTATGGTTTTTGAACTTTTTCGTAGATGGCTCAACTGATAACACTATGAGCTTCTCGAGTGCCGCTTTCAAAGATATGATTGGAAGGGACAAGTCGACCGCCCTAATTTCAATGATTGGCATCGCTCACTTAGGATCATCCTTCGTGTTGCCAAAAGGGTTGAAATTTTGACTACACCTCGCTCGATGCTCCTCCCAACACGGCAACCGCTTCTGAATTAGAGGCATATCGTGTTGAATATGAGAAGCACAATGATGTGGCGTGTCTAATGCTTTCGGGATGTCTGCTCAATTGCAAAACAATTTGAGCACTATCCGCCTATGAGCATGTTAGATGAACTCAAACGATGTTTGAGAAGCCACCAGAATGAACCTGTATGAACTAATTGAAAAGGTTCACACCGCAAGCGTGAGGTTGGCAAATCTCTCGACCACGCCCTCGAGATGAAACATCACTTGGACCAATTGGAGAAGCTTCTACCGTGGTTACTCGAATGATGTATGTGTCGGACTCATCAATCACTCCCTTAATCGAGAACGATTTGGTGATTTTGTCTCGAATTTTAACATGCATTGCATGGGGAAGACAATGAATGAGTTACATGCAATGCTTGTAGACTACGAGAAGAGATTGCCAAAGAAGGCTCCTACACCTTTGTACTCATGTCTGAGGTGGTAGGGTGAATAAGCCTAAGCCGCAAGCGATAAGAAATGGAAAGGAAAGGAAAGGGAAACAAGTTGTCATCCCACCAGCCTCCAAGAAGAACCCCGGAAAGAAAAGGGAATCCTAAGAAGGATTTGTCTTGCCACCACCGCAACTCACCGGTCACCGGAAGCGGAACTGTCTAGTTTATCCGAATGAGTGCCTCTGAATAAAAATAAGATGGTGCCTAGCTCATCGTGTATTTTTATGTTTGAATTATTTTCTTTCCTCATAAGTTAAATTCTCGGATATATGATACGGGATGTGGTACTCACATCCGTAATACATCGCAGGACTTAGAGGCTAAGAAGTCGACTGTGGAGAGAGATACTTGTGCGTTGGAAATGGAAAGCGTGCAATTGTCGGGCCATAGGGACTTTTGATTTAGTGTTGCCTTCGGGTTTAATTTTAGAACTAAATAATTGTCATTATGCACCCTCCATTGTTAGGGGTGTCATTTCAGCTTTTTTGTTAAAAGATATTGGTTTTGTGCACACTTTTACCGCTATGGAATTTCGCTTTTTAAATAATGTTTTTACTTTAATGCAATTTCTATGCTTGGTGTGTTTGAAATTGATATGGATGGTTGTATATCCAATGAAAATAATTAGTTGTATAGCATTAGCAATAAGAAAAGCAAGTCGAACTGTGACTCTTCTTATCTTTGGCATTGTCGCCTTGCCCATATTGGCAAGAAACGCATGGAAAAGCCGCAACACGATGGGCTTTACAAACGGTCAATGATGAATCATTTGACAAATACGAGTCTTGCATTGTTTGGGAAGATGACAAGGAAACCTTTTTCACCACAACCGGAAAGGGCTTCGATCTACTTGGATTGATACACACCGATGTGTGGGTCCACTTAGACATGTGTCAAAACATGGTGTCGTCTACTTCTTAACCTTTACGGATGATTTTAGTCATTATGGTTATGTTTATTTACTTAAACATAAACATGAAGTCTTTGAAACATTTAAGGTTTTCAAAAGTGAATTAGAATTACAACTCGTAAGAAGATTAAAGCTCTTCGATCCGATAGAGGTGGTGAGTATATAAGTCAAGAGTTCAAAGATTACTTAATGAGTGTGGAATCATCCGAAACTCACATCTCCTTATACTCCACAACAAAATGGTGTATCTGAAAGGAGAAATCGTACCTTACTTGACATGGTACGATCAATGTTTGAACTTACGACTCTACCTTTTACTTTTGGGATTATGCCCTTGAAACGCTATTCGCATTTTGAATATGGTTCCAACAAAGAAGGTTGTTAAAACTCCATATGAAATATGGACAGAAAAGCTCCCAACTTTTCTTACTTAAAGGTCCGGGGATGTGAAGCGTTTGTTAAATGTGACACACCGATAAGCTCCAAGCCGATTTGTTAAGTGTATCTTTGTAGGATACCCTAAGGAAACTATGGGTTACTACTTTTACTACCCACCGAGAACAAAAGTCATCGTGGCTAGGTATGGAGATTTCCTTGAAAGGAATCTCATATCTCAAGAACTCAAAGGGAGAGTATATGATCCGGAATATGATCAAGAAGATACAACACCTTCTCGAAAATACTAGCCAACTTCAAGAAGAACCTCGAAAGCTTAGGTGCTCCTCCGAGTTGTACCCATTCGTAGATCCGAAGGACTATACGTGCACCGACCGCCTATGTCTTAACGTGAGGTGGAGGAAAATATAGTTGGGGATCTTAATGAACTCGCTAACTATAAGGTCGCCATGGCTGATCCCGAAAAGGATAAATGGCGATTGCTCGAATGGGGATATGCAATCCATGAAAGATAATGATGTCCGGATTTAAGTTGACCTTCCTCCCAAGGCTAAGGTCGTTGGGAGTAAGTGGATCTTCAAAAGAAAACCGACATGGATGGCAATGTACACACCTACAAGGCTCGTCGGTGGCTAAAGGTTTTACTCAAACCTATGGCATTGACTACGAGGAGACATTCTCTCTCGTAGCGGACATAAGAGCAATTAGGATTCTCATAGCTATAGCCGCACACTATGACTATGAGATTTGGCAAATGGATGTCAAAACCGCTCGAATGGCCGCCTAGATGAAGACATCTATATGGTCGATAACGCCACACGTCGTTCGGGTCAAAGGAACTTCCTTTTCTTGAGCAAGTTTTATAACACCCCAGGCAAAGTGAACCTAATCGTTGTAGTGTAGTAATTAGGGTAAGCCACGGTATTGATATCATTCTCTGGGGAATAGGAATGCTAGTAGGGAGTTACTACGTTAAGGTTAAGGTTGAGGAAGATTATTTTTATCTTTTTTATATTTTATGAAAATGGAAAGGTACGAATCTCGGGTATTGGATTTGGGGTTGGTATTTCTACCGATTACTCTACTATTATCTACTTATCTAAACTAAGGTTGTGGGAGTCTATGTCTAATTAATGTGTGCTCGTATGATAGTTTAAAGATGTGTTTACTTAGTTTGTATTACTCCTTAATTATCTCCTATTGATGGTTGAGTGTCACGCCTTATTCCTAGTTGCGTTGTGTGTCTAAAGTTGCGGTATGCTTTCTCCTAACTCTTCGAACTTACCAAAGGGTATTGTCTACAAACCCACTAGAGATTATAGACTCCTACTCTAAGCTCTTTGGATGGTTTAGCCTACAATTACTCGGTAATTATACTCTAAGGTTCACAAAGATGAATCAAGCATTATGCACAACGAATGACCTATCGCATTACTAGATCATTAATCAACTAAGATAAGAAACAACCAATCAATATTCAATAATTAAGTTTCATACTTCCTAAGCAAACACACAAATAAATTAGCGGACATGGAGAACATGCAAGCATACACACAAATAATCAAAGACATAATTGAATTAATGAAGTAAAGACTTATCTTGGTGTAAGATAGGGTTTAAAACCCTAAAATACTGTATAAGACACCTTAGGTTCGGTTTTAGGTTTTACTCCAAAGACTCTCCACACAAAGACCTAAAAATTCGGATTCTATATATAAGATTACAATTGCGACGGCGCACCTTATGTTTAGTGACGCCGCCGTGTCGCCGCCATTAGGGTTTCGCCTTGGTCACGTTAACCTTGCGACGGCGCCACCTTATGTCCGTGACGCCGTCTTCGACTTCGACGTCGTCTGGATTGCATCTAGGCCGTGCGAGTAGCGACGGCCTACTCTTTCACAACTAGACGCCGTCACTTGAAAATACGAGTTTTGAGACCAGATCGTCATTAATAATTTTGGGACGGCGTCACAATGTAGCACCCGACGCGCCGCCTTCTAGTTTCAAAGAATCGTGAGTGTCTCGATTTTGACTTTGGCCATTTTCTTCATATATTCGCCTTTTCGTCCAAATAAGTGCCATTCCAGATTTTGCCTTCACGAGACCTAAAAGTGAAAAGAAATGATATTAAGCAATAACGGATACAAAGTGATCAAATAAGGACTTAAACGACCCTCAAAATGGTACCTTTAAAACCTTATCAAATATCCCTACACTTGTTATTTGCTTGTCCTCAAGCAAATGTGCTTTTAGCCAATTAATTTATAAGTTAGGGGTCATGAAGCATTAATTCAAAACGGTCCACAACACATATAAGCCCAAGAAAGTCATAACAAGCACGGAAATTACATACTAGCACCTCACATGGGGTGTTTGGATACTCACATCTCTCTCGGTGTATAAATGAAATATAACAATATAGGAAATGGAAGATAAACACTCATTAACCGGTCCTAGTACATAGATTACCATAGGCTTGAGAATAGATCAAACCTCCATCGCTTTGGCGTAAGCACCTAGGAAAGACTATCAAAGAGGTCTTTAAAGGGTTGTAACGTTAGGCTTACTGTAGGAAATAAGGGTTTGGTGGGATAGGCTATTTAGTGGTGGTAAGTCAAAAATCTCTATGTTAATCGCATATAAAGAATGGCGTTGCTAAGCCAAGACTCGACACTCTAAAACTCTAGGTAACGAAAATAAACAAACATAAATTTAAAGGATAGATGTAGGATGGTAGCCCGTATGTTTTTTTTTTTTTTTTTTTTTTTTTATCACTTTTTTTTTCTTTTTCTCTTTTTCGATTTTTTTTTTTTTTTTTTTTTTCATACACTTTTACTCTACCATCCTCTATGATAACATCAAAATACTAGGATTTACAGCATATCCCTACACTTGAGTTTTATTATTCTAACACTAATTTGACCCGAATTGAAAAGATCAAAACACTTGGGGTACATTATTATGCAAACAAAGGAATTTGAATTTAACGCCCCCTCCCGTCATTTCATAAACATTAACTTTTCCCATGAATCCCAATCATCCCAAACTCAGATACAAAGGATATGACTCGACTTAGCAACTTATGCAAGCAACTAGATAATTGAACTAAGGGTTTAGGGTGATAACAAACATTTGCACTAAAAGTGAGTGCATAAGGGGTAGGCTAAGGCGACTTGGTTGTATATTTGGGGGTGGGGTGTAAACAATGCTCTTTATTGATATTCTCGAAAAACCGAAACATCACGAGAACCGCGAAAAGGATAGGCTCTGAGGGGTTAACTAGGGGTATCGTGTACTAAAGATGAGTACAACGCAAAGGGTGTGGGGGAATTACTCAACCGATATGGAAAAAGTAATTATATTACAGGTATCAAACAAGGGTTATCCTAATGCCTCTTATCATTTAGTTATTTCTAACTACACAAGTGTAGCCTCACTTGCGATCTCGGAATGCATCACAAAACAAGTTCTAGAATCTAATATACTACCGGTTCACACTCTAAGCATTAAAGACGAATGCTTTTAATTCCTACTAATCTAAGGGCGATACTCACATTTTGGGTGGAATTTGGGTGATAAAGGGTTTTGTGCTAGTCATATAACTTCCTGTCCGTGACATTTCTCATGGTTTATTACATTTTAAATTTGGTGCCAAAATTACCCTAACCGACATTTCTCATGGTTTATTACACAAATGCATTTAGACAAAGCAAATAGTCAAGGATAAGCATAGTTTCAAAGTTCCGCTTTATTTTCCCTCCTACACTTAAACCTAACATTGTCCCCAATGTTCCCGAAAGTATCAAAGTTATGATAAAAGAAGGTAATTAAAACGAAGAAGCTAATACTCCCCGATTAGCTCGGTAGGATCCGTAAAGTGGTGGTTAAATTCTTTTCAAGAAGAATTATTGCGTGAAAAGCTCCTTCCAATCTTATGTAACTTCTTCTTGACAAACTAAACCCGCACACTTGAAGAAAACAAACGAAACCTTCGTAAAATCGGCGGTAATAATATATATAAGACTCGATTTAAACTAGGATATAATGCTTGTGGAATGGATGTTTACTGAATTTCTAAGAAAATTAAGACCGGAAAATTCCAAAATTTATAAATAGCTCGAAAACGAGAAAAAGTAATCGATGTTTTACTCCTTCCCCGACGCCGTCGTTTGCAATCTGACGCCGTCAGTTATCCCGACAAAAAGCGGTCTCGATTTTCGAAAAAATTTCGAAAATTTACATCTTTAGAATCGAAAAATTTCGCAAAAACATCCATTATGACTCGATACAAGCATTTGACTCGAACAAACAAACATAAATATCTTTTAGTTAATTGTTATTCTCATGTTTACATTTCTTTTGAAAACGTGTGTAATCCTCCCTACACTTATCCCTTATGTAAAATACCTTTATATGCAATTAAGACGGTTAAAAACAAAATAAAGCATTTTACAAATTTAAACATGAGGATAAACAATTAATAAAAGATATGTGACACTAACAAGCAAACAATTAAGCATGGGTTGCCTCCCACGAAGCGCTTTTCTTTATTAAAGAGTCTTGTAGCTAGACTCATAGTCGTGCTCCTACATTTCCTCACCACCGTCCTTTTCTTCTAAAACAATATCCTCATCGTTCACCATTTCAATATTATCCAATTGATAATGCTTCACCCGTTTCCCATTAACTGTGAATTCTCTTCCATCATGGTCTAGTAGTACCACCGCCCCATTGCTCATCTGTTTTTTTACTGAAAAGGGTCCATACCACCTAGATTTGAGTTTTCCGGGAATAATCTTAGTCTCGAATTATACAAAAGCACTTTATCCCTTCCAAAACTCTTTAGGATTCTTTATTCGTTGATCGTGCCATCTTTTTGCCCTTTCTTTGTAAGTGATTGATGATTCGTATGCTTCCAGCCTCACTCATCCAATTCTTGAAGTTGTAAGAACCGATTTGACCTCGCTTGAATAATCCATATTACAGCCTTAAGGGCCCAATATGCTTTCTCGCTCAAGTTCGATAGGGAGGTGGCAAGCCTTTACGTATACCAGCGAAAAGGGTTGTCCCGATAGGTGTTTTATGTAAGCGCTCTAAATGCCCAAAGTGCTTCATCCAGTTTGAATGCCCAATCTTTCCTATTTTGGTGGACCATTTTTCAAGTATCCGCTTTAATGCCTGCTTGTGTTTTCTACTTGTCCATTTGTCCGAGGATGATATGCGAGAAAATCTATGTGGACGCCATACTTCTTCATCACCTTTTCCATTTGAGCATTGCAAAAGTGAGTCCTCTATCATCGATTAATGCTTTGGGAATCCCAAATCGTCGAAGAGCTTTTTAAGAAAGTGAATAACTACCCTTGCATCATTAGTTCTAAGGGCTTGAGCTTCTACCCATTTGGATACATAGTCGATAGCTACGAGAATGTATTCATTTCCTCCGAAGATGGAAAGGGTCCCATGAAGTCTATTCCACAAACGCCAAATATTTCGCAGACTTGGATATAGTTACGAGGTGACTCATCCCGTCATGAAATATTTCACGATCGTTGGCATGCATCACACATTTGAACTAATTTCTTAACGCTCGAAAAAACAGAGGCCAATAGAATCCGCATCGAAAACCTTTCGTGCCGTGATATTCACACCGTGATGTCCTCCGATGGTCCCGCATGACATTCTTTGAACTCGATCAATCTCTCTACCGCCACGCAGCGTCGAATGATTTGATCGGGACATATACTGGAAAAGGAAGGGTTCATCCCGAAGTAATGTTTTAGCGTAGTGAAGAACTTCTTTTTATCTTGTCTCGTCATGTAATTTGGCCAAACTCTCTTGGACGGTAGTTAGCATAATCGACATACCATGGCTCACTTTCTTTAATCGCCATTAGCCGTTCCTCGGGAAAAGAGTCACGAATATCGGTGTGATCGACTTCTCAAGATCGGGGTTCTCAAGCGTGATAGATGATCGTAGATTTTCACCCTTTATCTCGAATTTCAATGTCGAATTCTTGAAGTAATAGGATCCATCTAATCGAGCGAGGTTTAGCATCTTGTTTTGAAAACAAATAGCGTAGGCGGAGTGATCTGTGAAGATGACAGCTTTAGAGAGAACGAGATATTGCCTGAATTTGTCGAAGGCAAAACAACGGCTAAAAGTTCTTTCTCGGTGGTTGTATAGTTCTCTTGTGCTACATTCATGGTTTTGCTAGCATAGTAGATTGGTTGAAAATGCTTTTCCTTTCTTTGGCGAGCATCTGCGACAAAGATAATCACTAGCATCACACATGATTTCGAATTTGAGACCAATCGGGGTGACCATTATAGGTGCTTGAGTGAGATCTTTCTTTAGTCGGTTAAATGCTTCCTTGCATTCTCCGGAAAAATCAAAGGGCATCCTTAACAAGAAGTCATGTCATAGGCGCAATTTTGAAAAATCTTTAATAAACCTTCGATAAAACCGGCATGACCAAGAAAGTCATGAATGGCTTTAACGGTAGTAGGATAGGGAGTTTGGAAATTGCTTGATTTTGCTCTATCGACCTCAATTCCATTCCCGAGACTTTATGCCCTAAGACAATTCCTTCTTTACCATGAAATGGCATTTTCCCAATTTAAAACCAAATTAGTTTCCTCGCATCGCTTCAACATCTTCCTAAGGTTGGAAAGACAAAGGTCGAAAGAATTTCCAAACACCGAAAATCATCCATGAAAACTTCCATGTCGTCCTCAATTAACTCGTGGAATATGGCCATCATACATCGTTGAAAGGTTGCGGGTGCGTTACATAACCCGAAGGCATTCGCTTGTAAGCGAACGTTCCGTAAGGACATGTAATGTAGTTTTCTCCGATCTTGAGGAGCAATTGGAATTTGAAAGTAACACGAAAAGCCATCAAGGAAACAGTGTATTCGTGCCACTCGCTAATCTTTCAAGCATTTGGTCAATAAACGGTGAGGAAAATGATCTTTCCGGGTGGCATCATTCAACTTTCTGTAGTCAATACATACACGCCACCCAGTAACCGTTCTTTGTGGCACCAACTCACCCTTCTCATTTTTTACAACCGTCATCCCTCCCTTTTTTGGAACCACTTGGACCGGGCTGACCCATGGGCTATCTGATATGGGGTAGATGAGACCTGCATCCAGAAGCTTAATGACCTCTTTTTTCACTACCTCCTTGATGTTAGGGTTAACCCGCCTTTGCGGTTGAACAGTTGGTTTGTAATCTTCCTCCATGAGGATTTTGTGAGTACAGAATGTAGAATCGATTCCCTTAATGTCGGCAACACTCCACGCAATCACCCCTTTATATTCTTTTAAAACTTCTAAGAGCTTCTCTTTCTGAATAGTGGTTAGCGAGGAGCTTATGATGACGTGGAGTTGGTTCTCTCCTTGAAGGAAGGCGTATTCAAGTGACTCGGAGATCTTTCAATTCTAAGGTAGGAGGCTCTTTGATCGATGGTTTTAGCTGGTTTCCGGCTCTCAAGCTCAATAGGTTCAATTTCATCCCGACGAGGATAAAAGGACACAGCCCAACCATCTCAATTTCATGGTCGCCGATATTACGTTGTTATCATTATTCATGAATTCGTTTAATAGATACTCGTCAATGCAGCCGTCTATGTCGTCAACAAATTCATCAACTTCTTCAACTAAATATACGGGGCGACCGCAGGAAGAAGAATGTCTCATAGAATCCTTAATGTCGAAGGTCAAGCTCTCGGATCCTACTCGTAAAGTGAGCTTACCATCATGAACATCAATGATGGCACGAGCTGTAGCCAAGAAGGGTCTTCCAAGGATTATTGGGACGGAATTATCTTCCTCCATCTCTAAAATTACGAAATCGACTGGAAATTTGAATTCCCCCACCCTTACAAGAACGTTCTCACAAACTCCAATGGGATATTTGATTGATCGATCAGCTAATTGGATACTCATCCTAGTTGGTTTAAGCCACGAATATCGAGCTTAAAGAAATGGAGTGAGGCATCGTGTTAATGCTTGCCCCAAGATCTGCCAAGGCGTTTTTCATAAAAGCCCCTATAGAGCAAGGAATAGTAAACCGCCGGATCTTCCTTCTTGGGCATGCTCTTTGGATGATAGTGAACATTCTTCCCCAATGATATCAATCCTTCAAGCTTTTTCCGATTAGATATCAACCTCTTGAAGTATCTACTATATTTAGGGATATGATAGAATACATCAAGGAGTGGTATGTTGACGGAGGTTTGTTTCAAGTAAGACAATATTTTTCATTGTCTTCTTGACCTTTGATTTTTTAAGCGAGAGGATAGGGAATCCGTGAGAAAGTTGGTCATTGAAATTTGGTCTTTGGTGTTTGTGGGGAGGATCGTGAGGAGTTGGAAGAGGTGTGGAATCGCCTCATTTCCTAACTCGGGTTCCCTTGTGATGGGGTCCCGGTTGGGATGTGGGGATCCTTAGTAGTAGTTCCCGATCGAGTAGTGATTGCAAGTTGGATCGTGAAGTGCTAGGCGGTCCACTCATTCTTTCGTGGAGATTGGTGAACCGACTTTCTAATTCACTTGCCGCTCTCGGATAAACTCCTCAAGACCTTTCAAGGTTGCGCCCTTCCATGGTAAACCGCCCGAGTTTTTCTTCAAAAGGATCACGGATGGTGTACTCAGTCCGTCCTTTCCTTCCGCTCTCCATTTCGATTGCCCAAGGATCACATTCATCGGTTTGATAAAATGCGAGTGAAGGGTCATCATAAATATCATGACTAGAGAGGAAGACGCTTTCGGTGTGTGTCATCGCACTCATCGCTCTCGTGCGATCCTCCACATATGTCGATATGAGATATGGGTTAGTCGACCTTTTGGTTACGGTGATTTTATGAGGTAAGCTAGTTTCTTTTGTGCTTTCTCAACCGATAATCTAAGGACAACTCTTCACTTGAGAAAGTGGAAATGCTTGACGCGTTTTCTGCTCATTCCAATGGTTGTCTTGATATTGGATGTATTCTCTATTCGGTTCCACCCTTCTTCCGGGGTGAGGTTCGCGATTCTCCGGCCGGTTGAGAAATCAATCCTTTTTGATCCTTTCGGAGACATTGTCGTAAAGATTTGAACAAGCAACCAAAGGTTAATACCGTGGTGTGGAGCTTGTTGAATAAGATCTTTGTAACGACTCCGTGAGTTGGTGATAGATTCTCCATCGGGTTGATGAAAGTGCATAATTTTGCTCCGATTCTGCAGTTCTTCCGGAGGAAAGAACTTTCGGTGAACTTAGTTGTAAGTTGTTCCCATGTGAAAATGGACCTTGGAGGAGCTTATCGAGCCACCCTTGGCTCGCCTTGAAGAGAAAATGGGAAAAACCGAGTCTAGATGTCTCCTTAGATGCTCGCTCGGCATAGATAGCATCAACAATTTTAGAAACCGCTTTGACGTGGTGAATTGGGTTTTCACCGTGGGATCCATGGAATTGACATGCCTTTTGGATTAGCCAAATATCGGATGCATGCAATACCTCATTGATCTATTCGAGGATAGACAATGGCATTGGTGAATCCGAGCCTTGAGAGGATAGGAGTGTTCTCAAGAGTTTTCGTTTTAGGAGGATTTATGGGGCTATTGGTTGGAGTGGCAAGGACTTCCTCGCCATTTTGACTCAGTTGTCAATGATGATGGTTTCGAGGAGATTGTGGGGAATGAGGAGATTCTTCATCGATGTAACTTCATCAAAATTGATGGAAGTGCCTTGAAGTTCTGAATCATGGAGAGCTTTTCTTCGCCTATTGAGCTCTCTTTCGGGTTCTGCAAATGGTTCAAGAAGAGTTTTGGTGGAACTGCGGGTTCTAAGTTGCTTAAGGGGGTTTGTATGGTGATGTGGTTGTTGATTATCACCTTCCATGATGAAAAGTTAGGGTTACGAACAAAGGTCACGAAGAAGGGGGATAGACTAAGAGAAAGCTAAAAATGAGAAAAAAAAGTTTACTTGATAGGAATCAAGCAAAGAAACCTAAACGAGGTGGACTACTAACTAGCTATTCTATTCCCGGCCGCGCCAAAAACTTGATAACGCTACACGCGTCGTTCGGGGTCAAAGGAACTTCCTTTTCTTGAGCAAGTTTTATAACACACTAGGCGAGTGAACCTAATCGTTGTAGTGTAGTAATTAGGGTAAGCCACGGGTATTGATATCGCTCTCTGGGGAATAGGAATGCTAGTAGGAGTTACTACGCTAAGGTTAAGGTTGAGGAAGATTATTTTTATCTTTTATATTTTATGAAAATGGAAAGGTACGAATCTCGGTATTGGATTTGGGGGTTGGTATTTCTACCGATTACTACTATTATCTACTTATCTAAACTAAGGTTGTGGGAGTCTATGTCTAATTAATGTGTGCTCGTATGATAGTTTAAAGATGTGTTTACTTAGTTTGTATTACTCCTTAATTATCTCCTATTGATGGTTGAGTGTCACGCCTTATTCCTAGTTGCGTTGTGTGTCTAAAGTTGTAGGTATGCTTTCTCCCAACTCTTCGAACTTAACAAAGGGTCTTGTCTACAAACCCACTAGAGATTATAGACTCCTACTCTAAGGCGCTTTGGATGGTTTAGCCTACAATTACTCGTAATTATACTCTAAGGTTCACAAAGATGAATCAAGCATTATGCACAACGAATGACCTATCGCATTACTAGATCATTAATCAACTAAGATAAGAAACAACCAATCAATATTCAATAATTAAGTTTCATACTTCCTAAGCAAACACACAAATAAATTAGCCGAACATGGAGAACATGCAAGCATACACACAAATAATCAAAGACATAATTGAATTAATGAAGTAAAGACTTATCTTGGTGTAAGATAGGGTTTAAAACCCTAAAATATTGTACAAGACACCTTAGGTTCGGTTTTAGGTTTTACTCCAAAGACTCTCCACACAAAGACCGAAAAATTCGGATTCTATATACAAGATTACAATTGCGACGGCGTCACCTTATGTTTAGTGACGCCGTGTCGCCGCCATTGTGGTTTCGCCTTGGCCACGTTAACCTTGCGACGGCGTCACCTTATGTCCGTGACGCCGTCCTCTTCACTTCGGCGTCGTTCGGATTGCATCTAGGCCGCCCGAGTAGCGACGACCTACTCTTTCACAACTAGACGCCGTCACTTGAAAATACGAGTTTTGAGACCAGATCGTCACAATAATTTTGGGACGGCGGCCACAATGTAGCACCCGACGCCGCCGCCTTCTACTTTCAAAGAATCGTGAGTGTCTCGATTTTGACTTTGGCCATTTTCTTCATATATTCGCCTTTTCGTCCAAATAAGTGCCATTCCAAAGATTTTGCCTTCACGAGACATAAAAGTGAAAAGGAACGATATTAAGCAATAACGGATACAAAGTGATCAAATAAGGACTTAAACGACCCTCAAATGGTACCTTTTAAAACCTTATCAATGGCACAATGAAGGGTTTGTGAATCCATTATTTCCTAACCGTGTATGCAAGCTTAAGAGGTCCATTTATGGACTAAAGCAAGCATCAAGGCAATGGAATAAAAGATTCGATGGAGAAATCAAAGGTTTTGGATTTACTCGAATCTTGATGAGCCATGTGTATATCACAAAGCTAGTGGAGTCGTGTTACTTTCCTTATTCTCGTATGTCAATGACATATTAATCATGGGAAATCATATACCAAGTCCGAATGAGGTGAAAGCGTATCTTGGTAAATGTTTTTCGATGAAAGACTTAGAGGAAGCAACATATATACTCGAATTAAGATCTACCGGGATAGATCAAGGCGCTAATTGGTTTAAGCCAAAGTGCTTACATTGACAAAATATTGAAGAGATTCAATATGCAAAATTCCAAGAAGGGATTTTGCCAATGCAAGTGAATCATGGTTTGAGCAACCAAGGTCGTGCTTGAAAGACTGCAGAGGTGGCGCGTATGAAGAAAGTTCCTTACGCCTTACCGTAGGATCTATCATATACGCGATGCGATGCACAAGGCACGATGTGGCGTTTGCTCAAAACTTGACCGGTCAGTCAACGTAATCGGGTGAAATTCATCGATCGGCTGTTAAACATATCCTCAAGTATCTTAGGGCTACAAGAGATATGTTCATGGTGTATGGAGGAAATCGAAGCGAACTGCATTACATGTTCTCGCGATGCATCACGGAAGTGTGACAAAGATGATACGAAGTCTCAGACGGGTTACATATTTGTCATCAATGGAGGTGATGTGGATTGGAAGAGCAAAAGAAATGACAACACTTGCAATGTCTCACTGTAAAGTGAGTACATAGCGGCCTCGAGGTCGCCATGGAAGTCGTTTGGATAAGGAAGTTTGTTTCGGCTTGGTGTTATGCCGTCGATTGAAAATCCTATTAAAGTATATTGTGACAATTCAGCTTGCAATTACTTTTGCCCATGAACCCGAGTCATGAAGGGCACCAGACACTATCCTAGACAATATCACTATGTTCGAGAGCAAGTCGAGATAGGTGAAATTGAGTTGCTCAAAGTTCACATGAGATGATAACCTAGCGTATCCGTTAATCGAAGGCCTTGCTCGGTGAAAACTTAATCATTTGTCCGATAAGTTTGGACTTCGCTTAGCTAGTAGTTTCATGCCCATCTGTGACTAAGTATTTTAGATGAAAGGATATTGTAAACATTATTATTGAAATGAAATAAAGTTTTTTGTTATGTTTATTATTCATTTATTATAATGTTGTCCTATATTTGCATGTTTAAATCCTTGAATAACTTAAGTTATTCTAAATAGTCCGTTGTCAATCAATAACATGGGAATGATATTGAATTAAGACAAATCTGAGTATTAGTTAGAATATACTTGAAAGTATATTGATGCGTAGCATGACTAATTTTAGATGATATTCAATGAATTGAGTATAGGACTTATCCCACCCACATGATTATACTTTATGGATCTTTGTCATTAAGTATATCATGGATATTTATCCTCGACTTGAGATACAAGAGATATGTCATGGATGTAGTGCATTTTGTGAAGCAATCTAACGCTACACGAATCGGTAGTTATAAGGGTTGTTTTCGAAGTGTTGCGAAATCTATGAATCACGCTTGTAGTCAAAATGGGATTTGTTTCCTTCAAATTTATTTTGAAGTATAATACTCTTGGGCCCCTCGTAGGATTGTTAAGATGTTTGTATGGCCATACCCAAGGTCTTCTGTTCAGAAGAATTGGTAATCTTAATAAATCATATAAAGCGAGAAACAGAATAGTTAATTAAGAAATGAGTGAGATCCATATTCTTATTAACATGGTATTAGAAACAAAAGGATGAATATGATGATTGTAACCACCCGCATTTTTAGGTTACTTTTTATTTTCGAGAATTTACTATTCACTTTTACTATTCAAATTCACTATTCATCTTGTAAAATTTTCAATCCACATTCTCGTAAGATAAATTATTTTAGTAATAACCTGAGAGTTCGACCATCGTTAGATCATTTTCGCAAAAGTTATTAAGTAAACATCGCTTTAAAGTTTCGCTTTAGACGGTCCACCGCTTAAACATCACGCTTAACGAAAATCAACCCCGATAATTTTCCTCGCATCGATAAATTTTAGATCATTCATGATTAATTTGAGAATTTTAAAATTATTATTTTTAATATTACCAAATAAGCCCAAATAATGAACAAAACTAAACTTATGTTTTAAACAATTCTACTTACATCCGGACTTAACGATTCTCGCACCGTGTTTCTAATATGTTTTTGACACTTTTACATTTTTGGAAAAGTCAAACATATTTCCTCCTCCTTTGACCATAAAGGAATTAACCTTGTACGTTCTACATTTCGCTTAAATCGCGTAACTTTTAAACTTCACGAATAACTGTAGTTATCCCGCGTATGACTTAAAACCACATTTTGACATCTCATATCACTTTTAGACTAATTTTAGTCTACTCTAAATAAATTCACGGTCATTTCCACGAAATTTCGTTCTTTTTCGATAAACTGCAATTACGCTTTTTGACCGTATTTCAGCTTTTAAGCATGCTTTTACACCCAATGAGACTTATCACCCATTTTATATTTTTATATGGAGTATAATGATGAGTTTCATCATTCCTACAAATTTCGTATTTTACGATACCCGGTTTTACGCTTTATGGCTTTGTTAGCATTTAACGGAACCAAAACTCACTCCGTAATCAAGATAATACCAAAACTAACCACATAAGTCATCCTACCTTATCATGAACGAAATTTGGGAGGGATTCATCACCTTGGTGTCAAAATCCTAAGCATGCTACCTTTAGATCATTTACATGTGTAATTTAACCATGGTTAGTTTTAACCCAATATATAGTTAACCTAAATCTCTAGCCTATAAATACCAAGCTAAATCACTTCATTTCTCTTGCACCACCCTTCTTAACATCTAAAGTCCTAAACCTAAAGGCATTTCTTATAGATCTTATAAGAACATTCATGTGTTCTTGAAGAAAACTAGCGTTTGATCTTCGTTCTTGGAAGTTTTCAAGAAAGAGTCGTTATAATCTTCAAATAACTTCAAGTCTCCAAAAGACGTTGTTATAATCTTCTATTATACTTTGAGCTTTCAAGAAGGCGTTGTTATAATCTTCTAATAGCCGTGGGTTTTCAAGATTGCAAATTCTACGTCAAGCTCGTTAATATTTTATTTTCCATAATACTCCAAGATTCTATATTAAGGTAAGTCTTTATAAGACTCAAACTTATTTAAATACTTATAAACTTGTTAGTTTATTTATTGAATTTATAAACTCTTAATATATAATATAATCAAGTAATCAAAATACATGTTTTACGTATTGAGCACTACAACACTAGGGAACTTCATGTGAGGGGTTCATTTGAGGAAAACGTTTGACGAGTTCTTTGGATTTACGATTTAAAGTGTCCTAGCTCCTAACGCCATCGCATGACCTCTCGAATTATGATGGCCCGAACGGTAGTACGAGATATACAAAATAAAACCATTTCTATAAACAAACATACAAATACTACATCATGATGACATATATAGGATGGTTTATGTTTTCCTAAACATTATTCCAAACCTAAGTCGCAACATTCTATTTTAGGTTGCTCGAGAAGTTCACACGGCACATCCATCATCCTCATTATACATTTGATATCATTTACTCTAAGGTGATTCATAGCCCCTACTCTTTTAATACTTGTTTTACAAACTCTTTGGGGGAGATACATGCTCAACTATTTTCATTTACTTTTATAATTACTCTAAACTTTTACTGATTACCATGAGTTCCTAGCCCCACTTTCTATTACTTAATTGTTTTACAAACTCTTTGGGGGAGATACATGCTTTATTTTAAACCGAACACATTGCTTTCAAACTATATACTTATCTGATTGTTATTAGCACTAAGTTACCGCATTTGCCAAACTTAAGTCCCTTAATCATGAATCATTAATCACTATGTGAGAGTGGGCGCGAATATTGTGAATAGATCTATTGGGATTGATTTAATCCCGCTTTGTGTTGGCCCCATTAAAGGCAAACAAACGCACTATATTTGAGTAACATTGGTAAAATGGCAATTTTACCGATATAGAACGCATCGACATTTTCTCCAATTAATTTTGGGACACGTTAACGCCTTGATTGCATGATGCTTAGTCTAATAATAACTCTTTGGTTGTCAAACCATTGGTGTGAATTTATAACTCACACTACAAACATTATGGGTGTATAACAACGTAACTCACACAAACCTTATGTGTTCAACTCGATTTCCTAAACTCTATGAATTTCACTCAACCTTTGTGTTGACAGCTTTAAGCATGTATTTCAGTCCATAATGTCGGAAGTCGGCACGGAAGAGCAAGGATATCAAGAAGGCTATAAATTTTATTATTATTCGAAACCCATTTAATGTATTTTGTAAACAATGGAACCAACTGGGACCTCATTTTTGTAAACTCGATATTTATATGAATCGAATGATAAATCCTTTTAAACGACTCCTTTAGAGATCGTTTTCTATTGTTATGATCAAGCCATGAAGTAACACCCGCTTGAATTCACTGCGTATCACGAAATTGGGGTGTTACAGATTGGTATCGAGCCACGCTTATAGAGAAACGGGTCTAATTGAGACTTAAACTATAACTACTTTACAAACAAAAACATTTTATAGCCTTTCGTTCTCCGTGCCTTCCATCCTCCGGACGATTATGTGACTTTTAGGCATTTTAAGCTATACAAACATACTAGTATATTGATATATACACTTGACATAATTTCAATCATAAACAAAGTACTCAACATATCTCAGTATGCCTATTCTAAGGCATTACGGCACAATCATATTTTCTCAATCTCCCAATCATGCATCTACTCATGCATTTTAGGATTACGAAACTTCCTCCAAGACATTGTAACCGACTACAATGGTCTTTCCTACTTCCTGACATTGTGAGATACAATGGTCTCATTCATTTTCAAGACACCGTGAGATACGGTGTTCTCTATTACACTCTCGACACATCGTAAATCCTACATGTGGTCTCTATTACATTCTCGACACACAGTAAATCCTCGGTGGTCTCTATTACATTCTCGACACCTTTCGTAAATCCTACAGGGTCTCATTTATTTCACAAGACATTGTGAGTTACACAATGGTCTAATTTACTTCACGACATTGTAAGTTATACAAAGTCTCTAAAGATTATCTTATAAACAATATATGATATTGTTTTGCATGAAACCCACACAATTTATCAATTTCCTAATGGAAATACAAGAAATGGGATTTCTAAAAGATAAACCGACTCATCATCTACAAAAGTCAAGTTCAAGAACTTTCTCTACATTCATCAAAATTCTCTTCGAAACCTTCATTGTTAAAGGTCCGTAATTCTAGCCAAGTATGGCCTATTTTAGAATTACTTAAAATTTCCTTTCCACACGTATCTACCCATACTATCTTCTATGCAATGGAATGTGAAAACATAGGTTGCAAGTCTTTTATGGCGAGGACTTGCAACTGAATGGTTTGATATCGCCTTTGCTTAGTGGAGAATTTCTCAAAAGCTATGAACATATCACAAGTATACCTAATTTAGGTATTTGGAAAATTTATCGAACCTCGCTAAATATAGCCTAATCACCTATATTTAACCTTGGGATAGTGGAACATGGTCGATTAACTATGTTCGACTTAAATTTTTCAAACACTCGTAATGCTTATACAAGGGTTATATTCAGGTTAATTTCCTACTTAAACTCGATAAACCACCGAATTCATTAAAAGATCTAGACACGATAGTGTCTTACCACTAAGCGAGATCTTAATATTTAATTATACTACCTAATTTCATTCTTGAAAGTTTTCATTTATGAAATAATCCGAACTACTATCATGGGATAGTCATCAAATCTTCTCGTCATTTCCTAGAAGTACTAGCCTGATTAGGTTTCAAGGATATCATTCCGCCATATTTCTTTAAAATTCACTTATGATTTTAAAACTTGACATATCTACCTAAGAATACTGGTAAACATACACTACACTCTTCTAATCGTCAACATATCACATCATTATCTGAAACCCATTGAAACTCAATATATAAAACTTCACAGTATCACGTTTCCTTCAAACACTAGTAGACATAAACACTATACGATATAGCCGTCATCCCGAAACCACCTAAGACATGATCAACTTTGGAAATGGTTTGGATAAACCACTTGCCACTAGCAAGACTTTCCCTACAACGACAGTTATCACGTCATTACAAACCATTTCACATCATCAATATCTTACACCTTTGATTAATAACAGTCACCCTAACAA
Organism: Chrysanthemum lavandulifolium; assembly: GCA_022545495.1. NCBI lineage: Eukaryota > Viridiplantae > Streptophyta > Magnoliopsida > Asterales > Asteraceae > Chrysanthemum > Chrysanthemum lavandulifolium. The sequence continues at coordinate 250,003,019 of CM040245.1, forward strand.
CGACAAAACTATTCCATTTTGAGGCACTATATAGACGAAAGTATTATTTAACCAATTGATGGGCTAAGATGTTTAGAGATCACCTACGAAACAACTAAGGAAACTATACAAATATAAATTTGGCTCCATGCCGCACACTATCACCAAAAACTCCATGTTAGAAATTAAGGTTTTATTGATAGCCTCGATATAATAAGATATGATTTGTTTTGAGAATCGGGAAAAGCCAAACTTTAGGTATATTGGACTCTATAAGATTTTAACAAAATCCTTTAGGTTAACAACTTAAGCCACATGGTATATAATACATTCTATGACCAAAATTTGAGAACACAATGATTAGAATTCGCGATACATCCACATTTCCTAGACAATTCAACATCGGTAACACACCTCAATTCGGACTGAATTCCCATTAAGGGGTGAGGCAGAACCACCGCATTTTTAGGTTACTTTTATTTTCGAGAATTTACTATTCACTTTTACTATTCAAATTCACTATTCATCTTGTAAAATTTTCAATCCACATTCTCGTAAGATAAATTATTTTAGTAATAACACGAGAGTTCGACCATCGTTAGATCATTTTCAAAAGTTATTAAGTAAACATCGTTTTAAAGTTTCGCTTTAGACGGTCCACCGTTTAAACATCACGCGCTTAACGAAAATCAACCCCGATAATTTTCCTCGCATCGATAAATTTTAGATCATTCATGATTAATTTGAGAATTTTAAGAATTATTATTTTAATATTACCAAATAAGCCCAATAATGAACAAAACTAAACTTATGTTTTAAACAATTCTACTTACATCCGCACTTAACGATTCTCAGACCGTGTTTCTAATATGTTTTGACACTTTTACATTTTTGGAAAAGTCAAACATATTTCCTCCTCCTTTGACCATAAAGGAATTAACCTTGTACGTTCTACATTTACGCTTAAATCGCAGAACTTTTAAACTTCACGAATAAGCGTAAAGTTATCCCGCGATGACTAAAACCACATTTTGACATCTCATATCACTTTTAGACTAATTTTAGTCTACTCTAAATAAATTCACGGTCATTTCCGAAATTTCGTTCTTTTCGATAAACTGCGAATTACGCTTTTTGACCCGTATTTCAGCTTTAAGCGCGCTTTACACCCAATGAGACTTATCACCCATTTTATATTTTTATATGGAGTATAATGATGAGTTTCATCATTCCTACAAATTTCGTATTTTTACGATACCGGTTTTACGTTTTATGGCTTGGTTAGCATTTAACTAACCAAAACTCACTCCGTAATCAAGATAATACCAAAACTAACCACATAAGTCATCCTACCTTATCATGAACGAAATTTGGGAGGATTCATCACCTTGGTGTCAAAATCCTAAGCATGCTACCTTTAGATCATTTACATGTGTAATTTAACCATGGTTAGTTTTAACCCAATATATAGTTAACCTAAATCTCTAGCCTATAAATACCAAGCTAAATCACTTCATTTCTCTTGCACCACCCTTCTTAACATCTAAAGTCCTAAACCTAAAGGCATTTCTTATAGATCTTATAAGAACATTCATGTGTTCTTGAAGAAAACTAGCGTTTGATCTTCGTTCTTGGAAGTTTTCAAGAAAGAGTCGTTATAATCTTCAAATAACTTCAAGTCTCCAAAAGACGTTGTTATAATCTTCTATTATACTTTGAGCTTTCAAGAAGGCGTTGTTATAATCTTCTAATAGCCGTGGGTTTTCAAGATTGCAAATTCTCGTCAAGTCTGCTAATATTTTATTTTTCCATAATACTCAAAGATTCTATATTAAGGTAAGTCTTTATAAGACTCAAACTTATTTAAATACTTATAAACTTGTTAGTTTATTTATTGAATTTATAAACTCTTAATATATAATATAATCAAGTAATCAAAATACATGTTTTACGTATTGAGCACTACAACACTAGGGAACTTCATGTGAGGGGTTCATTTGAGGAAAACGTTTGACGAGTTCTTGGATTTACGATTTAAAGTGTCCTAGCTCCTCGAACGCCATCGCATGACCTCTGAATTATGATGGCCCGAACGGTAGTCTGAGATATACAAAATAAAACCATTTCTATAAACAAACATACAAATACTACATCATGATGACATATATAGGATGGTTTATGTTTTCCTAAACATTATTCCAAACCTAAGTCGCAACATTCTATTTTAGGTTGCTCAGAGAAGTTCACACAGCACATCCATCATCCTCATTATACATTTGATATCATTTACTCTAAGGTGATTCATAGCCCTACTCTTTAATACTTGTTTTACAAACTCTTTGGGGAGATACATGCTCAACTATTTTCATTTACTTTTATAATTACTCTAAACTTTTATCGATTACCATGAGTTCCTAGCCCCACTTTCTATTACTTAATTGTTTTACAAACTCTTTGGGGAGATACATGCTTTATTTTAAACCGAACACATTGCTTTCAAACTATATACTTATCTCGATTGTTATTAGCACTAAGTTACCGATTTGCCAAACTTAAGTCCCTTAATCATGAATCATTAATCACTATGTGAGAGTGGGCGCGAATATTGTGAATAGATCTATTGGGATTGATTTAATCCCGTTTGTGTTGGCCCCATTAAAGGCAAACAAACGCACTATATTTGAGTAACATTGGTAAAAATGGCAATTTTACCAGATAGGGCACGCACCGACATTTTCTCCAATTAATTTTGGGACACGTTAACGCCTTGATTGCATGATGCTTAGTCTAATAATAACTCTTTTGGTTGTCAAACCATTGGTGTGAATTTATAACTCACACTACAAACATTATGGGTGTATAACAACGTAACTCACACAAACCTTATGTGTTCAACTGATTTCCTAAACTCTATGAATTTCACTCAACCTTTGTGTTGACAGTTTTAAGCATGTATTTCGTGTCCATAATGTCGGAAGTCGGCACGGAAGAGCAAGGATACTTGAAGAAGGCTATAAATTTTATTATTATTCGAAAACCCATTTAATGTATTTTGTAAACAATGGAACCAACGGGACCTCATTTTGTAAACTCGATATTTATATGAATCGAATGATAAATCCTTTTAAACGACTCCTTTAGAGATCGTTTTCTATTATTATGATGTTGTGCCATGAAGTAACACCCGCTTTGAATTCATTGCGTATCACGAAATTGGGGTGTTACAATGATGAATCATCAAACTTGATTTTCTCCAAAACCATACACGAGTTGTACCGGGGCATTGGCGTGTTGCTAGACGCTAACCAATGTGATAAGATCGCTTATAAGCTCGGCTAGGATCAATAACAAAGATAATAAGCGGTGGAATAATCAAAACAATACTTTTTATTGAACAAGGTTTTCATTCACTAACACTAACTAATCTTAGACGCTTATAGGAACACGTCTACTAACTAAACTAATAACCTAGGCGCTATATGAACATATGCCTAGGATACACACACACTTTACTAGACGTCTACATTATGGAAGACTTAATTAAACCTACACCTATGTCCTCTTTATATACTAGAGGATAAGGACTAATAAATAAAACTTCTTTTGCAAGCAAGTCCTTCCATCTTTAGTAGGTTTCCTTCTTGTCATATTAAGTCCCTCTTGTTTCATTCTTTTGTCTTATCAACTCAAACGTATAATTCCCAACAATCTTCCCCTAGTTTATAATGACAAAACCATTCTTGAACGAACTTCCCTGAGACGGTAGAGAAATTGAGATCGGGATCTCACCATGAATGAAACAAGTATGTCTTCCTTTGTCTTCCCTTAATCCATGCCACGCCACTCAAACATCTCTTCCCTTTTGTTATTATCCAAATAGGAACGTATGCAAATAATGATCTTGACCACCACGAACCAATATCATACTTCCAATCTAAGACTTCAATGCTTCAAATCGCCCACCATTACGCATCATAAGAAAATGGATCCAAAACAAGAAAACTTCAACTAGCGTAGTAATAATGATCAACAATAGTAAAATCAAACACTTCCCTTGAGTGATGCATGTAGATGGTTAAACATTTAACAATAAGCTTCTCCTAAAAACCATATGTTAACCATCTTCTTGATTCTTCAAAATTTGTAAGCTCCTTGTAATGATCACTTTGTGAAGAACACCAAATATAACGAACTTGATGAAGAAGTAAAATTTCCCAAACTTGTGTCTTAAATCTTTGACTATCCACGTAACTCCATACTTACACAAACCAACAAATATAAGTAGACCGCAATCCCTTGAAAAGAATCCTCAACTAGTATGAGACACTGAGCACTACAATGTAACTCCTTCAAGTGATAGCCAATGTGTGCATAGAGCATCATAAGAAAAATCACACATTGCTAGATTCAACAAGCTAGATGATAAGAACACAAACCAAGTAATTTCACTTCACCTTCAAATAAGTGATAAATAATCCTCTTCGTAATCAATTCTTCAATAAATCAAATACGAGCCTTTTAAATCTTTTAAGAACAAAAATTTCTTCCTCTCGTGTGAAACAAATAATCGTGTGTGTGTCGTCTAAAAATCATGCTCAACTTCCCTTAAATCAAAACCATATGAGAAGCGGTACTTTCAATTTAACAATTACTTTGAGAAGGAGCAAGACTTGCATCCAATCGAAGATTTCATATAAACTGCAGATTTTCATAACAAGCAAGATTTGAAGAAAACGCAAAGAAGAAGATTTCAATCAAAATCTGCGTTACCTTGAAAATATATCATCAATAAATACGCAGTTTAATCCCATGTGCAAGTAATATCATATGTAAAAGCGACAACCAACAGTAGTCTAACAAACCCACGTGAAACCATTAATGACCACCAATAATAATTTATCCCATGCGCCAAGACCGGTCCACGAGATCAGCACCATCGATAAATTCGAGCCATCCAAAAAATAGTCCTTTTCTGATATTATAGAATTCGGACCAATCAAATGTAATTCCACCGAAACACCCATGTACTTCGTTGTACCAGATCAAAATCAATCTATAAATTACCAAAATTTTCTGCGAAGTACACGATCGCAACTCAACAACAAATAGTCCGATTAATAATAAAACAGTGCGTGGCACATGATTATTACTCAGCCACCAATTAAATAAAACAGCCCCATCCATGAATCTTCAAGTGGACCATCAAGAGAAAACCTTAAAGCACGACACGACATTAAAGATTTATTTATTTTAATTAAAGACCACGTGCATCTCATCAGAATTAAAGACCAGTTATTAATGCATTCACATAGCCATGACTCTCATTCGATCATATATAATATTCGCAATAATACGAATCACCTTTTGGACAAATTAAACACGATGAATTCAATATCGCCGTCGCATTATAGCCATTCAAATTAATAACCTCCGACGAACATCAATTAATAACGATATTCAATAACGCACCATAAAAAATTTAAATCGTGTCCGATCGACAATAACCCTTTTCTTCATAAAACACGACATCAAAACCTTGAATAATCCCTATATCAAGAGCTCCCCGCTCGATACCAATTGATACGATCGTTTATAAGCTCAATTAGGGATCAATAACAAAGATAATAAGCGGAATAATCAAAACAATACTTTGTTATTGAACAAGGTTTTCATTCACTAACACTAACTAATCTTAGACGTTTATAGGAACACGTCTACTAACTAAACTAATAACCTAGGCGCTTACATGAACATACGCCTGGGACACACACACACCTTTACTAGACGTCTACATTATGGAAGACTTAATTAAAACCTACACCTATGTCCTCTTTATATACTAGAGGATAAGGACTAATAAATAAAACTTCTTTTGCAAGCAAGTCCTTCCATCTTTTAGTAGGTTTCCTTCTTGTCATATTAAGTCCCTCTTGTTTCATTCTTTTGTCTTATCAACTCAAACGATAATTCCCAACACAATGTCATTTCACGCTTTGTAAACATATCCAGTGGGAGTCGTTGGAAATGTATATATTTACAAACATGTGAATGTCCGGATTCAACTCGTGACCACGGGATTGCACACATTAGCGAATGAGAATTAAAGTTAATAATTAATGTTTATGTTTACGATTAATTATTGCACATTAAGTCCGGTTAACGATCGTTAAGTATTTAACGGAAAATGACTAACGACCGTTAAATGGAAAGAGAAGGACTAGAAATGGAAAACTTGGAAAGTTATAGGTTTGGCTTTGGGCTTGTGTACATGGTCGGCCATAGGGCCTCTCAAGGCCTAATTCCTAACTTGTTCTCTAAGTTTACCTACTAGTATATAAAGAGGTTAGGTTATAGGGTTTCATACACTTGCATTGAATTAACCCTAGATCTCTCCTCTCCTCTCTCTAGTCTAATATTCGGCCGAACACCCCAAGTAAGGGAGTTTGGTTTCGTTTTTCTTAAACGAGGACTTGTGTTAGATCTAGCAATCGCTTGATTCGTTTGGTTAATTCGTGTGTACAAGAACGTGGTTGTAAGACATTATTCTTACACAAATAAGTACTTCTTTGTTTTGCTTTGCTCGAGGGTTGTTTTGCTTTGATCAAGGGATTTGACATTCGCAAGAGGTACGTTACGCATACTTTCAGTTAATTAATTTATTTGTTATGATCTTTAAGTCTTCCGTTGTGTACTCTTGATGTTTACTTGTTTATTGTATGTTATATATTTTATAAACTCAACAATACTGGTCCAGGTATATGTTGATGACATCATCTTTGGCTCAACAAACTACACTCTTAGCAAACAGTTTGAAAAACTGATGACAAAGAAGTTTGAAATGAGCATGATGGGTGAACTCACATACTTCCTTGGACTACAAATCGAAACCGATAAAGGAATCTCCATCGGTCCAAGAGAAATACACAAGAAATCTCTTGAAGAAATATGAGATATCGACTATGCCTCGGTGAAGACACCAATGGTCCCTCCTAACAACCTTGGACCCGATCTCACCGGCAAGTCAAGAATCAAACCATTTCGGAGGATTGTTGGCTCACCGATGTATCTTACTACTTCGCACCGGACATTCAATTCTCGATCATCTAATAGCAAGATATCGGTCCAATCCCAAAGAATCCCACCTCATCGCAGCCAAAAGAATACTCAGTATTCGAAAGGAACCCCAAGCCTTGGACTCTATTATCCAAAGTGCTGTGGTTTGATCTCAAAGGGTATTCTCGACTGATTATCTTGGTCGCAACATGGATGAAAAAGTACCTCGGGGTCCGTCAATTCCTTGGAGGAAAAGTTGTTGGAGTGCTAAAAGCAACAATCGGTAGCTATGTCTTCAAATGAAGATGAATATGTGGTCTGCTGCAGGATGTCAGTTAATGTTTTATGGATGAAAAGTCAACTCGGTGACTATGACATCCATTACAAAATGGTACCCATCTTCTATGACAACACCAAGTAATTGCAATCTCCAACAACCCCATCCTTCATCAAAGAACCAAACACATTGATATCGATATCACTTCATCGAGACCACATAATGAAAGGAGACATAGAACTCCATTTCATCCCTCATCGAATATCAACTTGCGATATCTTCAACAAACCCTTGGATGAACCTACCTTCGTAAGACCGAAAGTGAATTGGGAATGCTAGACATTGAAAGTCAAGAACTCGAAAACCAATCCTAATCTCGAGAAGTTTTCCCTAAAATGGTTCATCCTTCCAGAACAAAACCTCAAAATAACCCTCTCACTGAATGAGTAAGACTCATTCAGGGACCCTGACTCTTGATATTGAGCATTGAATGAGTAACTAAATGGATCAAGTATTAGTTACTTAAATGTCCTAGGTTGGAAATCACACCAATTAAATATAGGAATATATGTCTTTGTATCTTACTGTCAAGGGTCCCTAATACTTAACTCATCCCACATGGCATTAAATGCCTCCTCTCACATAAAATATCCTGTGGATATTTTATTACTGCAAAAGTGCATTTTCACTGTACACTGCAACTGTTTCCTTGAAAAACAGGATTTTATTGTGGGTAGTGGAGTGGTGGCATTAAATGTGGAAATTCAAAACGTTTTCATAAACCGACTTTACAAATCCACATTTGCGCACAAACTACCCCTCTCAACACTCTATAAATACCCCTTACAAAATCCTTATAAAACACACAAAAGATTTACGCATAAAACTCACAAAATCTCTTTTCAAACCTAAATCTTTGTGTTCTTCAAATCTTTCTCTGAAAAACCTTCTCTCAGAAACTTTACATAAGTTTTCATCAAAACTTGAGAGATTAAAAGCCCTTTGATTGTTCTTGTCAAAATAATTTTCTCAAAACCCTAAAATTTTTAATGGAAATGGCAAGAACACAATCTCTTCATTTGCATCACGGTGAGTAGGTGATCTCGAGAACGTTGAATTTAAAACCAATAATGTCATAGGCAATTTTGAATACCCACAAAATGTCCCACCTATAAGGACATTATGAAATTTTATACAACCCCCACTCGAAACGGCCTTTGTTCGTGTCCTCTATTATGTACCAAAACCTCCTCAATGAGTTTTGGGCTACACCACGACCTATGACCCGTCACCTCATTAAGTTTATTCTTTTAATGAGACAGACCTAAGACCTCTCGTGGAGTATCTCATTAAGTTTATTCTTTTAATGGGAAAGGCCAACACCGGATTACAAAACTTTTGCACCTCAACAGGTTAGACTACAACAAGGGAGTTTATGTCGCCCATCCCGAACCCACCATGTTGAAGGATTGGTTAAAACAAATAGTTTGGATCCAAAATTTTGGACAAGACCCCAATACCAAGAATTCATTTCCTCGGCTTGGAGGATCCTATTCACTTTGTGATTCGGTCCTCTATGGAACCACTCATCCAACGAACAAGTTAATTCTATTCAGTTGATGATGGCATACTGCTTGATGAATGGGGTCACTGTCGACATAGGGGAGATCATTTATAGTGATATCGTAACCAAGCTATTGAGCAAAACTAGGACGAAATACATTTCGTATCCTAGGTTTGTCTCATGTGCTTTGCAAGTGTTACTGGGTTGCAACTATCCTCAGGAAGAAAAATATTGTGCTTTACCTGGCATCCTGGGTCAATCTAACTTTCAAAAGGACCCATCCATTATCACCAATATTGAATTGACGGCCCATATGATTCTCAGTAAACAATCGGAGGGATTGATGTCTCCAAACCCTGCTCCTAAAAGAGAAAGGGAAGTCTCGATCGACTAAGACCAAACCCAAGTCTCAAGGCCCTAAGGCTTCGTGAACACCGCCAAAAGGCAAAGAAAACCCAAGACCGATCCGCCACCCACCGAGACCAAGCAACATCCACCCAGGGACAACGAAGGACACCGATAAATCATAATTAGTGCCCTTGGTCCAAACTACTACTCCCAAGATCCGGAGGAAACATACAACCCGTTGGTAGGGAAGCGCCCACTTCGCCCAAGGATGACATTAGCAAATCAAAGCCTTTGTTTGAGGGCACACCGAATGATCCCAAAGACTCGGAGGAACCAAACAACCCACGATAGGGATATCACTTTCAAGTGACTCGCTAAAGGCACCGAGAAAACCCATAAGTGTCTCGGGGGTCTCGTGGGGACAAAGACTCGGAGGAAAGGAACAACCCGCCGATACGGAACCCATCACCAATCCCGACTCCGAGAGAGGCACTGTAAACGCCCGCCAAAGTACGTGGGGTTAACGGGACAAAGACTCGAGGGAAATATACCACCCGCTGATATGGAACCCATCACCACCTCCTTGTTAACTGTTGCTGATGTTGCTGACTTTCTATTTTCTGAAGATGAACTTGCTGACAGTGATGATGAAATTCTATCAGCATGAGAAGAAGTGGACACTGATGTTCAAGCTGAACAAGAACATCATCCTGATCCACAAGTGCCTAAGGAGTCACCATTTCAGCCTGAAGCCAATGACTCTGACTCTTCTTCATCCAGCTCTGATGAATTCAGCCAGTTTGATAATATTCTTCCAATCACTGAAAGGCAGCTAGTTATGTGGATCACCAAAGCCTCAAGAAAGCTATATTCTGGGGTCACTGAAACTTTATGGGATCAACACATTGAAACCGCTGCCAGCTATGCTGATCTGAAAGCTGAAGTTCTTGATTTCAACACCAACACAGATGAGCACAGGGATTTGATGTATGACAATCTTCACAGACTGGATGAAAACTTGGCTAAATTTCTCAGACACCTTCAGGGTGTTGGCACAAAGATAGATGAAATCGAGAATCATCAAAGAAGACCCGCCGCTTAACTCTAAAGTGTTTGAGGCTACCGAGGCTTACTTGAAACAATCATCCAAATTTCACTAACCGATCGAGACGCCAAATCGCAAATGTTCGTGGTCTTCAATCTTTAGTCCGTCTCTTCAAGCTACATTGGGCTCTTTGGATACTCGGTGGCTACTCGCTCGTGCATCTTTTTCCTTGGCACGAATCTTGGGCCCAGAATGACCGCTGGAAGTATCTCGGGAAAATTTGGAAGCAAAGGTCATCGCTATTCAAATAGATACTTGGATATCAAGGCAATGATCACCGAGATTTATCAGCCTTTAAGGGTCAAGCCGCCGACTCCTCGATGCCACCTATAACTCTTGCCCTCACTCACGCTACTGACAGCAGCTTGAGGAGGAGAATACATTAAAGAAACTCCTTCTCACACCGAGGGGAGCCAACACCACCGCCTCAGTAGCACCCATTTCATCAATCCCACCCTTATCATCAACAACAACAATGGCTATGACAAGCATACACCCATCACAACAACAACACCACCAGTGGTAGCATCATCATCTTCCTTAGGCGGGACAAAGGAAAGGCATAATGCAAACTCCGAGCCCGAGAAGATTCCCTACAAGATCGGCGACACTAAATACCGCTCACACCACAACAAATAAGTGCTTATCTTGCAAAAGAAGAAAGGATACAAAACTTGCGAGGAAGAAAGAAAAGCGAGAAGCATCGTAAAAGTTGTCGAGGAAGTCGAGAACATAGGAATTAATCCTAAGAAGCTTCAAAAGGTCGAGCAGACAAAAGTTCAAGGATGCCAGGCTGACTAAGATGGTGAAATGAAAAAAAGTTGGATGAAAAGAACAAGAAAAGCTGCAGATCATCGTGCAAGAATTGATCACTACAACCGTCAATGACTAATAGAAGGCTGCCGAGAAGATCACTAATGTCGAATCATCCTAAGTCTAAACCGTTGGCAATGAACGCTCTGTGGGGATGACAAAGACACTTTGAAGTTCATGATCCCTAAAATTCACCGACTTTGGGATCACCGAACTCGATGAACTGGGTCCATTAATTGAAAAGAATCAAAATATGGTGGTTAAGGAGTGATGAAGATGCTTAGTAAAGGTATGAAAGATCGAGGATGCACCAAGACAACTGGGGATTCACCGCTTTAATCGCACTACAAGAATCTCAACCTCACCATCACAGGCAAAAGAAAGAGGTTGAGTTCCGACTGAGATCAAAGTGCACGGACTCGAATGCAACAGGGAGCTGCCAGAAGGTGTAAAGTTCGTGAACTGTCTGGTGATTGAAAAGCCTGAAAGAGGGCTATTTTTCATTGATGTCTATGGAAACCCAGCTTTCCAAAGATGGAGTGATATTGATCTTGTAAGGGTAGGAAACATGGCAGGTTACATACAGTGGCCTCTCAAATCAACTCCCCTAAAAATGTCAGGTTCTGCAAAGACTTGAATAAGAAATTAAGAGAACACTCTGACAAAGAAGCACTCCTCAAGAAGAAGCCTAAACTTGAAGAACTGGGAATCCATCTTGATTGACATCATTTTGATTTATCTTTTTGTACTAGTGATAGGAACCATGTAATGTGATCAATAAAAGATGTATGTTTTGTTAAAATACTCAGTGTTCCTTATTGTATTAATTAGTACATTCGATGTAAGAAGAAGCCATTTTCTCACTTACATCGATCAAACACTTAGGCTATTTGTATATCCAAATAGGGGAGACTGCTGGTTTAGTAAATACCCAAACCCTTAATCTAGGATTTGAATTGAAAATAGCCCAAGTATTTAGACCTTTTAACAACAACAGTCAATCGAGCGATAGTCTCTCGGTGAGCCATCTTCGAGATACTCAAGACGAGGCAACAAGGAAGTCTCTCCACTCAAGAAGGCGGAACTTAAAGGGTGAAGATCGAGTCAAGAAGAAGATGGTGGATTCGGTGGTGATGACAATAACTCATCAATCCTAAGACTCTCTCCAACTACTTATATCAAGACAAACCTGAAGTAGAAGATCAAGGATATGAAGATCAAGAATGAGCGGGACAAGGCGGGATAAGTTTGAATCGATAAGACGAAGTCCTTATCAACCAAAGTCAACTTTCCACGAATGGCAAAAGATCGGGGCTCTGTGTCACCGACCTTAGGAAAGCGATCTTGTCTCTTACCTAAAATAGTCTCAGAATGAGACAAAATACATCGATATTTTGTCTTCCGTAAGGTGTCGGTTGTCACTTAGGAAAGAGTTAAAACTCATACATGTATAAATAGCATAAGAGATGGAGTGATAGATTAAGCTTGTTAATTGTAAAACACACACGCAAAGCCATCCTTTCACTCCTCCAAACACAACTTAATCCCCGAGAAAGCTCGGTGGGTACTTGTAGTTTTGCTCAAAATTAGCCCGAGCTTGAGAGAGTCACCAAACTTGTCATTTCAATCCCAAGTCTTGTTCATAAGTACTTGGATAACATATTCTTTTGATTGATTTCTAATAAAGAATATGATGTTGAAAATTACTCAAGGTGTTTTACTTACGTTAATTTCAGGTCATTGTTCACTATTAATTTGTTTAAGTACTTAATTGTTTTAAACGATAGTGAATAGGAACAACATACATCCTAAAACATATATATAAATATATCTAACTCGTTTTGGCGTAAAAATATTTAGAGTGGGTTTTAGATTCATTTTGCCGACTCAAATTTGGGACAACATCAAGTGTTCTTGTTTCTAACTTTTAAGGCAAAATACCAACAAATAAGTGTATATATGAGATGTAATGAACATACAATATAATGGTATGTAAATGTAATATGAGTATGAAAACTGAGTTTTAAGGGTGCTTACAAAGATGATGTTGGAGGATGAACACAAAAGAATCACAAACATTTAATGAATAAACCCTTAACCAAGCTTCCAAAATACCAAGTTTGTGCTAGTCTAATGAACAAAGACCAAGTTTTCTTGCTTTTCTTCTCCTTTCCAAGTGAGCCCTAATTTTGTATCTCGTATGTGAGTGTTTGAGTTTGGGTTGAAATGTGAATAAACTATATACAAGTTCAAGTTTAAGTAAAGTTTAATTTGGTTGGTCTTAAAGCCCTTTAGGACACAATAATAACTAGTTAGTCATTTTTGGTATATTGAGTGTACGTGTGTGTGTGGTTTGGCTGTGTAAGAAGGATCAAGGCAAGCATGGGATGTTTTCTTGATATTCTACATGGTCACAAGATAACTTAGTATGAAGAGTTAAGCATAATTGGAGATGTAGTGAAATAAGATAAAAAGTGAAATTAATTCTTTCTTCTTTGGGGTAAGGGACAGCCAAGGCAAAGGGAGTGAGAAAAAATGAATCAAACTTTGAATTATAATCATACATGTATGTATGTATAAAGTAAGGTGGTAAGGTTATTTCATGCATACAAATGATGTAAGCGTGAAACGTAGATGTTTTACATAATTTGTAAAATAAAATGCAAAGACACATAAAACATGATCGTAAAAGCCATATAGTACATATCTAACGTATATTAGACTTTTTTTATGCTAGTTAACGTTTAGAATCATTCTTCGGGTTACGCGATCTGACTTAACGGTTATACGTAAAAGTGAAATTTCAAGTATCCACAGTAAATAGTTTTGAGTTTGAGGTTGAGTAAGGACCTGAAAAATGCGGGTTGTTATAGTTGATCTTTCAAATTTATTCAAGGATGTTTGGATAAAAAGAGTACAACGAGATTTCCTGTAAATTACATAAATATCACGACGGTTTGTCGATTTTTCACATTTAGTCACTGAATTTTTTTTGACAATTTCAGTCATTAAGGTTTCAAATTGTTACAGATTCAGTCCAATTGCATTCCATAAATGGTGTGATTTTGCTAAAATTACATAAATGGTCACTGAAGTTGACTGAATCTGTAACAATTTAAACCTTAAATGGTCACTGAATTTTTTTTTGACGCGGAACGTTTGACTATTACTTTTCCTCATTTAAACTCTTCAATAAACGAAAAGACTATGACATTTGAACGTTGACAAATCTTTGTTATAACATGTACTCGATTAATTTTTAAAACAATGGCACAAGATTATAACAAAACATCATTTTGTTGTTGTAACACGGGCTGACGTCGTCGCCTTATAAGCTGCGACGCCATCACCCTTTAATCCGTGACTCAAAACACATTTCAGATTTAACACGCGATGACTCGTGGATTTAAACTCGACGCCGTCTCAACGGGTCCAGACGCCGTCACACAAAAGCGTGACGCCGTCCGTTCTCTGGACTGCACATTTTGACAAAGAAACCGCACAACCATTATTAACTCATTTCGACTCAAACCATCATTTAGACCCTTTCAACATTGATCAATCATCTTGATAACTATGACCAATATTCTAAAAACATATTTAGCATTACTTGACCCATTTATATCCAAAATAGGTGAGATTATACTCTAACCCAAACACCCTTTTTATTATAACGACTATGAACTATACAAATTATAAAAGACTCTCGGGGGTACAAACTTATCACTTGAGCTCGGTGTCTACCTAGCTCCTAATATCATGTATTAGTAACTTTCTTGATCAAACCATGAATCAACATCCAATCCAAGCCTTAGCACTTCCAATACACATGAACCTACAAGAACATAGCAACTATAACATGTAAGCGGTTACACTTAGTAAGTAATTGGCTAATACATGTTCAATATGTCCATCATTATATATATATATATATATATATATATATATATATATATATATATATATATATATATATGTATATATATATATATACACACACACACACACATCACAAACATATAATCATAACACGCAACTATTCAATTAGCACGTAAGGCATCTAACACATACCTTAGCCATTTAATAATTCCAACATATCTATAATCATCCAATATCAAGTATCAAGGTCAATACGCCTTTAAAGTATCTATAACCACTTGGCACAACATTGTAATCACATACTATAACAATTTCATATCAAACATATAGTAACCAAGTTACTTACCTTAGCTAGCCAAGCTAAGCTATGATGAGATTATCATCATCTTCCATCATCTACATTATCAACATCATCCAAAGCTAACATCCTTAACACACTTAAAACATCATCAATTAATCATAGCTATGGTTTACACAACCATTTGGCTTACAAAAATAACTTCTAATCATCATATATTGATTATGTGATGATTCAACCCATAGATTACTCAACTTTTATCTATAATAGAATTCATCCAAAATTACTATAATTCTTTATAATCAAACCTTATATTCATAATATGATCATATTCAATTTACCCATTTACTCTAAATTACTCAAAAAGGGTTTCACCCAATTAATCTATAATTTCTCAATTAGTGTTTAAAAACATCATTACCCAAAACCCCTAACTTGGGCACATGAACCCTAAATCTTCAATTAAGTATACTTACCTTGCAAGGATCATCTCTGTAACTTCCCATTAGGGAAGGAACCCTTAAGTCATCATCAATTGGTCCACAAGACGAACCCATATTTTCCCTCCATTCTTCTAAACCGACTTCAATAATCCTCAAGAACTTTTGATAAAATCTGCATTTTAATACTTGAAGCTTTCTTCATTTTAAAGCTATTTCACCCTTTGACACTTTTGGTCCCTCAAGCCCTTTTCTTTCTATTTTGGCCACAAGATACTTATATTAAGTTTAATATATGGCAACTTAGGTCCCCCTCATTTATATAACTTTAACATAATATTTATTAATTATTTGTTTGACTATCGGGTTAACTAGTCAATCCCGTCAAGTCCTTAGACCATATTCATCTAGGGTAGGACCTATTTGTATTTCGGGATACGGGTGTAACAATAGTCACCATTTATGTAATTTACTCTAAAATTTAAATGTTTAAACTTTGACAAATTTTCTTTGTTGTTTCAAAAACAAATCAAGAAATTAAAAAATTTGTAAAAAATATTTGCTAAAAACTAATGACAATTAATCAAGAAGGATTAGCATCAAACATAAACTTAATCATAATCAATGTTAATTGCTTGTGGTGATATTCGTTTTTGTACTTGAGCTTAATCAAAATGATTTGACTTTTGTACAATTTATTGCAAAACTTGTGATTATACTTGTTGACTTACAATCAATGCAGATTGTAACTAGTTCTTAGCAGAGTGAAGACTTGTGGACATTACCGTTCATAACTCATACTTCAAGGTTATGGCTTTTACTCACATTCATAGTAAAACAAATTTACATTGTTTGAAAACTGTGGAATGAAACTTGCAATACTGGGAAGTAATGTTCCAGGTATCGAGATCAAGTTCAAGGATTATTTAGTGAATACTTAAAGTCATCAATGATGTTGAATCTAAAAGGTAACACAGTTTAAACATCTAAAGTAGTTTGATAAAGAAGATATGATTTGTCTTCAAGGTTTTGGTTTCTCATATGTTTGATCAAGAACGGTAAAGATTGATGAGATGCCCGAAAATGATGAAGAGGGGATACAACAACAAAGTTTTGAAGTAATTGGTAGTGTCTCATGAAGCATAACTCCAATTAATGGCATTACTTCAAATATTAAATGATCACTCCTCAAAAAAGTCAAATCTCGTCATCAACGACAAACCGATCAAGATTAAAGGTCTCAAGCCTTTCAAGATCAATACTTCAATAACATCCTATACAACAATTTAATCAACAGACAAAATGCTACAAAGAATATATCAAACAAAATAAATATTTTTGTGAAACATTAAAATCTTCAAAGAAAGAAAGTATGATAGTCTACAAGAAGCTGGTTGATCAAGTTGAGTAGATAATTCAAGCTTTCAAAGTCGAACTTTCGAGATGAAATGAAAAAGCGTCTACTCAAGATTGTTCGAGAAATTTCAATGAATATTCAACATCAACTTTCTTAAGATTCGAAGAAGTTGTTAGTTTGAGGAGGAGCGGATTCATAAACTACAAAGAACAAAAAATAAAATGACTAAACTACTCTCGTGTGCCAAAAATGTGACTGGAGATAACGAGATGGCATAATGGTCGTTATAGTTTTAGACTAGCGGTGAGCAACATTTAAAATGTTTTTTTTGGGGGGACTACGATAATTTTGTCGAAATTTGGACTATACATGAAATCTGCAAAAGCCTTGGGGACTATACATGTAATTTACTCAAAAAAATAACAATGTTCATTATTTAAAATTGAAAAAATAAATAATAAATAAATAAAAAGGTGAAACATCCGAGCTTGAAGTTAAAATTTAGGGGTAATTCTGAGACAGTCCGGTCGCTCAAAATGGTGGGCTTTTTTAGACTCGCTTTAGTGGTTTTTTTGAAATAGATCGAGCAACTTGCGACTTTTTAAGTTTTAATATCAAGGCAACATGTGTCACCCAATAAAGTCGCGCCCAATCATTGTTGTAATACTTTTGTAAGAGCTAACTAAGTGTACTTTTTGAGCGAAATATATCCATCGACTTTTCCATGCTTTGAGCGACCTTTATTTTGTCATTTTCTATTAAAAAAGTCAAACTTTGAAAAATATTATTTTATTTTTTTTGCCCCTTCCCAATGTTGAGCAACCTGCTTGATACTTTAAAGGCTTTTTTTAGTTTTCCCCTCCCTCTCCATCAAAAAACACATACAACGCAAAAAAAAATGAAACACCCAATCCATTCTTCCATTTCATATAATTTCCCATAAGGCCATAACCACCACCACCCACTATCCAACCACGAGTCGACCGCCACCACCCACTATCCGACCACGAGCCGAACACCACCAACCCACCACGAGAGAACCAGCACAACTGAACCATAAGCTGATTTTTTAGGTTCTTTTATACTTTTTCTTTTTAGATCTGTATATATATCAAGTTTTTGAATGTTTATTTTTATAGATCTATGTATTGTTTTTACTTTTTTGAGTTTTTATAACATTTTTGAATTCTCTTTTTTTAGTTTTTTATCGCTACCACTGTTGTCGACGGAATCCTTTTGGCGCCGCCTTAATCTTCGCCGCTGCCACCACCGGAGCACATTGCTATCGCTGGTGAATGAATGGTTTCTTCTTAAAGTTTCTTGGTAAATTTATGTTTTCAGGTTTATCGTGTATGAGTAAGGATCAGATGAGAAATAAAATTAAAATGAGAAGATTGAGAAGAAACCACAACCGCATATTTCAGATGCACCTGAAAATATAGATACATCTCCTCTTATATTTCTCTCCCTCATTTGAAATGCGTGGCTAATATTTTTCTCATTATTCTCATTTCAATTTATCTTCTCACTAGATCTATACTCTATCGTGTATTTCAAAGTTTGTTGGCAGTTTGTAAGTTTATGTAATTTTTGTTGTAAAACTTATGTAAGTTTGTGTATTTTGTTGATAGAAAGTCCGATTTATAACTTTGTTTATAATTTAGTTGTGTAGATTTTGTTGTAAGTTCTCTGTGTAAAGTTTGTAATTTAAATTTGGTTTGTTGTACCTTTGTATAGTTTTTTTAGTAAATTGTTGTAGATTTTTGGTAAATTATTTGTCTAAATTTGGGATTTTTTCTTTATAGATTTGAGATGTAATTTTTTTAATAAAATTTGAAAGTTTTCAAAATTTAAAAACTCCTTGATATTGCTTGTATTTTTGCATTATTGAGGCTATGTATTATTTGAAGCCTATAATTAATTCTTTTTTCTTCCATAAAACCATGATATGGATGCATTTGGAAGCTCATAGTGATAAAAACTTGGTACAACAGTTTATTTTTGTATTGGCTGTGAAAAAAAAAAGAAAAGGATGGTTAATTGTGAAAACTTTCCGCTTTTCAAAAATTTTCACGTTCAAAAAACATTGAGCCTATACAAACGTAGTATGGGCAAAAGTTCATCTCAAATTTACCATAGATCCAATGAACCAATAATAGCCATTCATTTTTAAAAAAAATAAACTTTCACCCTTTTTTTAAAAATTAAATATCTCGCAAACTGTTAATTGTTATGCAATAAAAATCATACCATCGTGACGAGAATTAAATTATCTTTCTATAGATATGCATTACTATATATTTTTAACGATTTTTTTTTTCAAAATTTGTAAAAATCATATATGATTTGTGAAAATCATATATGATTCGATTTATAAAAATCATATATGATTTTTGAAAATCATGTATGATTTAACAAATCATATATGATTTTTCTGGGCGGAATTTTTGAAAAAAAATATTTGTCGAAAATATAGAAAAGTGCATATTTATAGAAATATAATTTAATTCTCGTCGCGATGGTGTTTTTTTTTATAGTTTGAAGATTTACCGTTTGCAATATTTGTTATTTTAAAAAATAAAGGTAGAAAAATGATTTTTTGTTAACTTTGATTAAAAATAAATAGCTAAGATTGATTTATTGGATCTATGGTAAATATGAGATCTATATTGATTTCAACTCACGTAGTATGTGCTTTATTGTAAAAAATTTAGTTTTTGAAAATGTTGGACAAACCCATAGCCTGGCTTCAGCTATTTAAAAAAAAAGAGATTTGACAACTCGTATTTTTCTAAGTTTGACTTTTTAGTTGGAAAAAAAAAGTCGCTCAAAATACTAAGTCGTAAGTCGCTTATGTTGCTCAACATTGAAAAGAGGCAAAAAGAATAAGATAATATTTTTTGAAGTTTGACATTTTTAGTGAAAAATGACAATAGAAAGTCGCTCAAAGTATGAAAAAGTAGCTGGATATATTTTGCTCAAAAAGTACACTTAGTTAGCACTTACAAAAGCATTATAACTATGATTGGACGTCACTTTATTGGGTGACACATGTCGCTTTGATATTAAAACTTAAAAAGTTGTAAGTCCGTAAAGTGAGTCTAAAAAAGCCCGTCACTTTGAGCGACCAGGCTATTCTCAAAATTAGCCCTAAAATTTATCCTCTCTTTATGTGCTTGAAACATCATGGAGCTTGAAGTTAAAAACATGGCCTCCTACGTGCTTCATTTTCACATTGACAAACTGTAAATTAATCCTCTACAACAACAAGACGCTCACTTATCCTTAAACTCAAACCCCAAAAAAAACAACCCAATGCAACACAGACATCACGACCTTGATGCGCAACGGCCAACGCGTTTTCCAAACCATGACTCACCGCACTTCCGTTTCATGGAACGCCATCGTCTCTGGATACTTGGCGAATAATAACTTCACTCTTGCACGCCAACTGTTCGACGAAATGCCTAATGAGACATATTGTTTCGTGGTACATGTCGAATGGTAATCTGGTGACTGGGTCCAACTAGGACGTTGTTTGATCAAATGCCGTTCAAAGACGCCGTTTCTTGGAATGCCATCTTTTGTCCGGCTATGCTTAGAGTGGAGTACGTCGAAGAGGCGCGAAGGTTTTGATATGATACCGACGAGTGTAGGAATTCCATTACGTGGAATGGGATACTTCTTTGCGTATGTGCGAATCGGGAGGTTGTTTGAGGCTAATAATGAGGATAATTGGGTGTGATTTTGTGGAACTGTTTTGATGCGGATGCGGATCAAGAACCGGTATCCACCGACGACCGTTGATTATCCGTGAGCTATGCATGCATTGGTTTATTTCAAGTGGAGATTTCTTTCCTTTTCTAAATTTAGTAATTGCATAATAACCAATCTTTGATTGATTGGGATTTGATGTATTTTCCTTATTTGGTGGTTGGAAGACTTTTTATTGTTTTGTGTTTTTCTTTGAGTAGACAGAGACTTTTTGAATGAATAATTGAGATTCTTATCTCCGTTCTTTTCTTTCTCTATTGTTGTGTTCTTTCATCTTCGATCCCTATCAAGTGGTATCGCCAGGATCCGACGATCATGGTGGGTAGAGGTCGACCTACACGTAACGCCACACGTCAGGGTGGAGCGCCGGATGCTCCAGTTGTGAACCGCGACCCACGAGATATTGAAGAAATCGAGCGACTACAACAACGGATTAGAGCATTGGAACTTCAACAGGATGAGCGCAATGAGGAAACCGAGTCAGAATCTGTCGTCTGGGACGATGGTTTTGACGGAGAGCAGAATCCTTTTGCCCGTCGTCCGCTGCCGCAACTCCGACAGCAAAATCGCAACGACATCCTCCGTTCTTTGGGGGTACGCGTTGAGATTCCGGAATTTGAGGGAAAAGCACAACCAGACGACTTCATCGACTGGTTGAGTAATGTGGAACGTGTGTTTGAACTCCGGGATATTCCGGATCCTCTCAAAGTTAAAGTTGTCGCCATTAAATTGCGCAAATACGCATCTTTGTGGTGGGATCACGTAAAGAAGAAGCGACTTCAACAGGGTAAATCGCGGGTTGAAACATGGGAAAAAATGAAGAAACTTCTATGTGCAAAATTTTTACCCATCAATTACAGGCAAGATGCATTTTTTGAATATCATAGTCTACTTCAAAACAACTCTTCCGTCGAGCAGCTCATCGCAGATTTTGATCGATTACGCATGCGTTATGGGCCGATGAAGACGAAGAACAAGTAATTGCCCGATTCTTGGGGGCGTTGCGTCCCGACGTGGCCGATATCGTCCAGTTACAACAGTTTTGGACCCTCGATGACGTCTTTCGTCTTGCACTTAAAGTTGAAAAACAACTTAAGGGTAAGACCCGTGTCATTCCTCCTCGGAACCAACCACCCGTGCGATCTTCTATCGCATCCGGGACACAAACGGGGGCTGCTCCTATGAAGCCATCAGTAGGTACCTCCATGGGAGATGCGAACCAATCGGGGACACGACGTTGTTATAAGTGTCAAGGCTTGGGTCATTATGCTCGAGAATGTCCAAACAAGCAACTTGTTACTTTTGTTGATGATACGTGTGTTTATGATACTGATGGGGAAGACGATGTTGCACATCATGACCAACAAGTTTTGTACCCGGACCGAGGAGAAGCGTTAGTAGTGCAACGAGTCCTCTCTACCACCGTTGACAAAACGACCGATGACACCCTTTGGTTACGTAACAACATTTTCCGCACTAAATGTACAGCAAAAGGCAAGGTGTGTACGGTTATTATTGACGGGGGTAGTTGTGAAAACATGGTAGCAACGACTATGGTGGACAAGCTTGGGTTACCGGTTGAAGACCACCCCGAACCTTACCAGTTAACGTGGCTAAAAAAAGGAAACCTTGTCCGTGTGACTAAACGTTGCTTGGTACAATTTTCGATTGGCAATAAATATAAAGATGAGGTGTGGTGCGAGGTTATTTCTATGGATGCATGTCACTTGTTGTTGGGCCGTCCATGGCAATATGACCGCCGAGTCAAACATGATGGTTTTCGCAACACTTATAGCTTCAAGAAAGATGGTCTCAACATTGTCCTTGCTCCCTTGACATTAAAGATTCTTCTACGTAAGCTCTCATTCTTACAAAATCGAAATTTTGGAGTATTCTAAACACATTGCACCACCTTTCTTACTTGCTCTAGTGGTGTGACGCACAACCGATTGACCGATTACACCCGCAAATTGTACCATTAATATCGAATTCATCGATGTTTTTCCTAATGATATTCCAAAGGGTCTTCCTCTTATGCGTGACATTCAAAGATTGTATTGACTTTTACCGGTGCAAGTCTTCCGAATAAACACGCCACCGGATGAACCCCAAAGAATATCGGAGCTCCACCGACAAGTGGCGAACTCCTTGAAAAGGGCTAATTCGAAAGCATGAGTCCATGCCGCGTCGCGGCGTTGCTTGTTCCCAAACATGGAGGTGCTTATCGTATGTGCATCGATAGCCGAGTCATTAATAAAATCACCATTAAGTATCGGTTCCCTATTCCACGGTTTGAGGACCTGTTGGATCGATTACATGGAGCTAAGATTTTCTCAAAAGTCGATCTCCGAGTGGGTACCACCGATTCGCTTCTGACCCGGTGATGAGTGGAAAACCGCGTTTAAGACGCGGGATGGCTTATACGAATGGATGGTTATGCCGTTCGGTCTCTCCAACGCTCCCAGCACCTTTATGCGACTTATGAACCATGTTTTTAAAGCTTTTATTGGCAGATTCGTGGTCGTCTACTTTGATGATATTTTGATCTTTAGTCAAAACACCCAGCAACATTTAGAGCACCTTCGTGATGTTTTCACTGTCCTTCGTGATCAACAATTATTCGCCAACCGTATGAAGTGCCATTTTCTCACGTCTGAAGTTGTGTTCCTTGGGTATTTGATTTCGGGTGACGGGATCCGAATGGATGAGACTAAAGTAAGCGCTATTACTCATGGCCTACTCCAAAGTCCTTACATGATGTTCGTAGTTTTCATGGCTTAGCATCTTTTACCGACGTTTCATCCGCAACTTTAGCACTCTTGTTGCACCCATCACCGAATGCTTGAAAGGTGGGCATTTTGTGTGGACGGAAGCTGCAAATAAGGCCTTTGAAGACCTTAAACACCATGTCACTAGTGCCCCGGTATTGGCCCTCCCAAATTTTAATGACGTTTTTCAAGTTGAGTGTGATGCATCGGGACTGGGCATCGGTGGAGTTCTGAGCCAAAATAATCGCCCCATTGCTTTCTTTAGTGAGAAACTTAATGAAACGAGACGGCGATATAGTACATACGATAAGGAATTCTATGCTATTATTAGAAGTCTCGAATATTGGCGGCATTACTTGTTACCCGGTGAGTTTATTCTTTTTTCTGATCATCAAGCATTACGACATATCCAGGGTCAAGCCAAACTCGACCCAAGGCATGCTAAATGGGTTGAATACCTTCAAGATTATTCTTTTGTTATCCGACACAAAGCGGGTTCCTCCAACACGTCATAGATGCTTTGAGCCGTCGTCACTCGCTTCTTGACATCGATACAACTACAAGTACAAGGTTTTGATTTATTCGACACTTATATCATGATGACCCAGATTTCACAACTGCTTGGAAAGGCTGCCAAAGCGTCCCTATCACGAGTTTACCAAACAGGATGGTTTTTTGTTTAAAAACAATCGGTTATGTGTACCGCGTTGCTCACTCCGTGACGCCATCATCTTAGAATATCATCAAGGGGGTTTAGGGGGACATTTTGGAAGGGATAAAACAGTGGGTCTCATAAGAGATCGTTTCTATTGGCCTCATTTGGTGAAGGATGTTTCCCGGATTTTGGAACGATGTCGAGTTTGTCACATTGCCAAAATGCATCATACCAATGCGGGTCTGTACACTCCACTTCCGGTACCGGATGGACCTTGGGAAGATGTTAGTCTTGATTTTGTCTTGGGCCTTCCACTTACACAGCGAAAGAAAGACTCAATTATGGTGGTTGTCGATCGGTTTTCCAAAATGGCTCACTTTGTGCCATGTGCAAAAACGTACGACGCGAGCCAAGTCGCCCGTCTTTATTTCACCGAGATTGTGCGTCTACATGGTATTCCCAAAAGCATTACCTCGGACAGAGACGTGAAGTTTGTGGGTCACTTTTGGCGTACCTTATGGAAGCGTTTGGGTTCTAGGCTACAATTTAGTAGCTCATACCATCCCCAGACGGATGGTCAAACCGAAGTTACTAACCGTACTTTGGGTAATCTCCTTCGCAGTCTTGTTGGTGACAACCCTAAACAGTGGGATTTGGTGCTACCCCAAGCAGAATTTGCCTACAACCGATCGAATCACGGGTCTACGGGTAAGAGTCCGTTCTTTATTGTTTATGGTCGAAATCCTTTTACACCTCTTGACCTCACCCCGTGCCCCGGAACCGAGCATTATAGCGCTGAGGGTGAAACGCGCGCAAAACAAATACAAGAACTCCATATGCAGGTGCGTGATCAAATTATACAACATAATCTGCAATATCAACAACGCGCGAACAAGCATCGTAAACGAGTTGTGTTTAAAGAAGGTGATCTTGTGTGGATACATTTGCGGAAGGAGCGTTTTCCGAGGTCTCGTTTTGGCAAACTTCAGCCTCGTGCGGATGGGCCATTTAAAGTTCTACAACGTATCAATGATAATGCGTATAAACTTGATCTACCGGGAGACTATAATGTATCAGCAACCTTTAATGTTGCTGACTTACAGCCTTACGTTCCAGCTGATGGCGATGTTGCTATGGACTCGTGGTCGAGTCCTTTTCAAGCGGGGGAGGATGATGCGGATGCGGATCAAGAACCGGTATCCACCTGACGACCCGGTTGATTATCCGTGAGCTATGCATGCATTGGTTTATTTCAAGCTGGAGATTTCTTTCCTTTTCTAAATTTAGTAATTGCATAATAACCAATCTTTGATTGATTGGGATTTGATGTATTTTCCTTATTTGGTGGTTGGAAGACTTTTTATTGTTTTGTGTTTTTGCTGAGTAGACAGAGACTTTTTTTGAATGAATAATTGAGATTCTTATCTCCAGTTCTTTTCTTTCTCTATTGTTGTGTTCTTTCATCTTCAGATCCCTATCATGTTTGATGGGCGGGTATGTGAGGAAGAGGAGGTTGGGTGATGCGAGGCTGCTTTTTGATAGGTTTCGTTGAATGCTATAACATGACATATTCACAGATTCTATGAAGCGTTTGGTATGAACTCTGTACTCATATATAATTATATATAAACCTTAACAAATAAAAACACATGCTATAACATTCTTGTGACAATTTTCTTTTTCTAATTAAACATAAGATAAAATAAGATTCGGTGGAAAATAATAAAGCTGAAAAATGAGATAAGAAAGCAACAACTGATCGATTTGATACATAAAGTTAGGGGTGTGCACGGTTCGGTTTGGGTCGGTTTTTGGCTAAAACCGAAACCGAACCACAATGTTCGGTTTTTGTAGAACCCAAAACCGAAACCGTTCGGTTTTTGGCGGTTCGGTTTTTTCGGTTTGTTATCGGTTTCGGTTCGGTTTTTCGGTTTTTTCGGTTTCTAACCGTTAATATTTGGGTATGGCCAAATTATATCAACAAACTTGTTTTACGTACAAAATTAGTTATTTTTCTTTACTTTTTTAAACATGAAATAAAATAAGATTCGGTGGAAAATAATAAAGCTGAAAAATGAGATAAGAAAGCAACAACTGATTCGATAGATAAAGTTTCCACTAAGTTATGTCTGCAAGGATTTATATTTGTATCCAAAATTTATATGTCCATTTATTCAGTTTTTTTCCACGTACAGTACGTGAGTTTAGCATATATTTTTTTTTGTTTGCTGATATAAATGAATTATGCATTTATACCATCTCTTCTCTTATTCGGATCATGTGATTTTCAGCTTCCACTATGTTTTTTTTCTATCCCTCACGATATTTACCTTTCTGTGATAACTGTTGTAATCTAAATCTAATCACGATGCAACGCACCCGATCTAATAGTTGTTATCATCAACATTAAAATAGTTATATAACTATATTGTAAATCACATTTAATGCAAAGAATTTTCTTTTTAGACTGATTAAAAAAAAAAAATGATATATATAAAAGAGTTATTAAAAACAGGTAAACCGTATTATCTTAAAAAGCATGAGCCATTTTCAAAATGCAGCAACAATTATTTTGAAAGAAAAGGAAATAACATAGAGATATTTCAATGCCCATATTCCTAACCGCACACAAAAAGCAATGATTGGTTTCTCAAATATACCATTCTTTTTTCACAGTTGAAAAATATTAGTATTCACATAAACATGTTTACAAAGCAGCTGCACTCTCAGAAAGAAGAACAAGGTACCTTTTTGTTTAAGTTTTATACAAAACTATCTATTACTTAAATCTATATTCTGATCAAAGCATGTGTAGAAGATCATGTTTGTTTTACTACCAAACAAGTTAATAAGTATGCAAATGTTTAAGGGTAAAAGCTTAACACTCTAAAGTTAAGCTGTCAAAGAATTATGATTTTGGAGGATTAACCTTTTTCATAATATATTCAATTCTGTTTATATGCCTCTAGAACTCCCTTTCGATCAACTGTACATATGTTTAAGGGTAAAAGCTATAATTGAACTACACATGTTCAGAAATGTCATATTAGACGAACACTATATAGTTGAAGCCATTAAAAGACAATATGGATGTCATGAACGTTTGGAAAATAAAGAAGCCAAAATTTTGCTAATTTTGATATGATGGGAGTTGTAATCATGTAAAGTTTTTTGGTTAAGAGTGTGGAGCAAGCTAGTTCAATCGCGGATGTTAACGTTATTTTCAGCAACTTGTTCTTCCTTTCGTCCTCGTTCAATTTGCTTATAGTTGGGTGAAATTAATGTCATTGACTGATAAGGAAATGATTAATGAATATGCTTAATCAAATATATAGCAGTATCTATATTTGGTTTGTTTTGCTTTATTATATTGTTTAGTTGGAAAACATTATATTAACAACATTTGGACTCCTATAGCTACCAACCTGATATTGATATTAAGCCTGCTTTTGCACTAAAATTTTAGAACTTTAACATGAAAACAGTTTGCTATGCTTCGACCAAAAGGTCGGAAACAATGGTTACCCAAATAAAAAGTTACGTGATAGTTAAAATTGATAATTTGAAAAAAAAAAAGAAAAAAAAAAGTCCAGTTTGTGCCAACTGATAGTAAAAATAAGAAAGCTTGAATGACTGCTAGTTCTTTAAATTGTCTGATTGTTTTGTGTGTTTTGTAGGTCTCACTAAAAGCTAATATTCCGAGTAATGGAGTTTGTAACCGCATTCATTGGTCCTGTTGTTGAATCTTTGATGAAGCCTGTCAAGAAACATTTGGGCTATATCTTTTCCTCAACAAACAACGTCAGGAGCATGAATTCTAGATTGAAGCAATTGGATGGTAGAAGCATTGATGTCAAAAAGCACATGGAAACAAACAATACAAGTCAACTGGAGATACCTACTCGGGTACCAGGTTGGTTGAAAGATGTCGAAAAGATTAAGGAAGATGCTGAAAGAATTTCAAGTGACTTCAATGGCTGTTTTAATGTGAAGAGAAGGTACCAAGCAGGAAGAAATGCATTCAAGACCACTGAGGAGATCGATGGTCTTATTAAGGAAAATACTGAAATAATTTGGAGCGATACCCAAAAACCTCTTGGAAAAGTGAGTTTTAAAAAAGGACCCACTTCTGTACCGTCAAATGGTGATGCCAAAAATTACTTCAAATCGCGAGAGAAGATTTTTGAGGATGCACTCGGGTTCCTTCAACAAGATCACAAGCTGCAAGTTATAGGGCTATGTGGAATGGGTGGTGTTGGAAAAACCACAATGATGGAACAACTGAAGAAGACTGTCGAAGATAGGAATATGTTTGGTTGGATTGTGAAGGTGGTTATTGGGCAGAAGATTAACACGTTTTCAGTTCAACAAACTATAGCAGAATACACTGGACAATCTTTAACTGAAATGAGTAAAACAGCAAGGGCAAATCGTCTTCGTATTACATTTGGAAAAATGGCCCAAGAAGGTAAAAAGGTTCTAGTAATATTGGATGATGTCTGGGAGGTGGTCGAACTCAATGATATTGGATTAAGCCCTTTGCCAACCGGCTTCAAATTGTTGCTAACATCACGAAATGAAACTACTTGCACACAAATTGCAGTAGAAGCTAATTCGGATTTTAAAGTAGTTAGAGTGGATGTCATGGAGGAGTCCGAAGCAAATAATTTCTTTTGTGAAATTACAGGAGTTTCAAAAGAGTCTGATCTCGTGCTCAATGATATAGGGAATCAAATTCTGAAAAGATGTGGATTTTTGCCCGTAGCCATCAAACTCATTGCAACAACCCTTAAATCTCAAGAAAATTTTGTATGTCGAGATACACTTAACCGTTTGAAGATAAATGATCTTGATAAAAATGTGCAAGAAATTATTGAAATTAGCTACACTTTTATACGAGAAGAGGAAGTTAAAGCGATTTTTCTGATTTGTGGCTTGTTTCCAGATGACTTTAATATTCCGATTGAGGAGCTGACAAGATATGCATGGGGGCTTAAATTGTTGAAGGGTGTTCCTACTTTGGGTGATGCTAGAGACAGGACAAAAACATGTGTACGCAAACTAAAAAATGCAAATTTATTGATTGATAATGATTACCTCGAGTGTGTCAAAATGCACGATCTTGTTCTTGCTTTTGTGCAAGGAGAAGTTTCTAAAGGTGACCATCCATGGATCATTAACCATGGTGATATTTCAAGGTGGAGTAGGGATGAGATGAGGAGGTCTTGCCAAAAGATTTCCTTGACCTGCATGGGTATGACCGATTTTCTTAAAGAATTTAAATACCCGAACCTAACAATTCTGAGACTTATGGGTGGAGATAGAACACTTAAGTTTCCTGGAGATTTTTATGAACAAATGGAAAATCTTGAAGTTATAGCGTATGAGAAAATGGAGTACCCTTTGCTTCCACGATCACTTCAATGCTCCACCAATCTTCGAACGCTAATTCTCCATCGATGCTTGTTGAAGTTCGATTGCTCTTGTATCGGAGATCTTTTGAATTTGGAAGTGTTGAGCTTTGCAATTGTGGCATTCGAAAATTACCATCCACAATTGGGAATTTGAAGGCGCTAAAGCAACTGGATTTGACAGGTTGTGTTGATCTTTATATTGAGGATGGTGTTTTTAAAGGTTTGGTGAAGCTTGAGGAGCTGTACATGAGGGTCTCCTATGGAAAGCGCATTAGGTTCACGGATGCAAAATTTAATGAATTGGCACAGTGCTCAAGGAATCTTTCTGCATTAGAGATTGAATTCTTTGAAAACAAGGATCAGCCGAAGAATATGTCGTTTAAGAAACTCGAAAGATTCAAAATCTCTGTAGGATCTGCTGATGAGATTGAGGATTCAGAAGAAAACACGTTGAATTTGGTCACTACTAAAGATGAACTGGTGGAATCTAGATTGAATGAGTTGTTTCCAGAAACAGAGGTGCTTTTGTTAGAAGTGAATGGTATGAATGATCTTGTCGAACTTTCAGTGGCATCGTTTAAGAATTTAAGAGAGCTTCAAATTACCAATTGTGCCGACTTGAGATACCTTTTCACAGTCCCAGTAGCTAATAGTTTGGTGAAGCTTGAGCGACTCGTAATTAGGAAGTGCCCTGTTATGGGAGTAGTAGCGGATAGTGAAAATGGTGCACAAGGGGTAATCAAGTTTCAAGAACTAAAGTTTTTGGATTTGTCTGATCTACCAACGTTGGTAGGTTTCAGCAAAAATATTAGTAGAGTTGATACCAGCCGGCCTTCCAAATTTCCCGAGCATTTATCCCGAGCATAAGTCATCAACATCTTCTTCGTCTAGTTCTGCAATTCAACCTTTCTTAAGCAAAGAGGTAATATGTGTATGTCGATATATTAATTAAAAGTCACACATATAAGTGTCAATATATATATCTTACTATCTTAGTTGCACGGATGTATTAACAAGCTAAGCCTATATGTTGTGAAGGTTGTGATCCCTAAGTTGGAGACACTGAGTGTTTCAAAGATGGAGGCATTGCAAAGTATATGGCCTTATCAATTTTGCAGCAGCGGGGAAGTTAACAATTGTGTACTGAGAGAAATTGTAGTGACAAAATGTGATAATCTTGTGAATATTTTTCCGAGCAATCCGATGCCATTGTTGCATCATCTTATTCGTCTCCGTGTTGAAGATTGTGGTTCCATTGAATTTTTATTCAATAGTAACGTGGGATGTGTTGGTGAGACTGAGGAGGGTTGTAGCAGCTTGAGAAACATTGCAATAAGTAGTTGTAAAAGTTTTAGAAATTTGTTTACACCTACCTTCGCTAGGTTTGATTTGGGCGCACTTGAGGAACTTGTCATTCAAGGTGTGCATTATAACATCAATGAATCAGTTGAAAGGAGCCACAAGGTATGTAATGTCATTCTTATTCCTACTTTGAGTTTCAACATCTCAACTGAATTAGATATTCACATTTGTTTATGTAATGATAGATGCAGATGAACGATATAAACACGGGAGAGATATTACAAGTTGATGATATTATTCCGGATGTTAATTTTGCAATTCCATTTCATGTCTTAACTACGTTTCATCACCTCAGAAACCTTGCTATAAGCCAACATGCTGATGTTGAGGTGGCGTTTGAGATAGAGAGTGCAACCAGTAAAGATTTAGCGACAAGTCAAAGGGATAATCAACAATCACCGCTCCTTCCCTTCTTGGAGTTCGTGAGGTTAATTGAGATGGAGAATATGAATTATGTGTGGAAGTGTAATTGGAATAATCTAAATGCATAACTCCTCAGTAACACAACCCAGGAGGGTCTTGTCTTAAGTCTTGCTAAATCAGGCCAATATCCAAACTTCTAAGCAACTTCGTTAATAACACCTGAAAATGGATAATCAAAACCGTCAACATAAAGTTGGTGAACTCGTAGGTTTAAGAGTTAAACCACGAAGTTGTGCATAGTATCGAGTAGGACAATAGTGAGCAAGATATACGAATATGAAATACGGTGCTAGTAGCAACTGAACCTACCAATAATGTTACACACATGTTACTAATAGTGGGGAGCTACCCCATATAGTACGATCAACTTCCTTCGGCTCCAAACGGAGTTAAACAGTTGCGCATGCAAGAAACACAATTTATCATCACAATAGAGTCACATTTTGCTATTAAACACACATATTGTCAAAAAAACATGTAAACAGTTTAGCATAGCATAAAAATAGTTAAAACATCATTTGAGTACCATTTTCCCCCAATTAAAACATTATGAAAAAGGGGCTATGAGAACTCACCTCAGCAAATCAGCGGTCTAAAGCAGTAGTCAAGTAGAATTAGTGGAGGGCACCGACACGCGACCTAGATTAGTATGGCAAGTTTAGTTTACAGACTTATGTTTAAGTCTTGATGAAGTTTAAATAACTTTAAAAGTTTTAAAGTGTTTGTGTTGTTGTTGCTTGTGTGATAGCATTTAGGTTTAAACAGTCTTTAAATGTTTGTAAGTATTAACTCTTGGAAGTGCAAAGGTTAGGAGTATATAATATCGAAAATAGCTAGACGGATAAGTCTCCAGTTCGATAATAACCGGAGGGCGACGTATAGAAAATAATCTCAATAAATATTAGTCTTCGTTGGAATATGAGTACATTGTTGTTGAAAATTTAGAATATTATTCAGTATTACGAATAAAAGTATCTAAATAATTATTATGAGAAATGATACATAACCTAAAATTAGGCTTAAACTTAGACCTAAAACTACTTGGCATCATCCTGATAGGTTGTAAAATAAGTGGGTATCTGTCTGCAGCCATCAGCATGCTAACATTTGGTTTTAGGTGTAAGTTTAAACCTAAGTTTAGGTCCATGTATCATTTCCCAATTATTATTAAGTGATGGCTTATTTAAAGCATGCTTCTGTTTTCATTTAAAGAAAACTAGTAGATGGAATTTATACATTTTAAAACTATATGTTAGTTGAGGTTTTTAAAAGTGTAGGATATTTGAATGAAAATCGGGTATGACCCGTATATATGTTTTTGTTTGTCTGAGGTGACTAGATGTCCCAACTTTTATATTGGAAACCAAATAATCCTTTTTATTTTGTTTGTAAATTTCAAATAAGTTTTTATAATCAAAATAAGTTTCATTAAGTGTTAATAAGCCGGATTAAGAAGCATAAATTAGTAATCTCAAAACTAGGTTAGAATTCCCATTTATTTTATAAATCTGTTAGGAAACTTAAAATTTTATTGTCGAGAAAATGTTAAGCTTTGATCATAAGTTACATTTTAGGAATCCGTTTATATAAAGAGTTACGTAAATTCGAACACGTTGGGATATTACGTCGAGATTGAATAAGTCGAATAAGCCATGAATAAGACGAATGAGCCAGATATAAGTCGTGAGATCGACCAGGTACTAAGTGAGCTGACACTCATAAAAATCACAATCCAAATTACAATCAATCTAACCTTGTTTGCTATATTAAGGAAAAAATAATTTTTGACAAATTGTTTTGTGTATATACTAGAGGTGCAGCCGTAAACCGGTTTTCAAAAAAACGACCCACAAAACCGGAACCGGTTTTCAAAAAAACCGATTTTTACTAAACCGAAACCGGTTTTCTAAAACCGAACCGGTTGTACCGGTTTTCAGTTTTTCTAGCCGACCGGTTTTTACGGTTCTAAAAGCGGTTAAACCGGATTTTGAAAAACCGGTTAAAATCGATTTTTTTTGGGCGAAAACCGCTAAAAACCGGTTTAAACCGGTTTTAAAAACCGGTCAGCGCAAAGTCAAAAGAGCCGTTGGATTTGAATACCGGTCAAAACCAGTTTTGAAAACTGGTCAAAATCTTACCGTTGGAATTCAAAACCGGTTTTAACCGGTTTTGACCGGTTTTTAAAACCGACTTCCTTGAAAACGTGCATTGTAGCACAGTAGCCGTTGGGCTATGTTTCTTACCATTTTTTTTTTGTCTTTCTTTTTTATTTTTTGAGTATTTTGAAGCTAGAACTTGTAGTATAAATATGTGTATTGGGTTGAGGCTTAAAACACATCAAATATAATGGAAAACACACAATCACGACAAGCTTCCACTAATCCTCCCTCCGTTGGGTCTTCCCGGTCACGAAAACATTACACACAAGATGATGTTCTTCATGTTAAACCAACTTCACGAAATCCCGAGGTTTTTAATCATATGGATTTGTGTATTATGAAGGATGGGACAGAAAAGGCGCGTTGCAAAAAATGTTTGAGCTTTTATGCTTTCGGGGCTAACACTACACTAAAGGCTCATATAGCCAAATGTTCCGCGGTACCTCAAAATGCCGACGGTACTATTGGTGAGGATGGTCAAATTTGTGTATATGATAATGATGCGCTTCAAAGAGATTTTACGGGCCGGTTCGTCTCGAACGACAAGGGACATTAACATAAACCTTTATAATACTTTACGTGAAGACGCTACAAAGCGTCAACTATCATCGGCCCCGAAAAGCGAGTTGGGACAATATATGGCTACAAACTTTTTAACAACTTTAAGTCCCGATGAGTTTGCAAACTTTGACATTTTGGCTTGGTGGAAAGAAAGGGAAATCCAATTTCCAATTTTAGCCGCTATGGGTCATGACTTATTAGCGGTCCAAGCTTCGATGGTAGCTTTCGAATCGGCCTTTTCTCATAGTGGTAGAATTATATCGGAAAAAAGGACAAAACTTAGCCCCGAATCCGTGGAAGTATGTGTATGTTTGAAAGATTATATGGACGGAGTAGATAGGGTACAACTCAAACATCGTTGGAAGGTTCGATTGAAGAAGTTGAAGAAACTATAGCACAAGAAGAAGATGACATGGGGATATCACCTCCGGCCACCGAATTAGATGAAGGTGAATTTGAACCATTTGATGTTGAAGAGTTAGATGTAGAAGAATTTTGGATGATTTAATTTACGAGTATACACGGTGATGGCAATGCCGAAGCTCTATATACTTGAGTATACTAATATGTTTTTGGGTGATGGCCATGCCGAAGCTCGAAATGTATTAGTATTTATTTATTTTTAGTTCTATAATTGTATTGTTTAAATAAAAGTTATGATTGTATTCGAAATGTATTAGTATTTTATAGTTTTAGTTGTATAATTGTATTGTTTAAATAAAAGTTATGATTGTATTCGAAATGTATTAAATGTTTTAAATTCCAAAATAAAAACCGAACCGGTAAAATACGATATAAAAAATGGATCCGAACATAAACCGAAAAAAATGAACCGGTTAAAAACCGACAAAAACCGATTCGAACATTTAAAACCGAAAAAATCGATTCGAACTTTTAAAACCGAAAACCGATTCGGAAAACCGAAAACCGAAATCGATTTTAGAAAACCGGTTTTAAAACCGGTTTTCAAAACCAAAACCGGTAAAACCGGTTTTGTGCACCTCTAGTATATACTAAATTCAAACACACGTTGTTGGCCTGTTGGGCTTCGACCCAACAACACACAACTCTATGTTTCAAACTTATTAACCCATTTTGTTGATTTGGTCTTCTGTTGCACTGCTATATTAGTGAGCAGAGAAAACGAAAGCACCTACATTTATTGACAATGCAAACGACACACACCAGACTATGTAACTTAACGTACCCTAGTTGGGTCGCTAGAGCTTGCGGTCATGCCGTGGGTTGGACTCACCAACAAACAACCGAAGCCGATAAACAAACACCATTTATGTGGTCTTGCGGCCCGAGACACCCACACATCACAATACAGGCACAAACACAACTACGATCACAACACATCCCTTTGTGTTGTTAGCCAAACCACGACACACCCTTCATGGGTGATGGTCGAACCAAGAGCAAAACGAACACGATACACCCTTTGTGAGTGTGTTTCCCTTGAACCGGAGACAACAACAAGACCACCCTTGTGGTGCTTGTTTCCCGACTTCAACTAATTCAGATACACCATGCTGGAAACTTGTGTGATCTCGACATACACTTAGGGTGTGTCTGGCAAAAGTAGCAGTGAGCAGTAGCAGTGAGCACTAGCGGTGAGTCGTGAGCAGTAGCTGTGAGCAGTAGCTACAGCTCACCTTTCACCACTCACACAATCTTTATCAAGAACTCATCACAACCCAATTTCTTAATAAAATATTATTTTCTCTTTCTTCCACATACACAACCAATACATACAACCAATCTATATTTTCCAACCATTTATCAACAACAAAACCAAAAATATTAAAAATTAAAAATAAAAAAAAATAAAAAAACAAACAAAAAACTAGCCAATGAAACTTTGTTTTGTCAGATTGTGGGTTGGGGATCTGGATTGCCAAGTGACTATGGTTGCAAGCAAGATTGTATACAAAAATTTAAAAAGTATTATTTTTGTATGTATTTTGAGTTGGTTGGGTTGACAACCTTACCAATAAACATATATATTAGGAACAAACTATGCATCTCAGTTCCTTATTAAACGCATTGTGAACACTTATCTATATTTCCATTTCTTATCTTTTTAAGTTCAACTTTTGAAAATCAATATTTTGGCGCCTAAAATGGCCTTATAAATAGATAGCCCATAATCAGCTTCATTTCATTCATTCACAATTCCTATCAAAACAACAAACAATACCTATTCAGTCAAGCACAATGAAAGTATGAATTAAATGCTTTCTTTTTTCTATTATAAATCAAATTCCTCATTCTTTGTATTAAGTTTAACAGTTGATTATTTGCATTTATCTAGATGAACAAATCAAACAATTTCTCAACTATGGTAGCAACAAAGAACGAATTCGGCATTGTGAAAATGTCTATCAACGAAGAAATCATGGTATAGTTATTTTCAAATTTGACCTAACATTGTATTTATCAATTTTTGACATTTTCTTCTTTCGTGTGAACAGCAAGCTGGAACGATAATGGCGATCTTCATGATCATGAGGTAACACTCCTTTCTACACTTTTCGGTTTCATTTATGATATTCATTTATTCGTTTGAAGGCGTAATGTTGTTTTCCCTATTTAAACAACAACTTGATGTCAACGTGAAACTTGAGACCCAGCCGTTGGTTGATGAGGTAATTCGCGACTCTAAGAAAAGGAAAAGGGAAGCAAACTTGGGGACATGAAAATGGAACGATGTTATTGAAATCAAAATTTTGGACGAGAGAGCCTTTTTGATGGGGTTGATGATGTTTTGTCAATGTCCAGTGTCCACTATCAAGAGGAAGAAAAGAAACAAAGTTTCCATGTTTAGCCGCAATAAAATTTACCGTTTGATTGACGAAGATGATATTTTTGGTTGATCAATATTTAGTTGATTTTCAATGTTTTAATGTCTTTGTCGATGTTTTATTCACGTACTTTTGTTTACTGCTCATTTGTTTCAATCATAGGTTGAATTCCTCATGGTATTGTTTTTTTTAGTGAGTAAATATTATTTGGGTCACTTATGTGTTAATGCAACAATTTTTACTTATATGTGTTCATTTTTACTCACCTTATGTTACAATTTGATTAACTACTGTGTTTGGCAAAGTCATGGATATTCAATTGTAAAATTATTTAGGTCATATTAGTGCAAACATAAGTATATATGTTCTTTGCATTTGAGTCCGAATGGGTCATATTAGTGCAAACATAATTATATATAATTCTTTAAAGTTATAATATAGTGCATAGCTGAGTTACATAACCATATACTTATGCAGTTTCTCAACATATGTACATATCATTAAAACAGTGTACGAATTCGATCGACAACATACACATGGTTGCCATATCACTATTATACTATTAGTATTATATGTAATCTATATACATGAATGTATGTTTAATTTATAATATCAGTATTATATGTAGAATTGTTATCGATATATGAGAAGATGGACCCTTGGAATACATATTAGTATTAGTAACATATGTTGAATGATATTAGTCATACGAGAAGACAATATTGTTGAGTTTATAATATATATAACATACAATAAACATGTAAACATCAAGGGTACACAGCGGAAGACTAAAGATCATAACAAATAAATAATTAACTGAAAGTATGCGTAACGTACCTCTTGCGAATGTCAGACCTCTTGAGCAAAACAAAAAACTGGTTTAAAGAGTTGTCCCTTACCGTTCTACAACTCAAACCAATTGGTGTAAGAATAGTGTCTTACAACCACGTTCTTGTACACACGAATTAACCAACGAATCAAGCGATTGCTAGATGTAACACAAGTCCTCGTTTTAAGGAAAAACGAAACCAAACTCCCTAACAATGGGGTGTTTGGCCGAATAGGGACAAGAGAGAGGAGAGATCTAGGGTTAATTCAATGCACAAAGTGTGAGAACCCTAGAACCTAACCTTGTTTATATAGTAGATGGAAACTTTGGGAACAAGTTATGGATTAGGGCTTGGGAAAGCCCCTTGGCCGCCATGAGCAAAGCCCAAGGAAAACCCATAACTTTTCAAGTCTTTCCATTTCTAGTCCTTTCGCTTTCATTTAACGTCGTTAGTCATTTTTCCGTTAAATACTTAACGATCGTTAACGGACTTAATGTGCAATAATTAATCGTAAACATAAACATTAATTATTAACTTTAATTCTCATTCGCTAATGTGTGCAATCCGTGGTCACGAAGTTCGAATCCGACATACGCTGCTTTATAAATATATACATATTCCAACGCTCTCACTGGATATGTTTACAAAACGTAATGACATTGGTTAGCGTCTAGCAACACGCCAATGCCCTCGGTACAACTCGTGTATGGTTTTCGGAGAAAACCAAGTTTGATGATTCATCATCATATTCATCCTTTGTTTCTAATACCATGTTAATAAGAATATGGATCTCACACATTTCTAAATTAACTATTCTGCTTTTCGCTTTATGTGATTGATCAAGATTACCAATTCTTCCGAACGTATTCCGAAGACCTTGGGCATGGCCATGCAAACATCTTAACAACCCTACGAGGGGTCCAAGAGTATTATACTTCAAAATAAATTTGAAGGAAACAAATCCCATTTTGACTACAAGCGGATTCATAGATTTCGCAACACTTCGAAAACCACCCTTATAACTACCGCCACGTATAGCGTTAGATTGATTCACAAAATGCACTACATCCATGACATATCTCTCGTATCTCAAGTCGAGGAAAATATCCATGATATACTTAATGACAAAGATCCATAAAGTATTATCATGCGGGTGGGATAAGTCCTATACTCAATACATTGAATATCATCTAAAATTAGTCATGCTACGCATCAATATACTTTCAAGTATATTCTAACTAATACTAAGATTTGTCTTATTTCAATATCATTCCCATGTTATTGATCGACAATGGACTATTTAGAATAACTTAAGTTATTCAAGGATTTAAACATGCAAATACAGGATAACATCATAATAAATGCATAATAAACGTAACAAAATACTTTATTTCATTTGAATAATAATGTTTACAATATCCTTTATCTAAATACTAAATAGATCAATTCATGATAATACTTAGTTAATGAATTTTTGCCTCAAGTCATGTGATAAGGTTTTAAAAGGTACCATTTTGAGGGGTCGTTTTAGCCCTTATTTGATCACTTTTGTATCCGTTATTGCTTAATATCGTTCCTTTTCACTTTTTAGGTCTCTTGAAGGCAAAATGCTGGAATGACACTTATTTGGACGAAAAGGCGCGAATATACGAAGAAAATGGCCAAAGTCGAATCGAGACACTCAAAGTCACGAAATGTAAGCACGCGGCCATCGCTTAAATGCGACGCCGTCGGAGGAATTTGTGACGGCTCAAAAGAGAAAATGGCTTGTTTCAAGGACGGCGTCGGGCTTTAAAGGAGTAGACCGTCGCAACTCGACGGCCTAGATGCGACCCGCACGGCGTCGAGTCAAGAGGACGGCACAGTGCATAGGTGACGCCGTCGCAAGGTTAACGTAGCCAAGACGAAACCCTAATGACGGCGATACGACGGCGTCACAAAACATAAGGTGACGCCATCGCAAGTGTAATCTTATATATAGAATCCGAATTTTTCAGTTTTAAGGAGAGTCTTTTGGAGTAAAAACCTAAAACCGAACCAAGGGTGTCTTGTACAGTATTTTAGGTTCTAAACCCTATTTTACATCAAGATAATTATTTACTTCATCAATTCAATTATGTCTTTGATTATTTGTGTGTATGCTTGCATGTTCTCCATGTCCGGCTAATTTATTTGTGTGTTTGCTTAGGAAGTATGAAACTTAATTATTGAATATTGGTTGGTTGTTTCTTATCTTAGTTGATTAATGATCTAGTAATGCGATAGGTCATTCGTAGTGTACTTAATTCTTGATTCATCTTTGTGAACCTTAGAATATAATTACTTGAGTAGTTGTAGGCTAAACCATCCAAAGAGTGCCTTAGAGTAAGAGTTTATTATCCCTAGTGGGTTTTGTAGACGAGACCCTTTGGTAAGTTCAAAGAGTTAGGGAGAAACGACACCCTACAACTTTAGACACACAACGCAACTAAGAATAAGGACGTGACAATTCAACCATCAATAGGAGATAATTAAGGAGTAGTAAAACCTAAGTAAACACATCTTTAAACTATCATACGAGCACACATTAATTAGACATAGACTCCCACCACCTTAGTTTAGATAATTAGATAATAGTAGAGTAATCGGTAGAAATACCAACCCCCAAATCCAATACCCAGATTCGTACCTTTCAATTTCCTAAAACATAAAAAGATAAAAATAATCTTCCTCAACCTCAACCTTAGCGTAGTAACTTCTCACTAGCATTCCTATTCCCCAGAGAACGATATCAATACCCGTGGCTTACCCTAATTACTACACTACAATGATTAGGTTCAACGCCTAGGGTGTTATAAAACTTGCTCAAGAAAAGGAAGTTTCCTTGACCCGAACGCGCTGCGTAAGCGTATCATCATGATTATCATACTTGTTGACAGGGCATAATTTCAACTAACTTTGATCTATAGGAATTTTGAGAATACTTATTTCAAGAATTCAATAAGTGAATTTCTTGTATATGTTTACATATATCTTGATATTGTCATATCATTCCATAAGGTGCGTGATAACCTGAACCACCCTTTTATGACAATCATCTTTCAAAACTTTAAAGTTTTAAAGTATTCTTTATTCTTTAATGAATAATGCAACTATGCTCTTAGTTGAGCATAACTAGTCAACATGGTCATCATCAAGGATACCATGACTAGAATTGAGTGTCATCTCAATTATACCAGCATTATTGTGTACAACAATATGCTTTTAAAACATCCGTAAACTTCAAACAGTTTATAGTGTAATGTTGGTGCCTACCAAAACTCAAGTTTGTTGGCAATGACAATTATGAAACAATTGCCATATTTTCATCCATAGAATCTAGGAGCATCTCCAGACTGTGTAATGTGATTCTAAATCCAAACATATTCCTTTTAAAATATTTATTACACTAACAACTTTCAATGTTGTCAAATCATCTTGTAATCAAACATGACACAACAACATGATGTTCATGATGAATCTTCAAGTTAAACTTTAAGATCTTATTCATATTCTATCTTGTCAAAGATATGTATTCATCATGTTCTATTTTGACTCATTTATTTACCACATATGTTTATAAACATATATTCCAAGGTTGTATATCTTATTTCCAAATCTTACAAACGAAGTTTCATTCCCAACTAAAATTTAATTTTGGTGGAATGTACAACATATAAGATTTAAAAATAATACTCCCACTAGCTTTCAGGAATACTTATGAGCTATCTTATTTTAATTATTAAATCAAACATGGATTTAATATTAAACATAAGAATCATCTCCTAGATGCATGCATATACTCATTCATGGATTCTTGCAGTCTGTACATATTCAAAGATTATTTGAATTCATAAAACTACTTTGTATTACTTATCGTCCTCGCAAAAGTAATTCCACAACAAAGAGTTTTGATATTTATTGTCAAAATTTATATCAATGAAAGTAAGTATAACAATTATAATCTTTATAATTTTATTTAATGTATCTAGGAAAGAATATTTAGTCATAGTTAATTGCTTAATTATGATTAATATTATTATCACTAGACATGCATTAAATATGTGTACAATATTGTTCATATGGTTTCTACACAAAGATTTAAACCACTAGGGTTTCCATCCTTTGAAGAAACTCATTTTCATTATTAAAATAAAGGGCAAATGACAAAAAAATGCATCGAACTTGACACTTTTTATGATTGTGTGTAGCCAACTATTTTTTTTCTTATTGTGTGTACTGAACTTTCAAAATTCGCTTATTGTGTGTATTTTGTGACCATTTTACCCTTAAAATTTTCAAATTTCGAAGGGTAAAATGGTCATTTTACTTGGCAGAATAGTCACAAGATACAAATAATGATCGAAATTTGAAAGTTCAGTACATACAATAAGAAAAAAAATAGTTGGCTACACACAATCATATAAAGTGTCAAGTTCGATGCATTTTTTTATCATTTGCCCTAAAATAAACCAAGTACCTAATGTTGATTATCTTTATGGACAACATCTCAACATTCATAGTATGATTGATTTACCACAATTCAACATTTGGTAAATTCATCATTATGATTATCAGGCTTACCATGATCCTCAGAACTCATAATCCTCAGCATATTAAATATCCGAGATATCCTTACGGATCTATGAATGACAATTCCATCATATTGAGGTCTATCATTCACATGTTTAGCCTCATCATGATATTTGCTAGTGCATTTTAGAAGATTATGTATTTTGTAACTTTAATCTTTCAAGATCTAAACCAAACTCCCACTTGCCTTTAACAATTTAAAGATTACCTTTAAATAGTTTAGCAAGTAGAGCAACAATACATTGTTCTCTTTTGGGACTTTACGTAATACATTGACAGCTCTCGACATTAGTTTGTTACAACTCACTCTACAAGTAGTTTAACAAATTGAACTTCATTTATAAGACTTAATGTGATTCATCACATTCCATA
Organism: Chrysanthemum lavandulifolium; assembly: GCA_022545495.1. Classification (NCBI taxonomy): domain Eukaryota; kingdom Viridiplantae; phylum Streptophyta; class Magnoliopsida; order Asterales; family Asteraceae; genus Chrysanthemum; species Chrysanthemum lavandulifolium. Next base: position 250,045,868 of record CM040245.1, read on the forward strand.
AACAAATGGTGTCTTATCAATCTTCTAGGTTGGAGTCTTATTGAGTATATTCAATCTATACTCAATCTACTAACCTTGATAACTTTTGGAAGAAACTACAGTTATCTTGAATCAAACAATGCTAATGGATTTTGATTCTTCTAACTGAATATACCATAAAACTATGGTATTTTCTTAGAATTAATATTGTAAGATTAATCTAACAATATTTAAGATAACCATATACTCTTTGGTTTATCATATTTACCAACAAAGTAAAACTTAATGGTACAATAGAATTACCAAGTCAATTGCATGCATTATAACACAAGTATTCTTGACCAAGTCAAAAGATATACCAGTTATAAACCCACTATACGTTATAAGTCATTTATCAACTCATTGACTTCATGCATATGTCTTAAAACATAGCAAGTTAACGTCTTACTTTATATTGTAAGTCTTGTTTTAAAAGACTTCATGTTTGTGACTTTACAAAATCATAAACATTTATAATTAAAGTAATTATGAATACCACCTCGTGTTTCAATTAATATTTCAAGTTAATATTTACTACATATATTTAAGTCATTCAACGAATACTTAAATTCAAAGTAGTATTAGATTACTTCATTTAATTATGTCATTCCATGAAAAGTTCAACGAAGAAACCGCAAAATCATCCATGCTCGCTTTCACCACACGTGGATATTTTACCTGGCTATAATCTAGTTCACGCTCACGTAACATAATTGTAACTACAAGTGTTTCTTAAATATTGAATGACATAAATATTTAAAATAGAGTAGTCTTTGTTATCATCTTGACACATGTTCTTAATAGGGCAATCATACATATTTAAATGTATATTTCTATTAGAACGTTATTCTCTTACTTTACAATCAAGAGAATTCATTTAAATCATATTAATATGTGTTGTACCTTGCACACAATAAAGATTTCTCCCACTTGTGCACGGAACAACATCATGTAGCAGATAAACAACACGATACACGTTCGTTTATTTTATTAATATGATTTGTGTCGTAGATATAACAAGTAGATGTAGAACTATATTGATTAGTAAGGAAACGCACATGACTCTCCTTAAAAAAACATAAGTTCCTACAATTTGAAAGTAATTATCTTTGAAGATAATCTGGATTACTACACGTGAAATAAGGCTTGTAGCTCCAACCGAATTAGAAATCAATATAACAACTTCTTATTCAAGAATGCAACACAATGCTCCCATCGAATCGACAACATTGTAAGTGTTGCATAACCAAAGAAAATAACTTGCTTGCTTTTTATTTTCCTACACCTTTGAAGAACCATACGTAATCATTACTAAGGTACTAAAAGGTGTATTCTACTCTGTGAATGATGGGTTATCCATCAATGTTATTAAATTGAAAAATTGGGTATGCAATTTCTTCCTTAACAGGCCTATTATCCCCATACTGGTATGTAGTAACTTTAAAGGCTAAAGCAAAACAACTAGATAAAATATGCTAGTTTGCCTTCTACCAATTTTCGCAGTAATTTGTCTAGCTTCTAATTTTGTAACTCATGTACATGTTTTCCAGTTAACCAACATTCATGTTTGTTACAAAAGGATTCATTCACCAAATGAAGGTAATGAAATCTTTATGGAAAATATGACGTGCAATTCATTGCTATGAGTTACATTAGAATTTAGACAATTCAAACGTTCCTATTATATCTTTCTCATTCATGAAAAGGAATAGGATTGAGTCTAATGCTTCTCCTATGGAAAAGAGACTTCGTTTGTCTTTCCAGTAAATTATTCTCAATCAAACATTTGTTTGAAAGCGAATGGAGCAATTTATCGATCAAAGACTAAACTTCGCTTACGGTTAAATGTTGCAATTATACATTCAAAAGAATTACAAAATTCAATTTTAGTATTTTCGATAATTAACCTTTTCAAGAAAATTAATTACCCATGGTTCATAAGCATACAACCATTTAATTTTCACCGAAAACTAGGATCCAAATTGTCATAATCTCATCACATCAGTTGATCTGCTAGTAATGAACCTTATACAAAGTGGTAGAGCTTTTGTTCAATTGCCAATTTCAATTGCAATTCCTAGATTTATGGGATTTACATATAGCCAATTCCAATCGCCATGTAAACATGTTTTATCCCATCTTATGCCTTGTGTTGCCAGTTCTCACCGCCTAACTCAATTAAGTTGTCCAACTTAAGAAACTGCAAAATCGTCCATGCCCGATCTCACGACACGTGGACATTTTACCCTTTGATTACGATCTAAGTCACGTTCTCACGCAAATAAAAAGTAATCTTAGGTGTTTCCGTTTCGTTGGATGGCATATAACTTAAATTAAAGGGTAATAATTTTGATGTCAAATCAAATATGTACAAAGATGTCATGCATTCATCTTAGTAAGATAGGTTTTATTAAAACATTTATATCTTGTTTTAATGTATAAGCTTTTCATCATCAAACTTTAATTGAGGTATTGATTCACCAATCAAGGAATTTAGTGTTAATTATCATCCATTATACCGCACTTTTGCATAAGTGTAAACACTTAGTGTTTGGATAATTACCACCAAGTGGCGCATGGAATTAAAACTAATTCGCCTTAAGATGAGCTTGCACATTTAATGGCTTACTAAGTAGCTCCATTTGAACTTACAAGGAGCAGAGGACCGTGTGCGTCAAGCATAACCTTAGACATCCTTTCGGCGACTGTATGCACTTTTATTAACCCCTTTATAGTTCATCATAATGGGTGAGCCATTCGCACCATTTGTACCAAAGTCACCAATCAATTAAATGATTATGATTACTATGCTTAAAAATACATGTTTCACTAGGTCAGTTTATTTTTCTTGTAAAAATACCCTTGTTACACATAATAAACAAGCAAGTATTTAAAAATAAACATATAAACAATGAATGCATAACAAAAAATAAGTCATGCATATCAAATAGCCACATGCAAACGTTTTTGATACATCCTATTAATAAACCAATTCTAGATCTCGTCAATATTCATATATTTAATTAAGACTTTCACCCGTTTTCATCTATGTACAAAGTGAGCCACATGCATCGATTCGTCGATTGCGTAAGTCAAAATTAAATACATACCACATAGCACATAATTGATTAAATTAATAATGATTGAGGTCTTCCCCAATTTTTAGATCTATCAGAATTTAGTGTATATCACTTAAACAAGAAAGACATACAATAAAAGCAGATCCATGATAAAACAAGCAGATAATTATCATGGATATAAAATTACACTTAACAATTAAACAGAGTTACGCAATACACATAAAGTTTCATGCATCCTAGCGTTTCTAATCCAATTAAAACTTTAATTTACAAAACCGTAATTAGGGCACCAAAAAAAGCCCCCCTAAAATTAGGGTTTAGGTTTTGCAAACCCTAGATCTACGCATACAAATAATAACACGACATGTTTATTTTATTTATGTGTTTCAGTAATTAATTACTTGTTATACAAGGCTCGTGATGCCACTGTTGAGTTTATAATATATATATATAACATACAATAAACATGTAAACATCAAGGGTACACAGCGGAAGACTAAAGATCATAACAAATAAATGATTAACTGAAAGTATGCGTAACGTACCTCTTGCGAATGTCAGATCTCTTGAGCAAAACAAAGAAGTGGTTTAAAGAGTTGTCCCTTACCGTTCTACAACTCAAACCAATTGGTGTAAGAATAGTGTCTTACAACCACGTTCTTGTACACACGAATTAACCAACGAATCAAGCGATTGCTAGATCTAACACAAGTCCTCGTTTTAAGGAAAAATGAAACCAAACTCCCTAACAATGGTGTGTTCGGCCGAATAGGGACAAGAGAGAGGAGAGGAGAGATCTAGGGTTAATTCAATGCACAAAGTGTGAGAAACCCTAGAACCTAACCTTGTTTATATAGTAGATGGGAAACTTTGGGAACAAGTTATGGATTAGGGCTTGGGAAAGCCCCCTTGGCCGGCCATGAGCAAAGCCCAAGGGAAAACCCATAACTTTTTCAAGTCTTTCCATTTCTAGTCCTTTCTCTTTTCATTTAACGGCCGTTAGTCATTTTTCCGTTAAATACTTAAGGATCGTTAACCGGACTTAATGTGTAATAATTAAACGTAAACATAAACATTAATTATTAACTTTAATTCTCATTCGCTAATGTGTGCAATCCCGTGATCACGAGTTTGAATCCGGACATACGCGTTTTATAAATATATACATATTCCAGCAAATATACACTTGAAATCCACATTAGTTTAAAATTTTGAAGCCCCATATGTTTAACTCAATACACATTAGTTTACCCATTTTGACAAACTGACTTATTTTTACAAATTGACCTGTTGGAATAAATAAACTATATTGACCCGTTTGGGATTTTGTACTAAGAATATGCAGTTTTAAGGTTTCTGAGCTGTGGACTGAAATTCGTCTGTTTGGTACATGATATTCAATTTGTTTGTTTGGTTCATGGTTTGTTTGGTACATGAGTTGTGGACTGCAATAGGGGTCTTTAGTACGCGATCTAACTCACATTTTAAGTGATCAACATTATCACTCAAATTTTCAGCCCAATATTTAGGATAAAAGATACTGCAAATTTATTTTTATTTTTTCAGTTGTGTCGATGTATGTGTTTTTTAGTATATTTTATTAAATATACTCACCACAAGTTTATGATTATGTTTTTAAATTATTGAATTGTTATACCCCGAGCAACGCACGGGTATTGTACTAGATCTTTTTTGGAGAAACTGAAAAGATGAGGAAGAAATAGAAAACCATCGGCCGGTTTTGTGGTAATATAGGGATAAGTAATTTTTTTATTAATTAGGGTATTAGGTGTACTCCGTGTCTCATTGTGCTACAGTGTAATTGCGGTATTCGGGTTCGGAAAAATGCGAGAAATATATTTTTGGAACCGCTTTTATAAAAATACTATAAGAACAAAATTATAGACTCCGAGAAATAATTATTGAATTTAAGCCATTATTAATGTAGTGTCGGTACACGTGCGGGCTCGATATCCTCCATTTGTGTAGTTTCGTTCAAAGTTATACGCAAAAGAAATATATATAACTTCAAAAATAAATTATTTTGAGTTTTAAAGTTGAGTAAATGTTTGAAAAATTGCAGGTTGTTATACAAAACACTTGAATTTCGACATGATATACGCCAGCTTGCCCATCCGGTCAACCCGAACGAGAGAGTTACCTCCAATAGATCTATTTATAGCATTCGCGCTTCCCATCAAGAATTGACGGTTCATGAGTTCGGCCAGAAATGAGGATTTAAGTGCTTAGGCTACTCTACGTAAAGCATAAGTTTTCAGTTGGCCCATAAAAGTGTTTTGAATGTTTCTCACCCCCAGCATTTACGAAACAGTTTATCAAATAAAAGGGGGCCTATAAACTCACCTCAGTAAACTGCTGAAGCTAACAATTTTAAAGAGTGGTAGTGCACGGCTCCGACACGCAACTTAAATAAGTACGACAAGTTTAGTCTTTATTTCATGTTTAAGACTCGATAAAGTTTAACAAAACTTTAGAAGTTTTACATCGTTTGTGTTGTTGTTGCTTGTGTGGCATCGTTTAAGTTTGAAAACAGTTTTCAAAAGTTTGTGTGTATTTCGGCTTATGGGAAGTATAAATATCAGATGAGGAAGAATATCGAAAGTGAACGAGGCTTCGGTTTAATGATAACTGAAGGACGATGTATGAAAAATAGTACATAAGATATAAGACGTTTTCGGATTAAGTGGATATCATAATTGAAGAAGATATATATGTATATTAAGTGTACCCATAACTATATTTTTCATGTCGCTACTGATTGCTAAAATAAATTTGTTTGGAAATTGTTTGAGTATAATTTAACTTGTATACATTTGTGATTAGAAAAACCAATGTAAGTTTCAAATACATGTCATGTGTCACAAATGTTTGTTTAAAATAAATGTATTTATTTTTAAAGAGTGTTTAAGTATTAAACTTAATTTATTCAAGTTTGTACTTAGAAAATACGATGTAAGTGTCAATATAATAGGTTAAAAATGCATATCTGTCAAAAAAATCGGGCATGACCCGGGTGTATATCTGTATTTGTTTGCGGTGATTATTGTCATAAGTTGTATAACAAGCTTTAATGTCCACATTTAATATTTGTAAATAAGTGTTTATAAGTTAATTTATATCTTAGCAAATTTCAAAAGTGCACAAAGTATTCATTTGAATTAGAATTGTAAGTCTATATTATATGTGTGTAAAACTTGTTTTGTAGTATGTTTCCAAATTTAGTTTCCTTGTTTATTTTCCGTTATCAATTCGTGACTTGTGATATACTTAATACAAGACGTGTTGCAAATTTTGGAATGCGGATGAACTGTGTACTTATATAAACCTTAAGAAATAAAAACACATGCTATAACATTGTTGTCAGAATTTTCTTTTTCTATTAAAGAAAAAAATTATTCCTACGTTATCCTATCTTTTAAAACATGAAATAGAATAAGATTCGGTGGAAAATAGTAAAGCTGAAAGCAACAACTGATTTGATACATAAAGTTTCCACTAAGTTATGTCTGCAAATCACATTTAAAGCAAAGAATTTTCTTTTTAGACTGATAAAAAAAAATTGATAAAATTCTCATATAAAAGAGTTATTAAAACACAGGTAAACCGTTAAAAGACGTTATAGAAATATGAATTGGCAAAAGTTTTGAAGACCTTGTACGAAATTATATAATGAGGCATTTCGTTAGGCAATATTTTATATAAAGTGTTACCGTTTATAAAATACAATGCAATTAGTTATCTAAACGTTCTAACATATTACTCATTTAAGATATTTTCTCATCTAATACTTTTTTTCTTCGTGAAAATTATGTCCACACATGCATATAATTATTAACAGGACACATTTTGGAGCACTAAACATTTTGAAGCCCCTGAGCGGTCGCTCACCTTACACACACAAAAATTATTTAAAAGAAAATGAAGTAACATAGAGATATTTTAATGCCCATATTCCTAACCGCACACAAAAAGCAATGATTGCTTTCTCAAATATAACATTCTTTTTTCACAGTTGAAATCATATTATTATTCACATAAACATCTTTACAAAGCAGCTGCACACTCAGAAAGAAGAGCAAGGTACCTTTTTGTTTAAGTTTTATACAAAACTATGTATTACTTAAATCTATATTCTGATCAAAGCATGTGAAGAAGATCATGTTTGTTTTACTACCAAACAAGTTAATAAGTATGCAAATGTTTAAGGGTAAAAGCTTAACACTCTAAAGTTAAGCTGTCAAAGAATTATGATTTTTGGAGGATTAACCTTTTTTTCATAATATATTCAATTCCTGTTTATATGCCTCTAGAACTCCCTTTCGATCAACTGTACATATGTTTAAGGGTAAAAGCTATAATTGAACTACACATGTTCAGAAATGTCATATTAGACGAACACTATATAGTTGAAGCCATTAAAAGACAATATGGATGTCATGAACGTTTGGAAAATAAAGAAGCCAAAATTTTGCTAATTTTGATATGATGGGAGTTGTAATCATGTAAAGTTTTTTGGTTAAGAGTGTGGAGCAAGCTAGTTCAATCGCGGATGTTAACGTTATTTTCAGCAACTTGTTCTTCCTTTCGTCCTCGTGTTCCCTTTGACCAATTTCCAATTAGTTTGCTTATAGTTGGGTGAAATTAATGTCATTGACTGATAAAGAAAAGCAGTATCTATATTTGGTTTTCTTTGCTTTATTATATTGTTTAGTTGGAAAACATTAAAAACATTTGGACTCCTATAGCTACCAACCTGATATTGATATTAAGCCTGCTTTTGCGCTGAAATTTTAGAACTTTAACATGAAAACAGTTTGCTATGCGTCGACCAAAAGGTCGGAAACAATGGTTACCCAAATAAAAAGTTACGCGATAGTTAAAATTGATAATTTGAGAAAAAAAAAAAAAAAAAGAAAAAAAAAAGTCCAGTTTGTGCCAACTGATAGTAAAAACAAGAAAGCTTGAATGACTGCTACTTCTTTAAATTGTCTGATTGTTTTGTGTGTTTTGTAGGTCTCACTAAAAGTTAATATTCGAGTAATGGAGTTTGTAACCGCAATCATTGGTCCTGTTGTTGAATCTTTGATGAAGCCTGTCAAGAAACATTTGGGCTATATCTTTCCTCAACAAACAACGTCAGGAACATGAATTCTAGATTGAAGCAATTGGATGGTACAAGCATTGATGTCAAAAGCACATGGAAACAAACAATACAAGTCAACTGGAGATACCTACTCGGTACCGGGTTGGTTGGAAGATGTCGAAAAGATTAAGGAAGATGCTGAAACAATTTCAAGTAACTACAATGGCTGTTTTAATGTGAAGAGGAGGTACCAAGCAGGAAGAAATGCATTCAAGACCACTGAGGAGATCGATGGTCTTATTAAGGAAAATACTGAAATAATTTGAGCGATACCCAAAACCTCTTGGAAAAGTGAGTTTTAAAAAAGGACCCACTTCTGTACCGTCAAATGGTGATGCCAAAAATTACTTCAAATCGCGAGAGAAGATTTTTGAGGATGCACTCGGGTTCCTTCAACAAGATCACAAGCTGCAAGTTATAGCGCTATGTGGCATGGGTGGTGTTGGAAAAACCACAATGATGGAACAACTGAAGAAGACTGTCGAAGATAGGAATATGTTTGGTTGGATTGTGAAGGTGGTTATTGGGCAGAAGATTAACACGTTTTCAGTTCAACAAACTATAGCAGAATACACTGGACAATCTTTAACTGAAACGAGTAAAACAGCAAGGGCAGATCGTCTTCAGATTACATTTGGAAAATGGCCCAAGAAGGTAAAAGGTTCTAGTAATATTGGATGATGTCTGGGAGGTGGTCGAACTCAATGATATTGATTAAGCCCTTGCCAACCGGCTTCAAATTGTTGCTAACATCACGAAATGAAACTACTTGCACACAAATTGCAGTAGAAGCTAATTCGGATTTTAAAGTAGTTAGAGTGGATGTCATGGAGGAGTCCGAAGCAAATAATTTCTTTTGTGAAATTACAGGAGTTTCAAAAGAGTCTGATCTCGTGCTCAATGATATAGGGAATCAAATTGTGAAAAGATGTGGATTTTTGCCCCTAGCCATCAAACTCATTGCAACAACCCTTAAATCTCAAGAAAATTTTGTATGGCGAGATACACTTAACCGTTTGAAGATAAATGATCTTGATAAAAATGTGCAAGAAATTATTGAAATTAGCTACACTTTTATACGAGAAGAGGAAGTTAAAGCGATTTTTCTGATTTGTGGCTTGTTTCAGATGACTTTAATATTCGATTGAGGAGCTGACAAGATATGTATGGGGCTTAAATTGTTGAAGGGTGTTCCTACTTTGGGTGATGCTAGAGACAGGACAAAAACATGTGTACGCAAACTCAAAATGCAAGTTTATTGATTGATAGTGATTACCTCGAGTGTGTCAAAATGCACGATCTTGTTCTTGCTTTTGTGCAAGGAGAAGTTTCTAAAGGTGACCATCCATGGATCATTAACCATGGTGATATTTCGAGGTGGAGTAGGGCTGAGATGAGCAGGTCTTGCCAAAAGATTTCCTTGACCTGCATGGGTATGACCGAGTTTCCAATAGAATTTAAATACCCGAACCTGACACTTCTGAGACTTATGGGTGGAGATAGAACACTTGGGTTTCCTGAAGATTTCTATGAAAAAATGGAAAATCTTGAAGTTATAGCGTATGAGAAAATGGAGTACCCTTTGCTTCCACGATCACTTCAATGCTCCACCAATCTTCGAACGCTCATTCTCCATCAATGCTTGTTAATGTTCGATTGCTCTTCTATTGGAGATCTTTTGAATTTGGAAGTGTTGAGCTTTGCACATTGTGGTATCCATAAATTACCATCAACAATTGGGAATTTGAAGAAGCTAAAGCAATTGGATTTGACAGGTTGTGTCGATCTTCTTATTGATGAAGGTGTTTTTAAAAGTTTGGTGAAGCTTGAGGAGCTTTATATGAGGGTTTCATGGAAAGCTTATTAATTTCACGGACACAAACTTTAATGAATTGGCACAGTGCTCAAGGAATCTTTCTGCATTGGAGATTGAATTCTTTGAAAACAAGGCTCAGCCAAGAATATGTCGCTTAAGAAACTTGAAAGATTCAGGATCTCCGTAGGATCTGTTGGTGAGATGGAGTATTCAAAACAAAACAGTAAAAGTATGCACTCATTCGAAAACACGTTGAATTTGGTCACTACTAAAGATGAACTGGTGGAATCTAGATTGAATGAGTTGTTTCCAAAAACAGAGGTGCTTTTGTTAGAAGTGAATGGTATGAATGATCTTGTCGAACTTTCAGTGGCATCGTTTAATAAATTAAGAGAGCTTCAAATTTCCAATTGTTCCGACTTGAGATACCTTTTCACAGTACCACTAGCTAATAGTTTGGTGAAGCTTGAGCGACTCGTAATTAGGAAGTGCCCTGTTATGGGAGTAGTAGCGGATAGTGTAAATGGTGCACAAGGGGTAATCAAGTTTCAACAGCTAAAGTTTTTGGATTTGTCTGATCTACCAATGTTGGTAGGTTTCTGCAACCCTATTATTTCAGTTGAGCTACCTCAATTAGTAGGGTTGAGACTTGACGGCCTGCCAAAATTCACGAGCATTTATCCCGAGAATAAGTCATCAACATCTTCTTCGTCTAGTTCTGCAATTCAACCTTTCTTAAGCAAAGAGGTAATATGTATATGTCAAAATATTAAATGTCAATATATATATTGCACGGATGTATTGATGAATTAACAAACTAGGCCTATATGTTGTGCAGGTTGTGATCCCTAAGTTGGAGACATTGAAAGTTTCTAAGATGGAGGCATTGCAAAATATATGGCCATATCAATTTTGCAGCAGTGGGGAAGTTAACAGTTGCATACTGAGAGAAATTGTAGTGATAAAATGTGATAATCTTGTGAATATTTTTCCAAGCAATCCGATGCCATTGTTGCATCATCTTATTGATCTCCATGTTGAAGATTGTGGCTCCTTGGAATTTATATTCAATATTGACGTGGGATGTGTAGGTGAGATTGACGACGGTTGTAGCAGCTTGAGAAACATTGAAATACGTCGCTCAGGGGAGATTAGAGAGGTGTGGAGGTTGAAAGGTGTATGTAATCCTGATGTCATCATACTTGGCTTCCAAGCAGTTGAGAGAATATTCACATCTAGCTGTAAAAGTTTTACAAATTTGTTCACACCTACCTTCGCAAGGTTTGATTTGGGCGCACTTGATTACCTTATCATTGATGGTGCGCGTTATAACGAGAAAAGCAGGATAAACATCAAAGAATCAGTTGAAAGGAGCCACGAGGTATGTAATAATTCCTACTTTCAGTTTCAACTTATAGAAGGAATTCCACATCTCAACTGAATTAGATATTCACATTTGTTTTATGTATTGATAGCTGCAGATGAATGATGTAAACAGGGGAGAGATATTACAAGTTGATGATATTATTCCGGATGTTAATGTTGCAATTCCATTTCATGTCTTATCTATGTTTCATCACCTCAGATACCTTATTATAAGCAACCGTGCTGATGTTAAGGTGGCGTTTGAGATAGAGAGTGCAACCAGTAAAGATTCAGCAACAAATAAAAGGGATAATCAACAATCACCGCTCCTTCCCTACTTGGAGTCCATAGTGTTAGAGAAGATGGAGAATATGAATTATGTGTGGAAGTGTAATTGGAATAAATTTTTATGTTCTACGACACAACAGAAATCCTCTTTCCACAACCTGAAAACCATACGTCTTACAGAGTGCAAAAACATAAAGTATTTGCTCTCACCTTGCATTATTAAACTTCTTTCCAGCTTAGAGCGAATTGACATACGTGTTTGTGATGCTATTGAAGAAGTTGTTTCAAATAGAGATGATGAATATGAAGAAATAGCTATATCTTCCCAAACAAACACTACTTTCTTACCCCGTTTCGAGAATCTCATTCTTGTTAATCTACCACACCTAAAGCTTATTGATGGTACTGTCTCCAATATTACTTCAAGTACGAATTCTATTCATGATCACTTGAAGGTATGTTTTTCTTTTCTTTAATATATCCTAATCCTATGCATAGTCAACTATATTTTTAATTTCTTTTAATATCCATTCTTTATTAAGTATGACGCCTATTGAAAAGATTGTGAGTGGTAGAATGATTTGATAAAAATGACGGGAAAAGGTAATTACGAAACACAATTTGTTTTTCTTTCTTTAAAAAACGCACTTTCATCATTTTCTTTTTAAATTACATTATCTTGTAAGCCGTTAATCGTTACGCGAAATTAATTTTACCATCGCGATGAGAATTAAATTATCTTTCTATAGATATGGACTTCTATATTACTTTCGACGAACATTTTATTCGAAATTTATGAAAATAAAAATAAAATGTGATTCGAAAATAAAATGTGATTTATTACTTTAATAATCACATGTGAATTTTTTTATTATTTTAATTTTTAACTCGGGTTTCGAACTCGACATTATGAGCCGCTAAAATCACATGTGATTTATGATATCATACTTGATTTTAAAATAACAAATCGAAGTTATTTATAAAATAACAAATGATAAGTGATAAGTGATTTTACAAATGTGATTTTTCTTAGCTAAACTTTCTAACACTAAAAATGGTCGAAAGTATATCAAAGTGCTCGTTCATCGAAGATAAAAATATTCTCTTCGCGATTGTGTGTTTTTGTAGCTTGAAGATTTACCGTTAGCAAGATTATCCCATTTGTTCTTTAGAAAAAGTGCTATTTATTTATCTCACCTCTAAAAATGATATACGCTAATTTTGTTATTTGTGTTTTCTAATTGTATGTAATGTAATATAAGTTGAATGTATACCTCAAATTCTCCAAAGATCCGATGAACTAATTCTAGCTATTCAATTTTTTTATATATAAAAAAAAAAAAAGAAACACCTTACTTTCATCATTTAAAAAAATATATATATATATATCTCACAAACCAAGAATCGTTATGTGAAACCACCATACCATCATGGCGATAGTTAAATCAAATTTCTATAGAGGGCACTTTTATATACCTTCAACGAACTTTTTTTGACTGCTTTGTGAATGTTGAAATTTACGTCCAAAAAATCACTTATGATTTGTTACTTTAAAATCACAAATCACACGTGATTCCTAACATATAAATCATATGTGATTTTTCACATGCAAATTTTAACACTAAAACAAAACTCAAAAAAGGTCCGTCAAGTAATATCAAAGTGCCTGCTCATCGAAAGATAAAAAAATTATCGTCGCAATAGTGTATTTTTTTTAATTTCAATTAAATATGAATAACCAAGATTTGTTTATTGGATCTTCTGAGAATATAAGGTATATATTGAACTTAACTCATATAATAAAGTTTAACAAATACAATCACTTATATGATTGTAAAAATATATGCTTATCTTTTTAAAGTAGATAAACATCAAAAAAATAATAATAATAATAAATTATATGCATATGCTTATCTTTACTTATACCAAGATACAGTAGAGCATACGCATGTTAGGATATGTTTATTTTGAATTCTTAAAACTAATTTTTACAGCTTAGACAAATTAATTCCTTGCGGGGCTAATCTCTTGGTATTGATGACATGTTCAACTAAACTTCCAAAATTATCAAAGCAATATGTTTAAGTATTTACATGTATGCATATCTGTATTTACAACAAAAAAGTGTACGTACACTAATTTTTCATATCACATAGTGTTCTCAGGTGGGTTTTGCTTCTCCATCATTATGCCAATATTCCAGAAAGATAGAGATCTATGCATGTGAGATGTTAGCAACTCTGATTCCATTCAGTGCAGTGGGAAAGTTGCAAAAGCTTGAAGAGCTGAAAATATCCTATTGCCGGTCACTAAGGGAGATATTTGAAATTAGAGGGACCAACAGGAATGGAGGTGATAGTGCTGATGCTGATGATGAAATTGGTGATATACTTTCTGGAGTGACGATTCCAAGGTCCGCAAATATTACTTTGCTTGAATTGCCCAACTTAAAGATATTGCGGATTTTCAACTGTGATCTTTTGGAACATGTATTTACAAGTTCCACACTTGATGGCCTCAAGCAGCTTGTAGAGTTGACCATAGAAGAGTGTAATGCAATGCAAGTGATTGTGAAGGAAGATGGACAACACAACTCTAAAACTGTTCTCTTTCCCGCCTAAAGTCTCTTACACTAACCAATTTACCAAATGTCGAAGGTTTCTTCTTGGGAATGAATGAGTTCCGATGGTCAATATTGGATGAGGTTAGGATATATGGTTGCCCAAAAATGACGACTTTCACATCTGGTCGCTCGATTACTCCAAAGCTCATCTACATACAAACAGGCATTGGCAAGCATAGTCTTGAATGTGGTCTCAACTTTCCATTGTCCAATGCATCACGTGAGGTATGTTATTACCATAATTGCATCAACAAATCAGTTAATCTCTGTTTGCTTTATTATTTGGCAATTAATTTTGTTTCTGGTCGTGTGTCTACCTGATGATGAATTACGTTTTTGTTTCTTCATTAGGAAATTCAGTTCCATAGCTCAAGTATGTGTTCTGATCCAAAAATAATAAAGCTACTTCAATTCTCATGGTCTTTTCAAATCTAGTTGAAGTAAATGTAGAATGGCATACAAACTTGTTGAAGAGCGCATTATTTTTCCAAGCAACGAATTGATAAATCTGCAGAATCTAGAAAAGCTTCATATCAGGAATAAGTATCGGCTGCCATCTTTCAAGGAGGTAAAGGAGATATTTGAAGTTGTAGATTTGGAAAATAACGATTTGAATGATAAGCAATCTGTTGTGGTATTTCCAAAGCTAAAAGAAGTGACTGTGGAAAGGCTTGATAGTATGAGGTATATATGGAAGAGCAGTAGGTGGATAACATTGAACTTTCCAAACCTTACAAAAGTGTTAATTGATGATTGTGCGCTTCTTGAACATGTTTTCACATGTGGCATGGTTCGCAGTCTATTACAGCTACATGAGCTTGAAATTAGTAGGTGCCGTAATATGGAGGTAATTGTCAAGAAAGCAGAAGATTCTGACACTAGAGCTACTGATGTTGTTGTGTTTCGTTCTCTGAAATCCATAAAACTTGGTTCCCTTAGAAAACTCAAGGGATTTTGCTTGGGGATGGAGGAATTTGTATGGCAATCATTAGATACTTTGGAAATCAAAAAGTGTCCGCAGATAACGGTTTTCACGTGTGGACAATCAACAACTCCACAGCTAAAGGTAATAGACACATCTTTTGGATTGTGCTACGCAACAGAAGACCCAACCTCCTTTATAAAGGCCAAACAACAAGAGGTACGTGATCTGTGTCAGATATTTACATGTATCATATTCTGGGGTTTGAATCACTCTATTAATTGATACTTCTATTCTCCTACAGGGATTGCAGTTCTGAGGAAACACATGAGTTTATACTGATATTTAGTGATGCATTATTTTGGTATGTAATTTGACGTCAAGAATATTGAATAAGTAAATATTGCACCTGTATACCGGGTCCATGCGTCAACCTTGCTTGTAGTTTTCATTTTTTCCCTTTTCAATAAGCCGAAACTTGTTTTTCAACCTTATGTGAATGAATTGACTTGTTCAATATCGATAAACTAATAAAAATAGGCTTTAATGAGCTCCAGCATTTGTTATTTGTGATGAATGAATTTCCGTAGCCTATATCATAAAAAAAAAAAAAAAAAAAAAAAAGAAGCCCGTAATGAATTCATCTTGAATGCACAGGTACAACCTGCAACATAATCAGCTGAAATAATTAGCATTAATAAATTAC
Source organism: Chrysanthemum lavandulifolium (assembly GCA_022545495.1). Taxonomy (NCBI): domain Eukaryota; kingdom Viridiplantae; phylum Streptophyta; class Magnoliopsida; order Asterales; family Asteraceae; genus Chrysanthemum; species Chrysanthemum lavandulifolium. The sequence continues at coordinate 250,061,850 of CM040245.1, forward strand.
TGTTTGACCTATATTCGACTTGTTATATCATATGCTCTTTTCTTAGCTTCACCTGAACATTTTTGTTGGTTTATATGTGAATATTTCTTTCTGTCTCAACAATATGATAATGTGGTTGTTTGTTCTACTAGTTTATCTGTTCGACCTCTTCTATAAAATATGTTAATTAAGTACACATGTGAAAGAATGACAAGAAATATGGGACTGAATAAAAAAATGATTTCGCTAGGTCCTTGGTTCTTGAAAATAGGAGTGGCCGAGTAGGGCTATTTTAAACATTTCTTTCTACAGATTTATCACTAGCAGCAAGGTTAGTGTGATGGAATTACTTCTCTGCTTTTGAAGATAGAAATAATATTAATTCCATTTTATTCCCCAATATAAGGTGTGCCCTATTATTATGGGGGTTGTGAACATATTTCGGTTGCAATTATCAATCCGGCATTTAATCTGATGAAAGGTATATTAAAGCTAACATGTAGAATTATGACTTTCATGTCAGGATTTTAGTTCAGATTGTTGAGGTTATGAAACATGATATACAAATAATAACATGTAGACATCACAGAGTACACAGCGGTAGACTTAGGAATATAATAGCAGTTAATTAATTGAAAATATAAACGCGTAATATACCTCTTCCAAATTGCAAGAACTTCTTCAATCAAGAACTCTAATTAGGGTTTATGTGGTTTAACGAAATGACCCTTACCGCTTTTCAATTCAAACCAATTAATGTAACAATAGTGTGTTACACTACGTTCTTGTACACACATACTATTAGCGATTCGATGCGAATGCTAGTTCTTGATCACAATAGATTAACCAAACATCTTTGTTATGCTCAAGGTCACTCGCAAATCCATTACATGGGGTTTTACTCGTCGACCTAAGAACAAGAGGGAAGAAAGAAGAAGTTTGGCCTTCTATTAAAAACTAGTGTACCAAAGGATGAATACATGGAGATGTATTTATAGCCTTATGGTAGATGTCAAGATTACTATGGTTTCCTGTAACACCCCCAAAATTTCACAGCGGAAGCGTTCGGGTCATGGGGTGCTACTAAATCAATATACACAACACAGGGTAATAAAGAATGGAAATTCTATTCTATTTTCAAAATATAGATTAATTTAAGAAATAGTTTTACATCATTGTTTCAAAGTGCGGAAGTAAAGCCCATAAAAATATATGTTGTCCCATTAAAATTTGTATTAAAATGTTTGGAAACATTTCGGATGCCATTCTTCAACGAATGCCTTTGCCATTGCCCACGCCAATAAGTAAACCTGAGAAAAACATGCTATAATGTCAACACAAAGGTTGGTGAGTTCATAGGTTTAAGTTAAAACATTCAAGTTGGACCACAGTTGCACATATAGCATCTCCGTGAATGACACTATATGCAAAAAGGCTATTACGCTAATACCAAGTTCATGCGACCGAAACTACGATAGTGTGCATGCATCTAGAAGCATGAAAAATAAAAGCCCAGCAAGTGTATTTCCAGTACACTCAATCAATACGATATGATATACGCCCGACGTTTGCCTATCCGGTCAAACTCGAACGGGGTGTCATCCCAATAGATCTATTCATAACAATCGCGCCCCCAAAGGGAACTAACGGTAGCATAGTTGGGATTCAAGGTTGTTTCACGTAATAGTATTTTCGCCAGTCCGAAAAGAGTTTTGCATGTTTCTCACCCCATAGTTTTATAAAGCAAGTAAATAAGAGTAAAAGTGGGGCTATAAACTCACCTTAGCGAGTGAATAAGCACAAAGAGATCAAGTGTGATATAGCAAAGGCTCTACCCGGAACCTAAGAACGAGATGGAAAGTCTCAGAATAATGATATACGTTTGGTTTATGACCAAAATGATAGAGCATTATAAATATGACGATGTTACCAAGAGTTTTGTTTATTTACTTTAAGTTGTGTCGGTATCGAATAGTGTTTTCATATATTAATATACATATAAATATATATGAGTTTAATTAGTTATCGACTTAATAATTTTCATATATGAACACTAGGTTGTCAAAACACTTGTTTTTGTAAATTTGTTATAAGTTTATAAGTTTTCTAAACATCTTTTCAAATTTACACGTTTCACCATCAAGTTTGAAAATATACGAGTTTGGCCCTCAAACTTTGGAAAAATGACAATTTTGTACCCGATTATGTTTCTCATTCAGAATTTACAGTTTTGACCCCTTAGAAATCTGTTTTTACGAAATTTGTCCAAAAGGTTGTAATTTCACTTTTAGTCCTTTTAGTTTCAAAATTTGTATTTTTGACATAAAATGTATTATTTCCTTTTTACACTAGTTTCCCATATTTACAAAATAGACCCTAGGCTTTTACATGCATGTGGAAAATATACAATACGTACCCTTAACTTCCCATAATGTTTATATTTAACCCGAAAACAATATGTCTTGCATTTTTAGTCCTAAAAATGTATTTCGACCTAGTTAGCTTATTGATCTTTTACGAAAGCTTATAACTAGCTTATTGTTAGCTTATGGGTTTATTATGATTATTGTTGGGCCGGTTCAATATGCGTTTGGGTGAGTTTTCAGATAAACACGACATATGCTTTTAGATTAAAAAAGAATGTAATGAAGGTTTATAACGCAACACAAAACACATTAAGTTTAGTTGATATACAAACGTTTCTATTTGGTTTATCAATGTTTTAGAGATCGTTAGCTTTAAGACACATTTTTATATGATTCGATCCTTTAGATGTATTAAACATATATACGAGTGATAATGAGATTAGAATAAAAAAATGAATTGAAAGTAGGTCGAAAGAACTTACGACACTCTAGCGAGTGGTGACGAGATTTGAAGCGAAGTGAACGTGACCCAAGTAATTCACAACCGAGCTTAGTGTACCCATGGAGAACAAAGAGAGAAAAAAATGGAACCCGAGTCTAAGTTTGAAGCAAAACCGTGGGTTTCACCAAAGAAAGGTGATGAGGTTAGAAGGAAAGTGGGTCGAGACTAACATAGCTTCTCGCTCGAATGACCAAGTTTCTTCTACTCCTATTTCTTTGTTATCGTTATTGCGCCACAAGGGAGAGAGACAAGAGTGTATGTGCTTGTTTTGGTGATGGAATGTGTTTAAGTGTTCATTCTTTTATTGCTACGATGTTCGAACCAAAAGAAAATGAGAATGTGGTTTGTGTTTTTGAGGTTGAATGAAACATTGAGCTAAGATACTTTATATAAGGAAATCAAACATGGTTCTTCAAGTATAATATGTGCTTACTCCAATTTCCAAGATGAAGTGAAAAGGATGTGTGAATATGTTAAGAGCACCCGGTGTCGTTTCATCGTCCCCCTTCGTCGTCCACGCTGGAGGCTCACCGTGCCTCGCCTTGACACCGTGGTGTCTCGCCGTCCTTCGTCGTTGCCAAGCTTATTGTGGTGACGACGAGTAAAAATCTCTGACACATAATTTTTTTCTTTTATCTTCTTTTTTCAATATATATGTGTTAATATGCGTATGTGTTAATATGTGTGTGTGTTAATGTGTGTGTGCGCAGAAAAGACGAAGAAGACAACACTGTTTCTTTCTATTTTTTTTTTCTTTTGGGCTGGGTTGGACTAATATTGGGGTGGTAATGTGGTATGTTTTCATATATTGTTGTATAAGTTTTAATTGTTATTTTTTTTTAAATAAATTTTATAAAAAATGTTATTTATAACTTTTATAAAAAATGACTAGTAAAATGTTTAGGTTTCTTATTATTAGTATGTGTTGTATTTTTTTTTCCTCGTATCACTTTTTTTACGTATCATATTTTTTTTTTCTTATTATTATTGTGTTGTTAATGTATTTTAATTATTAATGAAATAAATTTAGTTTAAATGAAAATTGAATAAAAAAAAATAAAGTGGAAGTGGTGGGTCCCAAATGAAGAGGTTGGGGTTTGTTATAAGGGAGGGGGGTTCGTTGTAGTTAGTTGTGGAAAAATGGAATGCTGATGTGGCGCTGAGGTGGCACGACGACGAGCCTTAGGCTCGTTTTGACACCTAGTGCTCTAAGCATGCTGCGAATTGGCAGCAAGAAAATAGGACATGCGTGAGGTTAAATTTTATCCAAATGAGCACGGAACACTAGGTCCTTAGGTATTTAGGTAAAAAGGCAAGTCAAGTAGGTGTTTAAAATATATCTTAGGGTTGCTTGATAGGTCTTTTGTCTCTTCTTTTTACTACACACGCATGCTACTGATATAGGATCAAAGTTTGATGATTTTGCTTTTGGTTGAGTTCGCTGATGGGTCACAAAACAAGAAAAGGAAAAAAAATTATATATATATATATATATATATATATATATATATATATATATATATATATATTTATATATAGCAATAACTCTCACACGTGAACATGTTTGATATCTTGCTTTTGTTTTACTTTGTTTTTTGTTGATTGCATTTTGGTTGTTGCCTCGTACACTATTACAAAATACAAAGTAAACATAGTCCTAAAATATGCCATCTACTTGTGTTACAACTTTATTATTATGGTGTGCATGGTTTGAAAAATAAAAGGCTAGGCCCAAGTGACTTAGTTAAAGATGTTGGGTTGGATCAGGTTGAACATGCGAGCCCAATAAATGAATTGGATCGAGTCGGGTTGGGTTTAGAGGCCCAGTAGATAAATAAAAATGTAAAAAGTTTATTATGTATAAGTTACATAATTTTTATTATCGAGTTTGAGGTGAAAAATATCCCGTGACTTGTCGTGTTTAAAGTTCGAAACGAAATGAAAAAAAAAATATAGCCACGAAAATCGGTAAGGAAATTTACGAGTGGTTACAGTACCTACCCATTAAAAGAAACCACGTCCTCGTGGTTTAAGATGCGAGAATCGTCGAGGTCGATACGGTGACGAGATGTGAGTATTGATACTTAAAACGCATCTTCGGGAAAGGTGCTAGTCGCTCAGGAAAGATTTAGCGACCTGCGGCGATAATTGAGTTCACAACAGAAAGAGCATAGTCGTATGACGTTATAAAGGATGGATCATTGGAGTGCTATAAGAGATCGTGACCAGTGACAAAGGAGGTTTAAATACGTGCGTGAGAATCAAGTAGTTGTATGTTACATAAAGAAATAACATAGAAGCGGTGATGAGTTGTACGTTACATAAAGAAATAACGTTGAGGTTGTTACAATGGACGAGTTATGACGTTACATACGTAAATAACGTGAGGTCGACATGATTGACGAGTTGTACGTTACACACAAAAATAACGTAGAAGCGGTGACAAGTTGTACGTTACATACGTAAATAACGTGAGGTCGATCATGATGATGAGTTGTACGTTACACATAGAAATAACGAGAAGCGCTTATGGCATAGTGCGATATTGTAATAGTGGGCATGCTAAGCGCTTTAACATAGAGAGATAACAAGTCTTAGCATTCGTAGTATACCCTACACTCTCCTTAATTCAATTATTCCTTAATCTCATTAAGTTTGTTACATCATTATTCTCATTTAAACTTCGCGACCCAATCAAACAAGAACAAATTTTAAAGTTTAAATGAGAATGAGCTTATACACACTTAAACTTCAGAACCCAATCAAACAAGAAGAGTCTTAAAGTTTAAATGTGAGTTAATTAAGAAACTTAATGATTTTGAGAAATAATTAATTTAATTCAAATGAGAGCTTATACGAACCTAAGATACAACAAGAATACATAGCACGACTACATAGTGTAGCAAGAGGCAAGGCATGGCGGCACATCGGCAATGTGGCGGCGTTGAAGTGCTTTTAGGAAAATTTGGTGATAGTTTTGGTTTTGAAAATACCTAATTCTCTATAACATGGCTCGATATCAATCAGAACACCCCAAAATTTCACAATGAAGCGTTGGTCATGGGTGCTACTAAATAAATATACACAACACAAGGTAATAAGAATGGAAATTCTATTCCATTATCAAAATATAGATTAATTTAAGAAATAGTTTTACATCATTGTTTCAAAGTGCGGAAGTAAATCCCATAAAAATATATGTTGTCCCATTAAAATTTGTATTAAAATGTTTGGAAACACTTCGGATGCCAGTCTTCAACGAATGCCTTTGCCATTGCTCACGCCAATAAGTAAACCTGCGAAAAACATGCTAAAATGTCAACACAAAGGTTGGTGAGTTCATAGGTTTAAGTTAAAACATTCAAGTTGGACCACGCTTGCACATATAGCATCTCCGTGAATGACACTATATGCAAAAGGCTATTACGCTAATACCAAGTTCATGCGATCAAACTACGATAGTGTGCATGCATCTAGAAGCATGAAAAATAAAAGCCCAAGAAGTGTATTTCCAAGACACTCAATCAATACGATATGATATACGCCCGACGCTTGCCTATCCGGTCAAACTCGAACGGGTGTCATCCCCAATAGATCTATTCATAACAATCGCGCCTCCCAAAGGGAACTAACGGTAGCATAGTTGGGATTCAAGGTTGTTTCACGTAATAGTATTTTCGCCAGTCCGAAAAGAGTTTTGCATGTTTCTCACCCCATAGTTTTATAAAGCAAGTAAATAAGAGTAAAAGTGGGGCTATAAGCTCACCTTAGCAGTAGTGAATAAGCACAAAGAGATCAAGTGTGATATAGCAGTGGCTCCTACCCGGAACCTAAGAACGAGATGGCAAGTCTCAGAATAATGATATACGTTTGGTTTACGACCGAAAAGATAGAGCATTGAATATGAAATTTAATAGAGCATTATAAATATGACGATGTTACCAAGAGTTTTGTTTATTTACTTTAAGTTGTGTCGGTATCAAATAGTGTTTTCATATATTAACATACATATAAATATATATGAGTTTAATTAGTTATCGACTTAATAATTTTCATATATGAACACTAGGTTGTCAAAACACTTGTTTTTGTAAAGTTGTTATAAGTTTATAAGTTTTCTAAACATCTTTTCAAATTTACACGTTTCACCATCAAGTTTGAAAATATACGAGTTTGGACCTCAAACTTTGGAAAAATGACAATTTGTACCCGATTATGTTTCTCATTCAGAATTTACAGTTTTGACCCCTTAGAAATCTGTTTTTACAAAATTTGTCCAAAAGGTTGTAATTTCACGTTTAGTCCTTTTAGTTTCAAAATTTGTATTTTTGACATAAATTGTATTATTTCCTTTTTACACTAGTTTCCAATATTTACAAAATAGACCCTAAGCTTTTACATGCATGTGGAAAATATACAATACATACCCTTAACTTCCCATAATGTTTATATTTAACCCGAAAACTATATGTCTTGCATTTTTAGTCCTAAAAATGTATTTCGACCTAGTTAGCTTATGGATCTTTTACGAAAGCTTATAACTAGCTTATTGTTAGCTTATGGGTTTATTATGATTATTGTTGGGCCGGTTCAATATGCGTTTGGGTGAGTTTTAAAATAAACACGACATATGCTTTTAGATTAAAAAAAATGCAACGAAGGTTTATAACGCAACACAAAACACATTAAGTTTAGTTGATATACAAACGTTTCTATTTGGTTTATCAATGTTTTAGAGATCGTTAGCTTTAAGAAACATTTTTATATGATTCGATCCTTTAGATGTATTAAACATGTATACGAGTGATATGGAGATTAGAATAAAAAAAATGAATTGAAAATGGGTCGAAAGAACTTACGACACTCTAGCGAGTGGTGACGAGATTTGAAGCGAAGTGAACGTGACCCAAGTAATTCACAACCGAGCTTAGTGTACCCATGGAGAACAAAGAGAGAAAAAAAAATGGAACCCGAGCCCAAAGTTTGAAGCAAAACCCGTGGGTTTCACCAAAGAAAGGTGATGAGGTTAGAAGGAAAGTGGGTCGAGACTAACATAGCTTCTCATTCGAATGACCAAGTTTCTTCTACTCCTATTTCTTTGTTACTGTTATTGCACCACAAGGGAGAGAGACAAGAGTGTATGTGCTTGTTTTGTGGATGGAATGTGTGTTAAGTAGGGGTGTTCGCGGGGCGGTTCGGTTCGGTTAATTGAAAGATTTAAACTGTCCATCGCGGGGCGGGTAATTAATTTTACTACCCAAAATCGACCCGTACTAGGCGGGTAACCGGACAAGCGGGTACCCGAAATGAGCGGTTACCCACGGTTCGGGTCACGGTTAACCATTTTAAACGTTTATTCGAGTTTAACCGTATAAACAATAACATGTTCTAGAATGTAACATGTCATTTTGTTAAAATTAAATGACATTTAATAGATAATAGTCACACAAAAGTTATCCCGTTAGAGTAATTGCATTCAAATATCTATACATAATCATTTAACAAAATAATAGTTATTCGACGTCTATACATGACGATCACATTTATCAACTTTCACACATAAATGTTTAGAAATGTTTACATTATGAGCAAAAAAGGCGTTATACAATAAAATAATGCAATAAAATAATTAATACTTTTAAGATTTTTTGAATATTTAGTTAAAAAAACCTTCATATATTAAGCACGGTTCAGTTCGGTTAACCGCGGATATCAAAAAATAAAAACCGAAACCGAACCGTGATAAGCGGGTTTTTTCGGTTTCGGTTTTTTTCGGTTTCGGTTTCTTCGGTTTCGGGTTTTTTCGGTTTCGGATTGGGCGGTTCGGCTCGGTTCGTCGGTTTCTCGGATTTTTTGAACACCCCTAGTGTTAAGTGTTCATTCTTTTATTGCTGCTGATGTTCGAACCAAAAGAAAAATGAGAATGTGGTTTGTGTTTTTGAGGTTGAATGAAACATTGAGCTAAGATACTTTATATAAGGAAATCAAACATGGTTCTTCAAGTATAATATGTGCTTACTCCAATTTCCAAGATGAAGTGAAAAGGATGTGCGAATATGTTAAGAGCACCCGGTGTCGTTTCGTCGTCCCCCTTCGTCGTCCACGCTGGAGGCTCGCCGTGCCTCGCCTTGACACCGTGGTGTCTCGCCGTCCTTCATCGTTGCCAAGCTCATCGTGGTGACGACGAGTAAAAATCTCTGAAACATAATTTTTTTCTTTTATCTTATTTTTTCAATATATATGTTTTAATATGCGTATGTGTTAATATGTGTGTGTGTTAATGTGTGTGCGCGCAGAAAAGATGAAGAAGACAACACTGTTTCTTTTTATTTATTTATTTTTTCTTTAGGGCTGGGTTGGACTAATATTAGGGTGGTAATGTGGTATGTTTTCATATATTGTTGTATAAGTTTTAATTGTTTTTTTTTAAATAAATTTTATAAAAAATGTTATTTATAACTTTTATAAAAAATGACTAGTAAAATGTTTAGGTTTCTTATTATTAGTATGTGTTGTATTTTTTTTCTCGTATCATTTTGTTTACGTATCGTATTTTTTTTCTTATTATTATTGTGTTGTTATTGTATTTTAATTATTAATGAAATAAATTTAGTTTATATGAAAATTGAATAAAAAAAATAAAGTGGTAGTGGTGGGTCCCAAATGAAGAGGTGGAGGTTTGTTATAAGATAGGGGGTTTGTTGTGGAAAAAGGGGATGTTGATGTGGCGCTGAGGTGGCACGACGACGAGCCTTAGGCTCGTTTTGACACCTAGTGTAACACCCCAACCCGACAAGGGTAGAAGTGTCACATTCTGGTGTCATATCAGAACATACAAATGAAATCTTTACAAACGGAAACCTTAAAAATGAAGTATCAAAACATATACACAATTGACTGACAAGAAAATACAATATCCATAATGAATTAAAATCCCAAAATAAAAGTTCTTCAAAATAAATCCAAAAGTAATAAGGTGCTAGGGTTGGTCCACTCAGATACTCTAACTCTCACCCATCAAGCCCATCTTCAAACCTAAAACCCGTCATTGGAAAAGAAATGCGCCGAGCTTAAAAAGCCCAAGGAATGATATAACAAAACGAAAGGTAAATAAAATCGAAATGCGAAATGGAATAATGAAACTGATAACAAAGTCGCAGCGAAATGAGGAAAATGAGTCAATGAGGATCCTGCAGAACACAATTATACAGATATCCAAAGAACACATAACACGAAGAACGAAGCGAAGCAAAGCATCAATGACATAAATACAAGCACATACAAAAATCTAAAGGCAAGTGGAAGCAGTTAATTAGTAAGTGAGCATGGCAATCAAACAAGACAGAAACCCTTAGTTGAAAACATAACCAGTATCATAACAACAGTCAAAACATGGCAGTCACACGTAACAAGTAGGAATATAGTATGAAAACTATAATTAAATGAACTAGGGACATAGCAGTGTAATTAAACAAGTTAATAAGCCAGACGTCATAAGTTGAACCATTTACCAGATCAACAATAGCATAAGCAGAAATTTAAACATGGCAGGTCAACCATAGGCAGATAGGGATACTAACGAATAGTCAAAGTTCACGAGATTAACTGAACGAAGTATACATAATAAACATACAAGACAATCGATTACACACTAGCATAGTCACCACACAGATCAAAGAGGTCACACAACGGTAAGATAACATATAATCAGATGACAACATGTGAATCACATATAAACATATTAATCATATCGTAGCATCGTAACCGGTAGTCACATAAACATGTAAAAGCATAAACAAATTCAATAATCATGTAATAACCCAGTACGTGAATGGAATGATAATCTGAAGCAACGGAATGAGAGTGTGATAGATCAAAGCAATGGAATATATAAATATCTCTTGGTAGTATGGTGAGTCATATAAGAGTACTGAGTAATGAACAAATAATACATAATATGGTGTATTGGGAAATACAGGGGGTACAATATAGGTATATCAAAAGTGTAAGGGTTGTCAGAAATCTACCACGAGCCCGGAAACATATCATATCATATCATATCATAAGTAGCCATTGTATTCGGAGGGTGACCTCTAATACCATAAATAATAGGAGGAGACCTCGGAACCAATGGAGTAGCTAGCTCCCAGATCGTGAAGACGCAGACAGCACACCGACATCATTCACCGGACAAATCATATCATAGCATAACATATCGATACAAAACAAATCTAGGATGCATCCATACGCCCCTGTAAACATAGTGGCCAAACATATATCTTGAGCTCATAATCATATAATGTAGAAGGGACGGTGTGTAACATCACTCGTACATACTAGAGTCATGCCATTGGTGCATCAATGACATGGTCATGTTACCCATGACTAGGAAACATATTTGGCTCCTGTATCAAACCAAGGGTCAAAGCATAATCATATCATAAGGGTTCATAACAAAGGTTCAGAAGTCAAAGGTTCATATCAAATTCCATATCATAAGTTCATATCAGAGGTTCATATCAAAGGCTCATAATTTGAAGGTTCATAATCAAAGGTTCAAAATCAAACAATTCACATAGGAGATCCAATCAAAGGGAGCATAGCAAAGTTATAGGGAAGCCCTAATAAGAAGGCTCAGAGCAAGGTATCACAGTTCAAATCTAATATCGAAAGATGTAAACGAATCATGAGAAACCTTAAGAGACAAGGTCGAATATCCGTACTTTAGCAACGAAACGAAAACAAACGGAAAGGTAACACCGAAAGCAATGTCATATCTTCTTCAAAGAATCTACACGAATTGATATCATGTATTACTTATATACTCATTTTATAAGCTTCTTATGCATGTGTAAGTGTTTTACTTATTGATATCCTCTTTTTATCTTTCATTTTCTTAAATTCACATCTTGACCAGAATTTAGCGATTTTTATAAATACTTACTTAGCTCTAATAAAATCAAGTAAAATCCAAGGGGTTCCCATATGAGTTAAAATACTCTCCAAAAATTTGTGGGTTCTATTTCCAATGCAAATGCCTATGGAAAATCACAAGTCCAGACCTGTCCAGAAAGTGATCAAAAAATACACTTTAAAAGTTTACGCTTATTGGACCTGTTTAGACACCTTGGAAAAATCCCTAAAACTCCCAGAAATTCATTTATATCCTAAATGTCACTCCTGTAAAAGGAGAACTCCCAATTCCTTATGGTTTGAAAATGAAAAATAAAACAATCCAACCAAATTTCATACCCGTTTTCTCAGCTTTGACACTTGATCTTGTAAAATTCAAAAATACGACTTAGACAACTCCAAATTTGACCAAACCAGTTGGAAAACTTAACTAAGACATAAAATAAACTTTTCCAACAAAAACCCAGATTATTTCACTTATAAAATTCGATCTATGACACACACAAATTCGACATATGATGCTGTCCAGTTTTAGGGTCCATTAAAACCATTATAATCACATGTTTTACCTACCCAAACGCACTCATGACCCATGTTAGCTACACAAACTGACTTAATATCATCATAGAAAGTTTACCATTCCATATTTTCAGTCTTGCAAAAATTATATACACCCTCTAACTTTATCAAATCATGTAACACGAAACCCTAGTTCCATTTTATGAATACCATACAAGTTATTTACCTTTTAACGTGATTAACGTAACCCTTTGTGTGAACTTAAATGTTAACGAGATATAACCTCCCAAAAACAGGTTTTATACGCCTTTTATATCATGATTTCATGTGATCGATTTTATCATTTTATGTACAATCTATCATTTTATGTGTTTGTACAATTCAATATATGCATTCATATGTGAGAAATTATACACGACCAAGATCAAGAAACACAAGAAAGAAATGAGACGAGATGATAATATAATGTGTTACCATTGTAGCGTGTACGTGACAAGAAGACGGGAACCAAGGGATGCAAAGACTCACGACAAGGCAACCAATACCCACATCCAAGCTATCAAAACTCACGACAAGGTCAAGACAACCCCACCTTTTGACCTCAAAACCCACGACCAGGAGGCACCACCCACGACCAGCAGCAGTGCACCACACCATCAGCCTTCGAACCAGGTTTTATGACCCAACCATCACTACCATAGCAGCCTTGAAATCATGTTACCAACCTTGCACTTGTTGTCCTTGTGTCGAATGGAAGGAGAAGAGAAAAATCCAGCCGTCATTTTTCTTTAGGTTTAGGGTTTTAATGAAGCGTTTTTTTTTTCTGCCTTGTGGAGTGTAAAAAAAAGGGAGGGGGAATACCGGTTGTGTTTAGCCGAACCAAAAGAAAAGAAAACATGGGCCAAGAACCAAACTTAGTTGGGCCTCAATTAGGTTGTAATGTGTATATAAGACTCGGCCCATGTAAATGAGTTTTAACGTTTACAAATTAATCTTTGTGATCTCGTACGCACGTGTTCTCCAATTATTCGTAAGGTAGGTTAAAATTTATATTTTGATGAGCAGTGACATATTATACGTATTTATACATATTACACTTGAGGGCAAAAATAGTATTTTCACGCGTTTTCGATTTTTAGGGTTTTACAACTCTTCCCCTCTAAAAGAAAATTTTCGTCCTCGAAAATTGAGGTCGCAGAGGTCCACGGAGACGTACACGTTTAAGGCAGACGTAGCAATCCATAGCTTCATACAGAGCATAACCGTATAAGTTCCAAGGCGTATCAATCTTACACGTAATAGATGTCGGTGAGAATCTTACGAAGAGGTATAGAATTCCAATCGATCATGGGGAGTGACAAATAACGGATACAAATCATTTTCCATTCACGTACCAACCTCCGGCATTTATTAAGACGTCGTATGATTTTAATAAGTTCAAATTATATGATCTCGGTATTATCACGTTGATCAGGCGTCATAATACTTGTATCACATAACAAGTTCTTATTGTCATCATATTCTGTCTCGGGTCATGACAAACCACATAATCAATATCACAACAAAACATATCACATACATATATCAAGTAACATACCAAAGTAGACCAGATTCATATACACAGCATAACTACATCAAACAACTTACCATATCACAATGAAAGAATGCCACCAACTTGCATAAAACGGCTCCTCATGACTCATTACTGACTATCCAAAATAAAGATGAGATATCACCAAAATGCTAATTGAAAAAAACTTCACGAGTCAAACCGAGTTCTGAACAAATCAAAGGAAAGCAATGCCGATCAAAATCACTTAACAAAATATCAAACCGCCTCAAAAAGCATGAAAAAGAATCGGAGTAACACAAGTCGCGCCCAAATCATATGAAGTAGATGAACCTTCTCAGCCACCGGTTGAATCTTGTCTCCGTCTTTTGCGTCTTTGATTAATCCGTCCAGCTTCCTCCAACAACATCCCGATGTCTCCAAGCAGCGGCAGCGGGTGGTGGCTTCGCTTCACGAACCTCTCCACTGTGGACCGTTGTAGCAACTCAGGGTCGGCACCATCGTCTTCGACTCTACGAGTAGTCTCCACTTAACGATCGACAAACGGATGTAAAAAGTTCAATGCGAAAGGAAGAAGGCCAAATCAGTGAAGAAAAACGAATATCAATTTCAAATCTGGACGACAATCAAACGAATCGGAGAAAATCAGAACAGACGGAAGCCTAGTGTCTACCCAGTCCTCACAGGTCAATCCTAAAGTCAACAAGACGAAACCTTTGCTCGATACCATAATTGTAACACCCCAACCCGCAAGGGTAGAAGTGTCACATTCGGTGTCATATCGTAACATACAAATGAAATCTTTACAAACGGAAACCTTAAAAATGAAGTATCAAAACATATACACAATTGATCGACAAGAAAATACAATATCCGAATGAATTAAAATCCCAAAACAAAAGTTCTTCAAAATAAGTCCCAAAGTAATAAGGTGCTAGGGTTGGTCCACTCGGATACTCTAACTCTTAGCCCATCAAGCCCATCTTCAAACCTAAAACCGCCGCAGAAAAAGAAATGCGGTGAGCTTAAAAAGCCCAAGGAATGATATAAGAAAGCGAAATGTAAATAAAATCGAAATGCGAAATGGAAAAATGAAACTGATAACAAAGTCGCAGCGAAATGAGGACAATGAGTCAATGAGGATCCTGCAGAACACAATTATACAGATATCCAAAGAACACATAACACGAAGAACGAAGCAAAGCAAAGCATCAATGACATAAATACAAGCACATACAAAAATCTAAAGGCAAGCGGAAGCAGTTAATTAGTAAGTGAGCATGGCAATCAAACAGACGAAACCCTTAGTTGAAAACATAACCAAGATTATCAACAAAGAATCAAAACATGGCAAATACACGTAACAAGTAGGAATATAGTATGAACACTATAATTAAATGAACTAGGGACATAACAGTGTAATTAAACAAGTTAATAAGCCAGACGTCATAAGTTGAACCATTTACCAGATCAACAATAGCATAAGGAGAAATTTAAACATGGCAGGTCAACCATAGGCAGATAGGGATACTAATGAATAGTCAAAGTTAACGAGATTAACTGAACGAAGTATACATAATAAACATACAAGACAATCGATTACACACTAGCATAGTCACCACACAGATCAAAGAGGTCACACAACGGTAAGATAACATATAATCAGATGACAACATGTGAATCACATATAAACATATTAATCATATCGTAGCATCGTAACCAGTAGTCACATAAACATGTAAAAGCATAAACAAATTCAATAATCATGTAATAACCCAGTACGTGAATGGAATGATAATCTGAATCAACGGAATGAGAGTGTGATAGATCAAAGCAATGGAATATATAAATATCTCTTGGTAGTATGGTGAGTCATATAAAGTACCGATTAATGAATGATAATACATAATATGGTGTATTGAAATCTGGGGTACAATATAGGTATATCAAAAGTGTAAGGGTTGTCGAAATCTACCACGAGCCCGAAACATATCATATCATATCATATCATAGTAGCCATTGTATTCGGAGGGTGACCTCGTATACCATAAATAATAGGAGGAGACCTCAAGAACCAATGGAGTAGCTAGCTCCCAGATCGTGAAGACGCCAGATTGCACGACATCATTCACCGCATAAATCATATCATAGCATAACATATCGATACGAACAAATCTAGGATGCATCCATACGCCCCCGCAGAAACATAGTGGCCAAACATATATCTTGAGCTCATAATCATATAACAGAAAGGGGATGGTGTGTAACATCACTCGTACATACTAGAGTCATGCCATTGGTGCATCAATGACATGGTCATGTTACCTCCATGACTAGGAAACATATTTGGCTCGGGTATCAAACTGAAGGGTCAAAGCATAATCATATCATAAGGGTTCATAACAAAGGTTCAGAAGTCAAAGGTTCATATCAAAGTCCATATCATAAGTTCATATCAGAGGTTCATATCAAAGGCTCATAATTTGAAGGTTCATAATCAAAGGTTCAAAATCAAACAGTTCACATAGGAGATCCAATCAAAGGGAGCATAGCAAAGTTATAGGGAAGCCCTAATAAGAAGGCTCAGAGCAAGGTATCACAGTTCAAATCTAATATCGAAAGATGTAAACGAATCATGAGAAACCTTAAGAGACAAGGTCAGAATATCTGTACCTTAGCAACGAAACGAAAACAAACGGAAAGGTAACACCGGAAAGCAATGTCATATCTTCTTCAAAGAATCTACATGAATTGATATCATGTATTACTTATATACTCATTTTATAAGTTTCTTATGCATGTGTAAGAGTTTTACTTATTGATATCCTCTTTTTATCTTTCATTTTCTTAAATTCACATCTGGACCAGAATTTAGCGATTTTTATAAATACTTACTTAGCTCAAATAAAATTAAGTAAAATCCAAGGGGTTCCCATATGAGTTAAAAAACTCTCCAAAAATTGGTGGGTTCTATTTCCATGCCAAATGGCCTATGGAAACCACAAGTCCGCACTGCCCGTAAAGTGATCGAAAATACACCTTAAAAGTTTACGCTTATTGGACCTGTTTAGACACCTTGGAAAATCCCTAAAACTCCCGAAATTCATTTATATCCTAAATGTCACTCCTGTAAAAGGAGAGATCCCAATTTCTTATGGTTTGAAAATGAAAAATAAAACAATCCAACCAAATTTCATACCCGTTTTCTCAGCTTTGACACTTGATCTTGTAAAATTCAAAAATACGACTTAGATAACTCCAAATTCGACCAAACTAGTTGGAAAACTTAACTAAGACATAAAATAAACTTTTCCAACTAAAACCCAGATTATTTCACTTATAAAATTTGATCTATGACACACACAAATTCGATATATGATGCTGTCCAGTTTTAGGGTCCATTAAAACCATTATAATCACATGTTTTACCTACCCAAACGCACTCATGACCCATGTAAGCTACACAACCTGACTTAATATCATCATAGAAAGTTTACCATTCCATATTTTCAGTCTTGAAAAAATTATATACACCCTCTAACTTTATCAAATCATGTAACACGAAACCCTAGTTCCATTTTATGAATACCATACAAGTTATTTACCTTTTTAACGTGATTAACGTAACCCTTTGTGTGAACTTAAATGTTAACGAGATATAACCCTCCCCAAAAACAGGTTTTATACGCCTTTTATATCATGATTTCATGTGATCGATTTTATCATTTTATGTACAATCTATCATTTTATGTGTTTGTACAATTCAATATATGCATTCGTATGTGAGAAATTATACACGACCAAGATCAAGAAACACAAGAAAGAAATGAGACGAGATGATAATATAATGTGTTACCATTGTAGCGTGTACGTGACAAGAAGACGGGAACCAAGGGCTGCAAAGACTCACGACAAGGCAACCAATACCCACATCCAAGCTATCAAAACTCACGACAAGGTTAAGACAACCCCACCTTTGACCTCAAAACCCACGACTGTGAGGCACCACCCACGACTCAAAGAAGAAGGCACCACACCATCACCTTCAAACTGTGTTTTATGACCCAGCCATCACGACCATAGCAGCCTTGAAATCATGTTACCAACCTTGCACTTGTTGTCCTTGTGTCGAATGGAAGGAGAAGAGAAAACTCCAGCCGTCATTTTTCTTTAGGTTTAGGGTTTTAATGAAGCCGTGGAGTATAAAAAAAAAGGGAGGGGGAATACCGGTTGTGTTTAGCCGAACCAAAAGAAAAGAAAACATGGGCCAAGAACCAAACTTAGTTGGGCCTCAATTAGGTTGTAATGTGTACATAAGACTCGGCCCATGTAAATGAGTTTTAACCTTTACAAATTAATCTTTTGTGATCTCGTACGCACGTGTTCTCCAATTATTCGTAAGGTAGGTTAAAATTTATATTTTGATGAGCAGTGACATATTATACGTATTTATACATATTACACTTGAGGGCAAAAATAGTATTTTCACGCGTTTTCGATTTTTAGGGTTTTACACCTAGTGCTCTAAGCATGCTGCGAATTGGCAGCAAGAAAATAGGACATGCGTGAGGTTAAGTTGGTCCTTAGGTATTTAGGTAAAAAGGCAAGTCAAGTAGGTGTTTAAAATATATCTTAGGGTGGCTTGATAGGTCTTTTGTCTCTTCTTTTTACTACACACGCATGCTACTGATATAGGATCAAAGTTTGATGATTTTGCTTTTGGTTGAGTTCATCTTGGGTCACGTAATCTAGAAAAGGAAAAAATTAAATATATATATATATATATATATATATATATATATATATAGCAATAACTCTCACACGTGAACATGTTTGATATCTTGCTTTTGTTTTACTTTGTTTTTTGTTGATTGCATTTTGGTTGTTGCCTCGTAGACTATTACAGAAAACAAAGTAAACATAGTCTTAAAATATGCCATCTACTTGTGTTACAACTTTATTATTATGGTGTGCATGGTTTGAAAAATAAAAGGCTAGGCCCAAGTGACTTAGTTAAAGATGTTGGGTTGGATCGGGTTGAACATGCGAGCCCAATAAATGAATTGGATCGCGTCGGGTTGGGTTTAGAGGCCCAGAAGATAAATAAAAATGTAAAAAGTTTATTATGTATAAGTTACATAATTTTTATTATCGAGTTTGAGGTGAAAAATATCCCGTGAGTTGTCGTGTTTAAAGTTCGAAACGAAATGAAAAAAATATAGCCACGAAAATCGGTAGGGAAATTTACGAGTTGTTACAGTACCTACCCCTTAAAAGAAACCACGTCCTCGTGGTTTAAGATGCGAGAATCGTCGAGGTCGATACGGTGACGAGATGTGAGTATTGATATTTAAAACGCGTCTTCGGGAAACGTGCTAGTCGTTCAGGAAAGATTTAGCGACCTGCGGCGATAATTGAGTTCAAAATAGAAAGAGCATAGTCGTATGAGGTTATAAAGGATGGAGCATAGGAGTGCTATAAGAGATCGTGATCAGTGACAAAGGTGGTTTAAATACGTGCGCGAGAATCAAGTAGTTGTATGTTACATAAAGAAATAACATAGAAGCAGTGATGAGTTGTATGTTACATAAAGAAATATCGTTGAGGTTGTTACAGTGACGAGTTTTACGTTACATACAGAAATAACGTAGAGGTCGATACTGTGACGAGTTGTACGTTACACACAGAAATAACATAGAAGCAGTGACAAGTTGTACGTTACATACATAAATAACGTAGAGGTCGATACAGTGATGAGTTGTACGTTACACACAGAAATAACGTAGAAGCAGTTATGGCATAGTGCGATATTGTAATAGTGGGCATGCTAAGCAGTTTAACATAGCGAGATAACAAGTCTAAGCATTTGTAGTATACCCTACACTCTCCTTAATTCAATTATTCCTTAATCTCATTAAGTTTGTTACATCAACATTATTCTCATTTAAACTTCGCGACCCAATCAAACAAGAACAACCTTAAAGTTTAAATGAGAATGAGCTTATACACACTTAAACTTCGTAACCCAATCAAACAAGAAGAGTCTTAAAGTTTAAATGTGAGTTAATTAAGAAACTTAATGACTTTGAGAAATAATTAATTTAATTCAAATGAGAGCTTATACGAACCTAAGATACAACAGTAACACATAGCACGACTACATAGTGTAGCAGTAGGCAATGCATGGCAGACATCGGCAGCTGTGGCAGCGTTGAAGTGCTTTTAGGAAAATTTGGTGATAGTTTTGGTTTTGAAAAATACTTAATTCTCTATAACGTGGCTCTGATATCAATCTGTAACACCCCCAAAATTTCACTGCGGAAGCGTTCGGGTCATGGGGTGCTACTAAATCAATATACACAACACAAGGTAATAAGAATGGAAATTCTATTCCATTATCAAAATATAGATTAATTTAAGAAATAGTTTTACATCATTGTTTCAAAGTGCGGAAGTAAATCCCATTAAAATATATGTTGTCCCATTAAAATTTCTATTAAAATGTTTGGAAACACTTCGGATGCCAGTCTTCAATGAATGCCTTTGCCATTGCCCACGCCAATAAGTAAACCTGCGAAAAACATGCTAAAATGTCAACACAAAGGTCGGTGAGTTTATAGGTTTAAGTTAAAACATTCAAGTTTGACCACAGTTGCACATATAGCATCTCCGTGAATGACACTATATGCAAAAAGGCTATTACGCTAATACCAAGTTCATGCGACCAAAACTAAGATAGTGTGCATACATCTAGAAGCATGATAAATAAAAGCCCAAAGAAGTGTATTTCCGAAGACACTCAATCAATACGATATGATATCGCCCGACGCTTGCCTATCCGGTCAAACTCGAACGGGGTGTCATCCCAATAGATCTAATCATAACAATTGCGCCTCCCAAAGGGAACTAACAAGAGCATAGTTGGGATTCAAGGTTGTTTCACGTAATAGTATTTTCGGTTTCGAGTTCGAAAAGAGTTTTGCATGTTTCTCACCCTATAGTTTTATAAAGCAAGTAAATAAGAGTAAAAGTGGGTCTATAAACTCACCTTAGCAGTAGTGAATAAGCACAAAGAGATCAAGTGTGATATAACAGTTTTGACCCCTCAAACTTTGGAAAAGTGACAATTTGTACCCGATTATGTTTCTCATTCATAATTTACAGTTTTGACCCCTTAGAAATCCGTTTTTATGAAATTTTTCCAGAAGGTTGTAATTTCACTTTTAGTCCTTTTAGTTTCAAAATTTGTATTTTTGACATAAAATGTATTCTTTCCTTTTTACACTAGTTTCCCATATTTACAAAATAGACCCTAGGCTTTTACATGCATGTATAAAATATACAATACGTACCCTTAACTTCCCATAATGTTTATATTTAACCCGAAAACTATATGTCTTGCATTTTTAGTCCTAAAAATGTATTTCGACTTAGTTAGCTTATTGATCTTTTATGAAAGCTTATAACTAGCTTATTGTTAGCTTATGGGTTTATTATGATTATTTTTGGGCCGGTTCAATATGCGTTCGGGTGAGTTTTGAAAATAAACACGACATATGCTTTTAGATAAAAAAATGCAACTAAGGTTTATAACGCAACACAAAACTCATTAAGTTTAGTTGATATACAAACGTTTCTATTTGGTTTATCAATGTTTTAGAGATCGTTAGCTTTAAGACACATTTTTATACAATTCGATACTTTAGATGTATTAAACGTGTCTTCGAGTGATATGGAGATTAGAATAAAAAAAATGAATTGAAAGTGGGTAGAAAGAACTTACGACACTCAAGCAAGTGGTGACGAGATTTGAAGCGAAGTGAACGTGACCCAAGTAATTCACAACCGAGCTTATTGTACCCATGGAGAACAAAGAGAGAACAAAAATGGAACCCGAGCCTGAATTTTGAAGCAAAACCCGTGGGTTTCACCAAAGAAAGGTGATGAGGTTCGAAGGAAAGTGGGTCGAGACTAACATAGCTTCTCGTTCGAATGACCAAGTTTCTTCTACTCCTATTTCTTTGTTACTGTTATTGCGCCACAAGGGAGAGAGACAAGAGTGTATGTGCTTGTTTTGGTGATGGAATGTGTGTTAAGTGTTCATTCTTTTATTGCTACTGATGTTCGAACCAAAAGAAAAATGAGAATGTGGTTTATGTTTTTGAGGTTGAATGAAACATTGAGCTAAGGTACTTTATATAAGGAAATCAAACATGGTTCTTCAAGTATAATATGAGCTTACTCCAATTTCAAAGATGAAGTGAAAAGGATGTGTGAATATGTTAAGCATGCTGCGAATTGGCAGCAAGAAAATAGGGCATGCGTGAGGTTAAGTTTTATCCAAATGAGCATGGAACACTAGGTCCTTAGGTATTTAGGTAAAAAGGCAAGTCAAGTAGGTGTTTAAAATATATCTTAGGGTGGCTTGATAGGTCTTTTGTCTCTTCTTTTTACTACACACGCATGCTACTGATATAGGATCAAAGTTTGATGATTTTGCTTTTGGTTGAGTTCGATGATGGGTCACAGAACGAGAAAAGGAAAAAAAATTATATATATACAGATATATATATTTATATATAGCAACAACTCTCACACGTGAACATGTTTGATATCTTGCTTTTGTTTTACTTTTTTTTTGTTGATTACATTTTGGTTGTTGCCTCGTAGACTATTACAGAAAACAAAGTAAACATAGTCCTAAAATATGCCATCTACTTGTGTTACAACTTTATTATTATGGTGTGCATGTTTTGAAAAATAAAAGGCTAGGCCCAAGTGACTTAGTTAAAGATGTCGGGTTGGATCGGGTTGAACATGTGAGCCCAATAAATGAATTGGATCGAGTCGGGTTGGGTTTAGTGGCCCAGTAGACAAATAAAAATGTAAAAAGTTTATTATGTATAAGTTACATAATTTTTATTATCGAGTTTGAGGTGAAAAATATCCCGTGACTTGTCGTGTTTAAAGTTCGAAACGAAATGAAAAAAAAATATAGCCACGAAAATCGGTATGGAAATTTACGAGTGGTTACATTTCCGATATGGGATTCCATAGTTTCAGCAAAAAACAAGCCCAAAAGAGGGTTCCTAAAACCTTCTCTTGGCTTGTTAAGTTTTCTTCATATCCCATTGACATTTAACGACCGATAGTCACAACCGATAAGTACTTATCGCTCGTTAAGTCGTTTATTATGAATTTAATAATTAAGCATAATATTTTATATTAATTATTTAAACATCGAGTCTCATACGTAAAGTGTGCAATCCCGTGGTGCGAATTGAATCCGGTCATATACATATTAAATATATCCATAAACCAACAGCCCCACTGGAGATATCTTAGTATGCGTAATGACATTGGTTAGCATCTAGCAACACGCCAATGACCCCGAACAACTCGAGTATGGTTTCGGAAAAACCTTTTGATGATTCATCATCATACTTATCCTTTGTTTCTAATACCGTGTTAATAAGAATATGGAGCTCACTCATTTCTTAATTAACTATTTTGTTTCTTGCTTTATATGATTGATCAAGATTACCAATTCTTCCGAACATATTCCGAAGACCTTGGGCATAGCCATGCAGACATCTTGACAACCCTACGAGGGCCCAATAAGATTATACTTCAAAATAAATTTGAAGGAAACAAATCATGTTTTGACTACGAGCGAAATTCATAAATTTCGCAACACTTCGAAAACAACCCTTATAACTACCGATTCGTATAGCGTTAGATTGCTTCACGAAATGCACTACATCCATGACATTCCTCCGGTATCTCAAGTCGAGGATAAATATTCATGATGTACTTAATGACTAAGATCCATAAAGTACCATCATGTGGTTGGATTAAGTCCTATACGCAATCCATTGAATATCATCTGAAATTAGTCATGCTACGCATCAATATACTTTCAAGTATATTCTAACTAATACTCAGATTTGTCTTAAATTCAATATCATTACCATGTTATTGATCGACAACAGACTATTTAGAATAACTTAAGTTATTCAAGGATTTAAACATGCAAATACAGAACACAATATTATAAATGAAATTAAACGTATAAAGTACTTTAATTCATTATAAATAATAATTTTTTAACATCCTTTATCCAAATACTAAATAGATCAATGCATGATAATTCTTAGTTAATGAATTTTTGCCTCAAGTCATGATAATCATACTTGTTGACAGGGCATAATTTCAACGAACTTTGATCTATAGGAATTTTGAGAATACTTATTTCAAGAATTCAATAAGTGAATTTCTTGTATGTGTTTACACATATCTTAATATTGTCATAACATTCCATAAGGTGCGTGATAACTTGAACCACCCTTTTATGACAATCATCTTTAAAAACTTTAAAGTTTTAAAGTATTCTTTATTCTTTAATGTATAATGCAACTATGATCTTAATTGAGCATACTAGTCAACATGGTCATCATCAAGGATACCGTGACTAGAATTGAGTGTCATATCAATTATACTAGCATCATTGTGTACAACAATATGCTCTTTAAACATCCGTAAACTTTGAATATTATTTGTTTGGTGTCATTCAACCTTCAAGTTTGTTGACTATGACAATTATACAGCAATTTGTTGTATAGAATCTGGGAGCAACTCCAGGCTGAGGAATGCAATTCTAAATCCAAACATAAATATTACAATGTTGTTAAATCATCTTGTAATCAAGCATGATACAACAACCTTATACACAACATGATGTTCATAATGAATCTTCAAGTTAGACTTTAAGATCTCATTCATATTCTATCTTGTCAAAGATATGTATTCATCATGTTCTTATAGACTCATTTATTTACCGCATATGTTTATAGTAATAAACATATATTCCAAGGTTGTATGTCTTATTTCCAAATCTTACAAACGAAGTTTCAATCCCAACTAAAACTTAATTTAGGTGGAATGTAGTTGCAAAAGAATCTTATTTTAATAGCTTTCAGGAATACTTATGAGCTATCTTATTTTAATTATTAAATCAAACATGGATTTAATATGTAACATAAGAATCATCTCCTAGATGCATGCATATATCCATTCATGGATTCTTGCAGTTTGTACATATTCAAAGATTATTTGAATTCATAAAACTCCTTTATATTACTGATCGTCCTCGCAAAAGTAATTCCGCAAAGAGTTTTAATATTCATTGTCAAAATTTCATATCAATGAAACTAAGTATGACAATTATAATCTTTATACTTCTATTTAATGTATCTAGAAAAGAATATCCAATCATAGTTAGTTGCTTAAGTATGATTAATATTATTGTCACTAGACATGCATTAAATATGTGTATAATATTGTTCATATGATTTCTATACAAAGATTTAAACAACTAGGGTTTTCATCCTTTGAAAAAACTCATTAAGATAAACCAAGTATCTAAAGTTGATTATCATTATGGACAACATCTCTACATTCATAGTATGATTGATTTACCACAATTCAACATTTGGTAAATTCATCATTATGATCAACGAGCTTATCATGATCACAGAACTCATATTCCTCAAAGATATTAAATATCCGAGATATCCTTACGGATCTATGAATGACAATTCCATCATATTGAGGTCTACCATTTACATGTTTAGCCTCATCATGATATTTGCTAGTGCATTTTAGAAGATTATGTATTTTATAATTTAATCTTTCAAGATCTAAACAAAACTCCCACTTGCCTTTAGTAATTTAAAGATTACCTTTAGATAGTTTAGCAAGTAGAGCAACAATACATTGTTCTCTTTTGGGATATTACAAAAACATTGACAGTTCCTGAATTCAGTTTGTTACAACTCACTTTACAAGTAGCTTTAACAAATTCAGAACTTCATTATAAGACTTAGTATGATTCATCACTTTCCATAAAAATGGTGTCTTATTAATCTTCTAGGTTGGCGTCTTATTGAGTATATTCAATCTACTAACATTGATAACTTTTGGAAGAAACTATAGTTATCTTGAATCAAACAATGCCAATAGATTTTGATTCTTCTAACTGAACATACCATAAAACTATGGTATTTCATTAGAATTAATATTGTAAGATTAATCTAACAATATTTAAGATAACCATCTACTCTTTGGTTTATCCAATTTACCAACAAAGTAAAACTTAATGGTACAATAGAATTACCAAGTCAATTGCATGTATTATAACACAAGTATTCTTGAAAAAGTCAAAAGACATAACATTTATAATCCCACTATACTTTATAAGTCATTGATCAACTCATTGACTTCATGCATATGTCTTAAAACATAGCAAGTTAACATCTTACTTTATATTGTAAGTCTTGTATTAAAAGACTTCATGTTTGTGACTTTACAAAATCATAAACATTTATAATTAAAGTAATTATGAACACCACCTCGGGTTTCAATTAATATTTCAAGTTAATATTTACTACATATATTTAAGTCATTCAATGAATACTTAAATTCAAAGTAGTATTAGATTACTTCATTTAATTATGTCATTCCATGAAATGTTCAACGTAAGAAACTACAAAATCATCCATGCTCGTTCTCACGACACGCGGATATTTTACCTTGGGCTATAATCTAGTCCACGTTCTCACGTAACATAAATTGTAACAACAAGTGTTTCTTAAATATTGAATGACATTAATATTTAAGATAAAGTAGTCTTTGTTATCATCTTGACACATGTTCTTAATAGGGCAATCATACACTTTTAAATGTATAATTCCTATTAGAACGTTACTCTCTTACCTTGCACACAATAAAGATTTCTCCCACTTGTGCATGTAACAACATCATGTAGCAGATAAACAACACGACAAACGTTTGTTTATTTGATTAATATGATTTGTGTCATAGATATAACAAGTAGATGTAGGACTATATTGTTTAGTAAGGAAATGCACATGACTATCCTTAAGAAACATAAGTGTCTACAATTGGAAAGTAATTATCTTTGAAGATAATCTGGGTTACTACACAGGAAACAAAGCTTGCAGCTCCCACTGAATTAGAAATCATTATAACAACTTCTTATTCAGTAATGCAACACAAATGCTCCCACTGAATTTGACAACATTGTAAGTGTTTCATAACCAGTGAAAACAACTTGCTTGCTTTTTACTTTCCTACACCTTTAAAGAACCATATGTAATCATTACTAAGGTACTAAAAGGTGTATTCTACTCTATGAATGATGGGTTATCCATCAATGTTATTAACTCAAAAAATTGGGTATGTATTTCTTCATTAATAGGCCTACCATGCCCATAATGGTATGTAGCACCTTTAAAGGTTAAAGCAAAACAACTAGATAAAATGCTAGTTTTCCTTTTACCAATTTTCGCGGTAAATAGTCTAGCTTCTAATTTAGTAACTCATATACATGTTTTCCAGTTAACCAAACGTCATGTCTGTTACAAAAGGATTCATTCACCAAATTAGGGTAATGAAATATTTATGGAAAAAAAGATGTGCAATTCATTGCTATGAGTTACATTAGAATTTAGACAATTCAAATGTTCCTATAATACCTTTCTCATTCATGAAAAGGAACATGATTGAGTCTCATTCTTCTCCCATGGAAAAGAGACTTTGTTTGTCTTTTCGGTAAATTATTCTCGATCAAACATTTGTTTGAAAGCAGAATGGATCAATTTACTAATAAAAGACTAAACCACGTTCTGATTAAATGTTGCATTAATACAATCAAAAGAATTACAAAATTCAATTTTAGTATTTTCGATAATTAACCTTTTCAAGAAAATTAAATACCCTTGGTTTATAAACATATGACCATTTAATTTTCATTGAAAACTAGGATCCAAATTGACATATTTTCATCACATCAGTTGATCTACTAGTAATGAAAGTATTCAAAATGGTACGAGTCGAACCTCAATTGGCAATTTTCAAATTGCAACTCCTAGATTTATGGGATTTACATTTAGCCAATTTCAATTGCCATGTAAACATGTTTTATTCCCATCTTATGCCTTGAGTTGCCAGTTCTTACCGCATAACTCAATTAAGTTGCCCAATTTAAGAAACTGCAAAATCATCCATGCCCGTTCTCACATCACGTGGATATTTTACCCTTTGATTACGATCTAAATCAGGTTCTCACGCAAATAAAAGGTGATCTCAGGTGTTTCCGTTTCATTGGATGGCATACAACTTAAATTTAGGGTAATAAATTTGATTTTGGTGTCAAATCAAATATGTACAAAGATGTCATGCATTCATCTTCGTAGCATAAGGTTTTTATCATCAAACTTTAATTGAGGTATTGGTAAACAAACTTTAAGGTCAATTCAACCTTAAGATTTTATGCACATTCATAGGAATACTTGGTAGCTCCATTAAGACGCACAAACGAGCGGAAAATTAGGTCAGCGTGAAGCATATTACATACCCTCATCTTTAAGGTAACAATTTAATGCGTACCAACCTTGTACCCATCACGCAGTTTGTCAATAATGGGTGAGCCGTTCTAACTATTTTGTGCATAAAAATCAATTAATTAAACGATCACGATTACTATGCTTAAAAAACACATGTTTCACCATTGTTTAGATCAATTTATTTTTCTTATAAAATACCCTCTTGTTACACAAAAAAAAACAAGCAAGTATTTAAAATAAACATATAAACAATGAATACATAACTTAACAATTAATCATGCATATCAAATAGCAACATGCAAACCTTTTGATAAAATCTATTAATAATCAATTCTAGATCTGTCAGTATGTATATGTCTAATTAAGACTTTCACCCATTTTCATCAATGTACAAGGTGAGCCAAATGCATCGATTCATCAATTGCGTAAGTCAAAATTAAACATATACCACATAGCTCATAATTGATTTAATGATAATGATTGAGGTCTTTCCCAATTTTAGATCTATCAAAAATTAGTGTATATTACTTAACCAAGTAAAGCATACAATAAAAAGAATCCATGACAAAACATGCATGTATTTATCATGGACATAAATTACACTTAACAATTAATTCACTTAAAAAAAGAGTTACGCAATTTAATACACATAAAATTGCATGCAACCTAGGGTCTTCTAATCCAATTAAAAACAATGTTTACAAAACCCTAATTAGGGCAAAAAAACGCCCACCCCCAAAAAAAATTAGGGTTTAGGTTTTGCAAACCCTAGATCTAAGCATACAATAATAACACAATACATTTGTTTGTTTTTATGCGTTTCAGTAATTAATTACTCATTATAATGGCTCGTGATGCCACTGTTGAGGTTATGAAACATGATATACAAATAATAACATGTAGACATCACAGAGTACACAGCGGAAGACTTAGGAATATAATAGCAGTTAACTAATTGAAAATATAAACGCGTAACATACCTCTTCCAAATTGGAAGAACTTCTTCAATCAAGAACCCTAATTAGGGTTTATGTGGTTTAACGAATTGACCCTTACCGTTTTTCAATTCAAACAAATTGATGTAACAATAGTGTGTTACACCACGTTCTTGTACACACGTACTATTAGCGATTCGATGCGAATGCTATTTCTTGTTCACAATAGATTAACCAAACACCTTTGTTATGCTCAAGGTCACTCGCAAATCCCTTACATGGGGTTTTACTCGTCGACCTAAGAACAAGAGGGAAGAAAGAAGAAGTTTGGCCTTCTATTGAAATCTAGTGTACCAAATGAAGAATACACGGGGATCTATTTATAGCGTTATAGTAGATGTCAAGATTACTATGGTTTCCGATGTGGGATTCCATAGTTTCGGCCAAAAACAAGCCCAAAAGAGGGTTCCTAAAACCTTCTCTTGATTTGTTAACTTTTCTTCATATCCCGTTGACATTTAACGACCGATAGTTGATAACATCAAATAGTCCTAAATATTAAGTGTCAATTTCCCCCGATAATGCTCGTTATTTATATCATTTATATGGATTTACGCTTGTTTTCCATTGTTTTTCACTTTCAGGTAAATTACGAGCATTGGAGCTAAAGAGACGCTGAAATGGAAACATAACTAAAGATTTATCACAGTATGCCTATTTTGAAGAAGTTACGGCGTAACTCCTCTCTCACATTACGCCGTAACTATTGCGTGACCCATAATACCAACTTATCAAGAGGTTACGGCGTAACTCTTCCCAAAGGTTATGACGTAACTCCATTAGGAAAAAAGAGGTTCCACGTCGCTGATACTTATGCCGTAACTACTGCATCACTTACGACGTAACCGAGTTTATTGAAGACTATGGCTTAACCGCTAATAAGGTTACGCCGTAACTAGCAGATCTAGTGCATTTACGAAGAAATAGAAGGTTCTGGCGTAACTCCTATATTGGTTACGCCATAACCCGGACTGCCTATAAATACCCCACGAATTCCGGCATTTCTAATCATCCTATTGCACATACAACACTCGAGAGCGTGGGAAAAAGCTCAAGGCTGGTCTAGGGGAGCATCTGGAGTGTTTCAAGGAGAAGTCACTTACGATAAGCTTTAGCATTTTATATTTCTTTAACTTTCAATTCATGTATTTCGTACCTTTGAATATTGAATTGATTTGCATGATTAATATGAGCTAAGCACCCTTTGGTGCTAGCCTAGTTATGATTCATAATTGTTTTGTTTGCGTTTACTTTTACTTGGTACAATTATTTCTAAGTGTATGCATGCATAGTTCTTTGGTAGTCACCCTTGATTCGGTAGTTTTGAATGGCGAGATATGACCAACTGACCCTAGGTGAGTGGATTGAGACGGGAAGAGTAAGATATGACCAGCGAAGACCTTTTCTACTTGTGCGATTTGACCGGTGATCACTATCGTTTGGATGAACTTAAGAATTGGGGGTGTAGTGTCTAAGTTCCTAACGGTGGGCATTCACTATTTTGAATCTAGCATGTAGCGGTACTTAATGACTTGGCAGGGACCGGGAACAACAGGGAATTATGACGGTCTTTGATTTCTCTGTGGTGGCATCTTTCTTTGATAGGTTAGGCGAATTGACCAAATCTTCCTCTCGAATTTGACCCCACAGTAATTGGAAGTAGGTAAACGTAGACATAACTAGCTAGGAGGATTGACTATGTTAGCACCATTATTCCTCTATTGATTTCCCTTTACCCATTTTTCTGCTTTTATTTTATTTAGCATTAGTAGTTTAATTAATTTTATCCCTATCGAAACCATTATTATTCTGTGACAATTAGACTTAGTAATAATCCAACACACATAGCTCTTGGGACGACCTCGGCTTTACCATTTACTACACTACACACGACCGGGTACAATGGCCGTTAGTGCACTAGGGTAGACCATAGGTATAGCGAGACACTATAAATTTTAAGACCTGGTCAGTAAAACCTGCATCAATAGTCACTTCCGATAAGTACTTATCGCTCGTTAAGTCGTTTATTGTGAATTTAATAATTAAACATAATATTTTATATTAATTATTTAAACATCGAGTCTCATACGTACAGTGTGCAATCCCGTGGTCTCGAGTTCAAATCCGGTCATACACATATTAAATATATCCATAAACCAACACAGATTTGGGTTAGGTGTCTGTATATGAGTATTGTTTTACAAAAAATATTCATTATATTAATGTAGTCAGGATGCTAATCCATAGAACATTCAGTTTATCAGTAAGCATTTGTTAGTACTTTTTGAGAGGATGAAGATCCTTAATTGATGTTTGAATCTGATGCTTTGAAACTCAAACTATATTATTGTTGGTATATCATTTTTTGTCTTTTATGACCTTGCATTATGGTAAAAATGTTTCACTTGATACGTGTTTGCCAGTTTTGATTCATATGAAAAGTCCAAGTTAAATTGGTCCGTGTTGTAAAATTTTCCCAGTGCCCATCCAATTTTGTAACGGATTTTATACTTTGTAAAACAAGGTTACTTCCTATACAGTATTATTCGCTTATTATGTTTCTTGCTATACTTAAGTTTTTATCACCTTGACTCGAAGACCCATTATTGAGCGGTTTAGTGTCACACCCCAAATTACTGTTTTGCGGTGGAATGGAATTCACGGGGTTGTTGTCATAGCATCACGATTATAGTTATATTGAGCGACCTAAAGTGTCGTTTGGAAAACACATCGTTTGATTTAATAAAACATTCAAAGTTTACAAAATATAGGTCCTAAATGAAAATCATCATGTGCAGAAATAAGTTTGTTACAAGCCAAACGATGTTTTTAAAGTGCATAAATCCCATGTGAGACGCGTCGTCACCACGACTCTATGATAAGTCCACATGCATGCCATGAAGTGTATGCCTTAGATACCTGAGATAAAACATGCTTAAAAGTGTCAATACAAAGGTTGAGTGAGTTCATAGAGTTTGTGTTGCCATGAAGAAAACCTTTAAAGAATGTTCATGCAGCAAAGGCATTGCAAATCCACTCATTTCCAAGTTCCGCCCATACAAAACTTGCAACCTATGTGTTTACAACCCATTGCCAAAATATAGTTTATGTTCAAGCGCATGATGTCAAATGAATTCACATAATAGTGCATGACTTAATGTATCAATATTCAATTGATATAACACATATGAGTGTTGTTTCAAATAGTTCCAAGACCATTAGTTCATGATTGTACCAAGACTGCGAGTTCAACATTGTACCAAGACCACTAGTTCAATGATTATACTAAGACCGCTAGTTCAATGATTATACCAAGACCGCTAGTTCAATGATTTATGATATAGAAGTTCTAAGTATGGAAATACTGTTACTTCGTATGACTAAACATTCAGTTCAGATAAACACATAGTGTGCAAATAGACATGAATGTCATAAAAGTTGTTGAGCATGTATCTCCCCCAAAAGTAGTATAAAAACAATTGAAAATGGGGCTATGGAACTCACCTGATGCAATGATTATGATGACAAAAGTGGATACACTGAAATTAGGTGCAATCTCTATCTGCAACCTAATATGAATGATATGTTCTAATGTAAGTCATGAAACAATGTCGTACATGCAAACTCATATGATATCCATACCACTTGTACATTTTTGGAAATGAAGTTTATCGTCGAAATATATGTTTTTGACATCTCGTCATGTTATAAAATACTTTACAAGTACTTACGTTGAAATGATATCCTACGATAGTCATTTAGTGATTTATCAAGAAATTATAGCTTTTTGTCGTAAAACAATACACTTTGACCATTTATGAAAGTGACTAAATGGCCTCGAAAAGCTAGTCGTAAAATAGTGAATATCGAGTGTTATGAAACAAACTCAATGGTTTTGGAAATCTTGTAGCATTATCTCAAAATCTTAGCTTTTAAATTTTTATCATAGAGGTCTCGATCATGTAGATAAACATAGGTAAAGTAGGGTACTTGTACCAAAAATATTGTTTAAGGGTAGTTTTCGGCAAAGTTTGAGTGACCGTATTTTACTCGTTACAACTCCGTTTGACGAACAGTTGATCATTTTGGAAAATAGGCTAGGGGAACTTACTTTTACTAGAAGACATCGTTTTCTAAAAAGTACTCTATCGATGTTAAAAACGACTCTCAACATGGTCACTCGCGACAATAATTTTTGTCTAATAGGAAGAATATATAAGTGTTTTATACTTGTATAAAAAGTTATGATAACCTTGTTTAAAGTGTGAATAACTTAGTCGTTATAAGTCCGTTTTCTACGTTTTATATGTCCTTAGCTTCGTGTTAAAGTATACTAACATATTTTTGATAAATCGACTCATTTAGATAACGCTTAAGACTCATTTTTGACCCTTAAAAATCTGGACAGCATGTTGATTTTCCGAAAAATATAGTTTTCGTCGTTAAACTTGAAAATAGCATAACTTCTTCGTTATAACTCCGTTTTAACCCGTTCAAGCGACCACGTTTTCATTTTAAAGTATATTTTCTGAATATCTAGCCCAAAATATTTTATAAACTGTCGAAATTTCCAGATTTCACAAAAATGATCAGACCACTATTTAATGTTGTCGAAAATGGTTTTTCTAGCGTAATACTCGTTCTAACCACTTTAATTCAACACCAAATCTATTCTAAACCTACCATACACCTTCTTAGGGTGTCATGGGTTCCTATACATCATCAAAAATGATATGTTTCAAGGGAATAATTATAGGATGATATATACTAATTATAAGTACTAAAAACAATAAAAGTGGTATAGATACTCATATAACTTGCATGTTTTCTTTCAAGCATAATAAAAATAACCAAAGTATGAATATGAAAGATTAAAAATAATCATGAAATGCTTACTTGGATGATTATGAATTTTTGAGCAAAGTATACTTAATAATCTTGAGGTTTTTATTTCAAAACCTTAACTAGATCACAAATAGAACTAGTAAAATACTTGAATCTTGAAAAAATAAGGTTTCTTGTTCTCGTTCTTGCCTTGGCTGAAAATGATGAAAAGTTGGGAGAGTTTTCAAGTTTCTTTCACCTTTTGCTTAGTGTATGTATGTGTATATTAGATAGTATATAACTAAAATAAATACAAATGACAAGCTACAAGTGAATATGTGTACCTAAGTAGAAGATTTTTATGAAAAATTGTTGTGTCATCTAGACAAGTAGAAAGAAAAAGAAAGAGTAGTGTATTTTTGAATGACTACATGTATAAAAGATTAAGTGTAGTGTTTATTTTGTGAGTAAAAGTAATTATTTAGTGTAACGTTGGCTAAAAATCAATTTTTGCGGAACAAAATAAAATATATCGAAGTCATAAAAATTATAAAAATACATTTCTTACAAGAATTGAGTGAAATAATAATTATCGAGTTGAATTTACGAAAACCGTGGTAAATTTATATACATAACAATTTATGTACAAAATAAATTTAAAACATCGGGTAAACTAATAATATAATTTTTATAGACTTAAAATGAGTATAAAAATAAATTAGGATTATTTTTGGAAGTGTCGGATCAAATATTTAAAATAAATGATTATGCGATAGCGATATTTAATAAGAAAATAAACGTTTAATGAAATATTCAAATCCATGCATGAACTAATATGATGATGACGTTACTAATGATATGTAGATTAATACTAGTCTATATGAAGTGTCCTTAATAATTTTCATGAATACGCAGCTAAACCCTTATGGTTACGCGCATTTGATACTCGTAAACCTAGTTTACGATAAATGATGAATAGCGAATCATGAATAGTGATTTTTCTCCGGGAATGAATAGTGTTTCGTGAATAGTAAAATTTTGAAATACGTTCTCAGAATATCATATTGACTTCAAAAATAATGAATAGTAAAATGGTGAATAGTAACTGATGAATAGTAAATTCCCGAGATGAATAGTGAAATTTTCAAAGTTTGTAAAATGACCTGAAATTACAAGTTGTCACATTCGCCCACCCAAAAAAGAATTCAGTCCCTGAATTCAGTTCGTGTTGGTCTCTCCAGTTTAGGGTTTGATGAGGCAAACTTTCCCATTCTCGAGCAAAACCCTCAAAAGACTCTAATGTAACCAATTTTTACTTAATCCCACAACTCATCAGACAAGAACTGTCATGGGATTAGGCTAAATTGGTTTGAAGGGGGTCTTTTGAAAATTTGGCTCGATTACAGAATTGTTTACACATATAAGACTGATAATCCCTTCATTGCATGATTCTTCCTAAATTAGACATAGGTGATTAGACTATGTATAATTTAGGAGTAACTATGCAATGCTTGGACTAATCCACTCATATGTATCTGAAGACATCTATGTGAAATGAAAGTAAATAACTCGCATAATGTGCGTATAAAACCGCATGTAAAGTGAATATGCACTTATGATGAAATGATGAGATGGTATGAGGATGTAGTTATAGTCTAGGGTCAATGATACAACCTAGTTCTCTATAACCGAAGCTCTTATGCCAATCGGTCACACCCCAATTACATTTTTGCAGGTGAATGGAATTCACGGGGTTGATCATCATAGCATCATAGTTATAGCTATATTGAGCGACCTAAAGTGTCGTTTGGAAAACACATCGTTTGATTTAATAAAACATTCAGAGTTTACAAAATATAGGTCCCAAATGAAAATCATCATGTGCGGAAATAAGTTTGTTACAAGCCAAGCGATGTTTTAAAGTGCATAAATCCCATGTGAGGCTTACGTCACCACGACACTATGATAAGTCCACATGCATGCCATGAAGTGTATGCCTTAGATACGAGATAAAACATGCTTAAAAGTGTCAACACAAAGGTTGAGTGAGTTCATAGAGTTTGTGTTGCCATGAAGAAAACCTTTAAAGAATGTTCATGCAAAGAAAGGCATTGCAAATCCACTCGGTTTCAAGTTCGCCCATACAAAACTTGCAACCTGTGTGTTTACAACCCATTGCCAAAATATGTATAGTTTATGTTCAAGCGCATGATGTCAAATGAATTCACATAATAGTGAATGACTTAATTTATCAATATTCAATTGATATAACACATATGAGTGTTGTTTCAAATAATTCCAAGACCATTAGTTCATGATTGTACCAAGACCGCGAGTTCAACATTTTACCAAGACCGCTAGTTCAATGATTATACCAAGACCGCTAGTTCAAAGATTATACCAAGACCGCTAGTTCAATGATTATACCAAGACCGCTAGTTCAATGATTTATGATATAAAAATTCTAAGTATGGCAATACTGTTACTTCGTATGACTAAACATTCAGTTCAGATAAACACATAGTGTTAATACAAATAAGCCGTAAAAACGTTTATTTATATTTTACGATCTTCTAATGTTTTGTCAATAACAAACGTAAAATCATATTAACGAAACAAATAAAATACGTAAATGGTTTGAACTAATAGTTTTCTAACATATTCACATTTTCACATAAAACACTAAAACAAGTATAAGTGATTTTATGATTTAGATATATATGTACAACAACTAGTGTTTACATATTAAGTTAACACATACTTAAGCTAAGTATACTAAAATGGGTAAAAACAAGTATATACTAAAATGGGTAAAAAAATAAGTATATACTAAATAGATAAAAACTAGCAAATGGTTTTGACCCATAACCCATGGTTTTATATATACCACTTAACCAAGTTCAATGTATCCTTAAGGTACATTGTATCTAGAAAGAAAATCATGGATCAACCCATAACCCATGACCCATGACCCATAACCAAAAATACCCATGGGCAAAGAGGAGCGTTCCACAGATCCCTAGCTTTGTGGTAGCCGGATCCCAAGTGAAAGGGATCCGTAGGATCCGGGAAACAGTAGGATTTTTCCTCTATAAATAGTGAGCCATTTCTTCATTATTTCTCACCCCTTTCAAACCCCTCTCCAACATACTTTCTCCCTTGAGTTAGATCTCACTAACCTTATATCCAAGAGATCTATGTTTGTAGTTTTGTTTTTGTGTGATCTTTTAGGTTCCTCTTAAAGGCAAGATCACCACCTTTGAAGTCGAGCAAGCTCAAGTCCATGAGTTGCCATGCTTCTTCATCATCAAGGCAACTGAAGTCCTCTTGTTGATGATCTCTTTCTTTCTTCAAAGAAGTGTAGTGTTGAAGATATTAGTGAAAGATGTCTCAAGTGTCAAGACGAAGATATTAGTGAAGGGTATCTATCGTCTATAGGATAAAGCACTTGTGGTAGGTGCTTAGAAGTCAAGACAAAGAAGCATTAGTGAAAGGTGCTTAGAAGTCAAGACAAGGAAGCACTAGTGAAAGGTGCTTAGAAGTGAAGACACAAGACATTAGTGAAAGGTGTCTTGTAGATCTAGTCAAAAGCATTAGTGAAAG
Source organism: Chrysanthemum lavandulifolium (assembly GCA_022545495.1). Taxonomy (NCBI): domain Eukaryota; kingdom Viridiplantae; phylum Streptophyta; class Magnoliopsida; order Asterales; family Asteraceae; genus Chrysanthemum; species Chrysanthemum lavandulifolium. The sequence continues at coordinate 250,099,547 of CM040245.1, forward strand.
GTGACTTAGATGTACATTCGATATGGTGTGTTTCAATCTACAAGATAGACTAGTATAGGATCCAAGGATATTGATATCCTTGATGATGTTGTAAAGGAGTAGATCTCCTTTGGGATTAGTCGTTGGTGTAGTGTGGTAGTAGTTCCTCCATTGCAATGGAACTAGGTGCTTAGCCTAGTACCTAATAAAGGGTAGGCGACGTTGTGAAGGTGTAGTTCACCTAAGGTGTGAAAGAACTAGGTACTTAGCCTAGTACCTTATAAAGGGTAGGTGACGTTGTGTAGGAGTGGTTCACCTTGGGTGAAAGAACCGGTGGTTAGCTTAGCACCGAAAAAGGGTGGCGGCGTTGTGAAGGCTTCTCGCCATAAGGAGATTGGTGCGATGATTACGAACTCTCGAGTAGGTGACTCGGGGGTGGAGTAGGGCAAGGAAGGTGACCTTGTGGCGAACCACTATAAATACTCGCGTTGTGGTTTTGTGCTTCTTACTCTTTTCTTTCATTACATATCTTTTATATGCTTGTTTATCAACATCCAACACACACAACCAAATAGATTGACATAAGTCAATCTAAATAGTTTAAAAGGAAGTTTTAATTGGTAAAACTATTCAACCCCCCATTCTAGTTTTCCACACATAGTTTGCAAATAGACATGAATGTCATAAAAGTTGTTGAGCATGTATCTCGCCCAAAAGTAGTATAAAAACAATTAAAAATGGGGCTATGAAACTCACCTGATGTAATGATTATGATGACAAAAGTGGATACACTGAAATGAGGTGCAATCTCTATCTGCAACCTAATATGAATGATATGTTCTAACGTAAGTCATGAAACAATGTCGTACATGCAAACTCATATGATATCCATACCACTTGTACATATTTGGAAATGAAGTTCATCGTCAAAATATATGTTTTTGACATCTCGTCATGTTATAAAAATACGTTACAAGTACTTACGTTGAAATGATATCCTACGATAGTCATTTAGTGATTAATCAAGAAATTATAGCTTTTCGTCGTAAAACAATACACTTTGACAATTCATTAAAGTGATAAATGGCCTCGAAAAGCTAGTCGTAAAATAGTGAATATCAAGTGTTAGGAAACAAACTCAATGGTTTTGAAAAGCTTGTAGCATTATCTCAAAGTCTTAGCTTTTAAATTTTTATCATAGAGGTCTCGATCATGGAGAAAAACATAGGTAAAGTAGGGTACTTGTATTTCGGCAAAGTTTGAGTGACCGTATTTTACTCGTTACAACTCCGTTTGACGAACGGTTGAACATTTTGGAAAATAGGCTAGGTGAACTTACTTTTACTAGAAGACATCGTTTTCTAAAAAGTATTTTGTCGATGTTAAAAACGAATCTCAACATGGTCACCCGCGACAATAATTTTTGTCTAATAGGAAATATATATATGTGTTTTATACTTGTATAAAAAGTTACGATATCCTTGTTTAAAATGTGAATAACTTAGTCGTTATAAGTCCGTATTCTACATTTTATATGTCTTTAGCTTCGTGTTAAAGTATACTAATATATTTTTGATAAATCGACTCATTTAGATAACGCTTAAGACTCATTTTTGACCGTTAAAAATCTGGACAACATGTTGATTTTCCGGAAAATATAGTTTTCGTCGTTAAACTTGAAAATAGCATAACTTATTCGTTATAACTCCGTTTTAACCCGTTCAAGCGACCACGTTTTCGTTTTAAAGTATATTTTCTGAATATCTAGCCCAAAATACTTTATAAACTGTCGAAATTTCCAGATTTTTCACAAAAATGATCAGACCACTATTTAATGTTGTCGAAAATTGTTTTTCTAGCGTAATACTCGTTCTAACCACTTTAATTCAACACCAAATCTATTCTAAACCTACCATACACCTTCTTAGGGTGTCATGGGTTCCTATACATCATCAAAAATGATATGTTTCAAGGGATTAATCATAGGATGATATATACTAATTATAAGTACTAAAAACAATAAAAGTGGTATAGATACTCATATAACTTGCATGTATTCTTTCAAGCATAATAAAAATAACCAAAGTATGAATATGAAAGATTAAAAATAATCATGAAATGCTTACTTGGATGATTATGAATTTTTGAGCAAAGTGTACTTAATAATCTTGAGGTTTTTATTTCAAAACCTTAACTAGATCACTAATAGAACTAGTAAAATACTTGAATCTTGAAAAAAAATAAGGTTTCTTGTTCTTGTTCTTGCCTTGGCTGAAAATGATGAAAAGTTGGGGGAGTTTTCAAGTTTCTTTCACCTTTTGCTTAGTGTAGGTATGTGCATATTAGATAGTATATAACTAAAATAAATACAAATGGCAAACTACAAGTGAATATGTGAACCTTGGTAGAAGATTTGTATGAAAAATTATTGTGTCATCCTATTTTGATCGACAAGTAGAAAGAAAAAGAAAGAGTAGTGTATTTTTGAATGACTACATGTATAAAAGATTAAGTGTAGTGTTTATTTTGTGAGTAAAAGTAATTATTTAGTGTAACGTTGGCTAGAAATCAATTTTTATGGAACAAAATAAAATATATCGAAGTCATAAAAATTATAAAAATACATTTCTTACAAGAATTGAGTGAAATAATAATTATCGAGTTGAATTTACAAAAACCGTCGTAAATATATATACATAACAATTTATGTACAAAATAAATTTAAAACATCGGGTAAACTAATAATATAATTTTTATAGTCTTAAAATGAGTATAAAAATGTATTAGGATTATTTTTGGAAGTGTCGGATCAAATATTTAAAATAAATGATTATGCGATAGCGTTTATTTAATAAGAAAATAAACGTTTAATGTTAGGAATTAGAAATTCCAGGTGTTAAAGAGTCGCTCACCTCAAGTATATGTAATCGTTAGAAAGCTCGTAGTCGTAGTTCTTTTAAGTTAAGTAGTATTTAGTTAAGTAACACCGTGGAGGACAGACGGGTCTTTACCCACCTGTATGCACGATCCGGCCCGATGAGTGGCGATTTATGCAAGACTATATATACTCTACCTTCAAGGTAGAGTTGAACTCATAATAATATCTTTCACTTTCTCTCACTAAGTTCCCTAAACCTCTAACTTTCTCTCTCTAGAATTCCATCTATATGCTACTTTGTGTTATGGTTTGATGTGTATGTAAAAGTAATATCAACATTTGGTATCGAGCCAAGGTTAGATCATATCTTACACATCTTTGGATTTCTAGTGGTTTTAGGTGGTTTTGAGTTTGAAAAGTTTAGTGGTTTTGCATCATTTGGGTGATTTCTAGTGTTAAAGTTTGGATTTTGATAGTACTTTTGTGTTTAGAATCATCATAAGTGTTTAGGTTTGATTTTGAAGGCTTGAATCATCGTGGTTGGATTTGTTTTGGATTGAAAAGTGTGCTTTTGAAGTATTTCTTAGTAGCGACTTGGGTCTCGGAGTAAGTTTCTTGGTAGCGAGTTGGGTTTAGGTTGGTAGCGATTTAGGCGTAGCGACTTGTCGTCTTGTTAGTGGATTCCCCACTACGGTGGCGACTTGGTTTATGTTAGCGACTTGGTGTTAGCGAGTTGGTACCTAGCGAGTTGCTATTTAGCGACTTGTCGAGTTAGCGACTTGGTGCTTAGCAATTCTTTGTCAAAATTTTGCTAGCGACTTGGTTGGTAGCGAGTTGTTATATAGCGACTTAGCACTTAGCGACTTGGTGCTAGAGACTTGGTTCAAGTGACTTAGCGACTTGGTTCAAGGGTTATAGCGACTTGGTTGATGTTCTGAAGAAGAGGTTTGACCAAAGTTGACTTTTCGTCAAAACTTCAAGCGGCCATAACTTTTGATTCGTAACTCCGTTTCGGTGAAATACACATCAAAGCAACCGGAACAACTGAATATTGTGAAGTTTCACCATGATGTCGTGAAGCGAATTTTTGAGGCCCAAATCCCTCCGAAAGGAAGTTATTGAGCTTTTAAGTTTTAGACCTAAAATTCTCCGTAAAAGCGTGCATCAACCAATCCAATCTCAACCAATAAACATTTCGACCTTTCCTACGAACAATCTAAAGTCCTATCACAATCTTCTTTCATTGTATCATTCCATCGGTCATCTTAACACCTCTCTTGGTCATTGCTAACGGTTTCATCTTGATTTTAGTAAAATCCATGAAGATTCTATTTCTCGGTTTAAATCATAGGCGTGTAAAATCCGTGCATCCTTCCACATCATGTCTTACTCTCTTGACCGGTGATTTGAAGTGCTTAAGCGTATGATGTTGTGGACAACAATGATAATGTATGCTACATCGAGCGATTAAAGATGATTGAATTAAGCAATGAGGATGTGAGATCTCGTGTTCGAGAATCTAATGAGAGAAATTGCACGGTCCGAGCTCTGAATGCCATGCAAATGAAATGCGACATTGAGCCCTATCGACTACTTCATCTGCACCTCATTCATTTATCCATAGTGGGGATCGAACATGTAGTGCTCTTTTCGCGGGACTTACCTACATTGACAAGAAGCTTCTTTGTTGAACTTAGAGCATTTAAAGCTGCAACTTACCAATGAAGAAGTTCAAAGGATGGTTCGATGCAGACTCTTCAAGTAATCTACAAACAATTTGACCATTCATCAATGGGAATATTCGATGATTCGATCAACACTTATTGGAATTTCCTTCAAAAACATCTTGGAATGGAAATTGAGAATTCATTGAGACATTTATCCAACTCATGGATAATGTGAAAAAGTACATTGAGAAGCGCACAAAGGATGAAAAAGTGAATGAGTGTCGGTGCGGTTGAGAGATTGTTGTGATAAGTTGGGTAATGTATACGTGGAAGAATCGGGTGTTCTTTGAATGCGAATGTTAGAAAACAAATAATGATGAGTCGGACAATGCTAGAATAGAATCTTCATGCTCATGTTCACAAGAGAGAGTGCACGATCACAACCCGTGCAAACTAATGCAAAGGCGCTCCATGGAAGCTTGGATGTACCCAAGATAGAGATGCACCGTCACGGCTGTGCATGTCAATCTTGAGGTAAGTTGCATGGAAGTTTACGCTATACCTAGTTGTGCATCTTCTACTCAAAATGATGATTATGAAGCTGCATGAGTCTGTTGCATTTGTGCTGATGATTCCCTTACCATGAGCTTAACATATATAAGGATCAAGTTGCTATTTATGAGCAGTGCTAAGTTTGAGTTGACCACCGTGAGCGGAAATGGATGTCCAAATCGTACAATCATTAGAAAAAGTAATTTTAGAAGAAGTATTAAAACAAGAGTTAAACTCCTTACAAGAAAAGCTTTCTAAAGCGCTAAGCAAAAACACGAACTTCAAGAAAATGTTAAAATGCTTAAGCAAGAATTCAAGGCTAAGGAATCAAAACTTTTGAATGATTTTTCCAATCTAAAAACTTTGAAAACAAGCTTGAAAATAAGTTATGCGTACAAGGGAATACCATTGAATGCTCACATGATGACTAAGCATAGAGTCTTAGCGATAAGCATAGCATTCCCTTGTTGAGGAACCAAATCAGAGGTAATTAAAAGGCTAGAAATGCTCATAGGGTGCTTTATGATGGTAATGAAATCCTTAAGCCTAAGCGAAAACCTAGTTGCGTTGAGTGCCCGAGGAAGATAAGAAATCGATGAAGTCACTAGGGAGAAAATGAATAAAGTTAGAAGATCACGAGTGTAAAAGAATAACATAACGATCAAACCCCATAATTACACTAAAGAAAATTGGATCTCCTTGAACAAGTTTAAGCCTCGGACTCTATTGACCCCTGAACAAGTGTTGGAAAAGGATATGGACTTGCAAAGAGTGAAAATCTTGTTGAAAAGAATCCCCCTTGTAGGAAGTTCCCTAAAGCGTGTGTATCCTCCAAATACACCAATGCATTTAGTTCCTAGAACTATTGCCACTAAGAGCAAGACCTTAATCGATCGATATGTTATTCTTCAACTATTTGTCGATTTTGAAAACTTGTAAAAAGGATCACACCTTGGGATAGCGAAGGGAAAGGGTTTGAGCAAACAAAGAATGCTATCTAACGAGAGGTCATGCCTTTCTTTAAACTACTAAAAGATCATTTGAGAGTCTTAAAAGGGATAAAATCGGATATTAAAGAAATGGAAAAGGAATTTGATGCAATGATAGTTGAGGTTAGTGACTATGAGCGAGAATTAAAATATAATGAAATTGAGAGGAATAACTTGCATACCTTGAATGAGAATCTTATTTACGAATGTATTACTCAAGATGTGTTTTACATGCTCTGAATTGTTCCATTAATGCTTCTCAATTTCATGAATTATCTGTTGCTCTGAAAGTCTCCCATGATCGTGTCATTGAGCTTGAAAAACTAATTCTAAATTGCATGAGAAAATTGAGCAGGATGATCATGATAACTGGTGAAGCAGTTTTCTAAATTGGAAGTTGAGCATCTTGCTTTGCAATTAAAATATCAACATCTAAAGAAAATTTTAAAACCTCAAATATCAAGACATGCTTGGATGCTCCACGAATTTGATGCGATTTTGAAATTAGCAAGCGTGATGAGCAGATTCGAGCTCATTGTAACACGATCGGAAGATTGAGAACCCAAGTCTCACAACCGAAAGGTGAAAAGAAGGATGTGGTTGGTTCTATATGCCTCCACCTTTAGATTCTCGAATTTCCAACTTCAAAACATTATTGATAACTTGCAAAGGAAAATGATTGTTTTAAAATTTGAAATTTCAAGGTTAATGATCAAAACAAAGAGTTATGTGATTCTTTCAAAGGTAATCATGATAAACATATTGAAAAGATAACTTCTTTACTTAATGAGATTGAGAATCGAGCGTGAGATGAAAGGAAAGTTGCCAATCCCCAATTGCAAATATTACATTCCTAAGGTTTACGCTTGTGATAAATATGCTATCGATATGTTATATATTCCCCGCCCATTAGGAATAATGAACTTGCACATAAAGCATATCTCTCACACCTTAAGGACGATTTGAAGGGTCTCCATGAGATTGTTGAAGATGAAAGATTAGAAAAACCTTTTGATAGTACTATAGCCTATGCTGTATGGATGCCAAGCGATCTCGGGAACTCTTAGAGTATGTAATTGTCACAAGTTTGAAATCTTGCAATAGGCGAGATAGAATAGTTGTGCCTTGTTCTATACCTAAAGCCAAGCATGTGACCACTTGATATGCCTTGTTCCATGTCAAAATTCAAGCAAGCAACCTTTGATGTGCCTCCTAGAATTTCATATCCAGCACTTCTAGACCGGGAATCAGAAAGTAGTGAAGCCATGTAATGTTCCCATCGTTACTTCTCTGAGATGTTAAGATTGACACTAAAGTTTGGTCAAAACCTAGAAGCAATGCAAAGAGGATAGGATTACACAAACTAAAAGTGATCATGATAAGGAAGTGAAAGAACACTATAGGGACAAGTTTGATTTGAACAAAAGAATCGTGTTAGTTCTAGTATTAGCTCTAAGCTTACTAAAATTAATTGAGACCTTATCTTTGTCTGCAAAACATGTAAAAATGTTTAATTTACGTAATCATGATAAATGTGATGTGTTATTTACGGGTCTAAGATTCATAACCCAGTTAAGAAAGCTTGGAGAGTGAAACAAATTAAGCAATCCTTGAAACCTCACAGGGAATGTGTTTACAAATGTAGGATTTCGGTGGAAGCCAGGTCGAATATTAACATGGCAAACCTTACCCATTAGCTAGATCCACTATGCCTAGAATAGTGCACATTAAGGTTTGGAAGCCAACGGTAGAATAATCCCATTAAGCACAAAATGTCATTTGACTAAGTCGATGCTTCTACTAGTTCGACTCCTAGAGATAATGCCATTGCATCTAGGGTTTCTGTGATTCAAAGATTGCTTGTGCTAACCAAAAGGAACCCATCAAGACGTGGGGATCAATGTTTCAATTCTCTATCTTAGATACATTGTCCAAAGCGGTCGTACAAATCGTCCCTTGGTATTTGGATTGAGTGACTCTAAACATATGATTGGGCTCTTAACAATGATGTCTGTTCAAATCGATTCGGGCCTCGTGCTTCATCATTATGGCGTCTGCAGATAACACTTGAGCCCCGTTCCTCATAGAAAAGAAAAGTGTACGCTCTTACATGCGCTTTATCTTGACTAATGAGAAATTCTCTCATGAATGGCCATACTCATCTACATTCTTCATCAACAAGCTTCATGTTTTCCACGCTCATTCGGTCATCAAGTGGATCTCGTTCATTGGTGTATACTTTTGTTCACTTGTTAAATCAAAATGGCAACCGGATGCAACTTTTGAGGGAGAAGAGTGAATATACTACATGATGATGGATGTTTGAATAATGGTTATCGACTTAATTTTGATGATGATGAGTGTATATTCTTTTGATGAAGAATGAATATACTAAGGATAACTGGGATTCGATGTTTTGATTTTTGATGACTCTCCTCCAAATGGGAATCAATGTTTGGGATTCATTGTTTTCCAAAGATATGTTTGATGTGTACTTTCAACCTCAGGCGAATGTTGATCATCCGACACGAAGCTCATGCTCGGTTTCTATTGACTCAATTGGTTCACCATCTAAAAGTATTTCTTGGAATTCTCAAGAAACCTTATCTCCGGTTATTTCACAAGGCGTTTATAATGACTATCATGATATTGTAAGTTGCACTATTGAATAATGATCCGCTCTTTGGTATTCTGTGCCAAATCTTCACGGATTGTTGTTCATGGATAATGATCCGCTCTTTGGTATTCCTTTGCCAAATCTTTACGGATTATTGTTCCTCTCATTGTGCTCGCTATAAATCAACCACATGAACATTAAGGAAAATGACTACCTCATTCGCTCGAAGACATTTGTGGTGAATCTTCGGATCGGTCTCTACATGTATACCTTTAGGAAGAATGCATTAATGTCGAAATCATTTGTTCCGGTTCATTCGGTGGATCGACGTACATCCGGTTGTATGTTTATTCACGTGTTGGGCATTTGACAAAAGGCGATTACTTGAGTTAATCAATTATCACTTATTTGAGATTGAAGTTAAATTTCAAAGGCGTGTTCTTATTTGATAACTTGCTCGGGTCTAAGAATTTTAAGTTGAAGACTTGGTTTATCTAGTTTCCGGTATCGGAGATACGGTTAACTATCACTTTAAGGAGTTACGTAGTTTTACTCGGTGACACACGAATATGGCGTTGTGGATAATCGCAAGAGGTGTTAAAGTCTCATACTTTGGTTGAGTATTGAGTACTTAGAGATTTGCTTGAAGCATAAATTCTAAACCTTTGTTCTTCCAACATTAGTGCAAGCTTAAGATGCAAATGCGAAATTCTTCTTGTTTCAAGTTTGGTATCTCGGGTTTTCTTCATCGTGGTCACTTCAAATTGTCCAAATGTGGGTTGATAAAGATAGTCGAGAGAGTTTCTATCGCGGTGGTCCTATGGCTCTGGACAATCCGATTCTGGACCCTCACTTCAAAAGCAGTCCATTGGTTCATCCTTGTACCAAATTCTTCTCCGAAACTCCATATGTACCTCCATCGAAGATGATTTAAAGAAATTGTTTGATCCCATGTTTGATGAACATTATGAGCCAAGTGCTAATGGTGACAATTCCTACTTGATTGCTCATATTCACTGTGAATGACGTCAATCCTTGATCTCAATATCATTAAGTCAAGAAGCGCTGTTCTTGATTACTCTGTCTCATCAACAAATCATCAAACTTCGGTACATCATGGAACTATATCCGTATCAATGATGAAGTTAATCCCTTTGCTACTCCGAAGATGCCCCTTTGAGAACGTATTTGCTCTGAATCATCATCGAACCATCTTCATCATGAGAAATTGACTCTGCAACTTGAGTTCTTCAACCACAACCACATGAATACCTCAGAAAATGGACTCATGATCATCCATTGGACAACATCATTGGAAACCTCTCTCGTCCAGTATCCACACGGAAACAACTTGCAACCGATGCCTTGTGGTGCTTCTTTAACTCCGTACTCTCTAAGATCGAACCAAATGATGTTAAAACCGCCATGGATGAAGGCAATGGTTCAATGCCATGCAAGAAGAAATTCATGAGTTTGATCGACTTGATGTATGGGAATTAGTACTGCTCAGTTGTGCTATGATCATTGCTCTAAAGTGGATCTTCAAAGTGAAACTTGATGAGCATGGTGATGTGTTAAAGAGCAAGGCTCAATTGGTTGCTAAAGAATACCGTCGAGGAGGTATTGACTTTGAGGAATCATTTGCTCTATTGCTCGAATCGAGGCAATCGAATCTTTTGGCTAATGTTGCTTGTAAGAACATGGTAGTCTATCGATGGACGTAAAGGCGACATTTACGAGCAGAGATCTTAAAGAAGTCGTCTATGTCGGTAACCCGAAGGCTTTGTGAATCAGAGCATCCTACCCACGTTTATCGTTTGAAGAAGGCTCTTTACGGTTTAAATCAAGCTCCAAGGGCATGGTATGATCGCTATCAAAGTTTCTTCTATCTACCGGATTCAACAAAGGTAGTCGATCCAACATTGTTCACAAGGAAGTCGAGCAAACATTTAATTCACGTTCAAATTTATGTTGATGATATCATATTTGCCTCGACCGACCCCAATGAGTGTGACCATTTTCAAATGAAATGGGTTCTAAATTTCAAATGTCAATGATGGGACAAATGTCATTTTCTTGGGATTACAAATTTCACAAAATCCGGAGGCATTTTCATAAATCAATCTAAATATGCAACAGAGATTTTAAAGAAATTTGGATTTGATTCAAGTGACCTGTTGACACCCCATGATTGACCGAACCAAACTAGATGAGGACCTCTCGGGATCATGATTGACCGAACGAAATATCGTAGTATGATTGGGTCCTCGATGTACCTCACTTTGCTAGTAGACCGACATCTTGTTCATTTGTATGCAAGTGTGCTAGATACCGAGCTAAGCCTACTAAAAAGCACCTTGAAGCGAGTTAAGCAGGTCTTCGGTATCTCAAGGAACCATCAATATGGGTCTTTGGTACCGAAGGACACCGGTATGTCACTAACGCCTATCAGAATCTTGATCATGCGAGTTGTCAAGATACTCGTCAAGTACATCCGAGGTGCTCGGTTTTGGGTGATAAGCTTGTGGTGGTCTTCAAGGAAGCAAATGAGTACTTCTATTTCCTCTACAGAGGTGAATACATAGCCATGTCATCTGTTGTGCTCAAATCTTATGGATGAGATCTCAACTATCGACTATGGCCGTATTCAACAAAATCCCTCTGTCTTGTGATAATAAAAGTGCTATTGCTCTCATGCAACAATGTTCAACACTCAAGAGCAAAGCATATCGACATTCGACATCATTTCATCGGGAACAAGTAGAAAAAGGTGTGGTGGAACTCTATTTTGTGAGGTCGAATATCGCTTAGTGACATCTTCACCAAAGCTCTTCCAAGAGAACGTTTTGAGTTTATTCTTCCACGACTTGGCTTGAAAAGCCTTCAACGAAACACTCAAACGTCTTCGGGAGGAAGGCGAGGAGTAAAGGTTTCCTTCATCTATCTCTTGTAAATATTTATTTGAAAAACAAAATACAAAATTATAAAACCTTCAAAAATCAAATAGAAAATTATAAAACTTTCAAAATCCATATAAATTTGAAAAATTCGAAAAAATCTTCAAAAAATATTGTCATTTTGTCATGTTTCACTCGATTCGATAATATCTACGGTCTTGATGTTGTCATTCAAAGAATGACACGGGACTTTAGATGTTGTTCGAATTTTATACTCAAAAAAAAAAAAAAAAAAATCAAAAATCAAAAATATTTTTGGGAGAAAGAGAAATAATGGTTTATTGTCATTTTCGAGGCAATAACCGGTTTTAAAAGAAAGAACGAGCCATGTTTTATCATGTTTTCAAAATTCCATACTCGATTCTATAAACATTTATCTGCTGAAAACTAAATGCTTTGAAAAATAACTCGATCTCCATTTTGATAATCATCGGGACTTATTTGTCAAAATCTCTATCTCAATCAACAACCTATGTCATTGATTGAGGGAGAATGATTTCAATTAAATTAAAAGTTATTTGGCATTAAATTGTTTTCAAAAGATATACATGCATGTTTTATCAATGGAGTTTAAAGTCTTAAAATCCGATCCTTATCGATTAAAACACTTTCATAATCAAGTCACAATTCCCCTAAAAAGCTCTCAAAATCAATTTAAATCTATAAGAGATCACAAATCTCAAATCATTTGATTATTGTGATCGGGAGAATGTGATTTAAATTGGATTTAAAGCGATAATTCGGTAAATGGTTTTATAAGGATGTACATGCTATCCACCCCACATGTGACAAACGATTTCAATTTTCCATGCACATGTTGAGGGGAGCATCTATCTTAAACCTATGATTTGAAATGTGATCAACTTATCTCAATGTGCGAGTTCCTCTAGTATGTGCAAAACTCTCTTCAAACCCCGATGCACATATTGAGGGGAGCAAATTATGGAAACCTCATCCTTCCGGAAATACTCTATCTACTTGACTTGATGTGGGAAGTGATGTTGATATCTTTAGAAAATGGTAATCAAAGTTAATTCTTTCTCTTGCCTCCGTGTGCAAAACATTTTCAAATACTTGATGCACATGTTGAGGGGAGTTCTCATTCTAAAATATCAAAAACAATTCAGTACAAAATGCTTTGATAATATATCACAAGTACCGAATTGACTTTCAAATAGTTTTCAATTGGTTCCATATGGCGGATGAACAATACCAAAAGACCTACCAACCTTACTTTATGTATGGTGATATAAGGATGATAAGGTTAGGTTTTGTTCCCATGATCCGCCGAATCGGAGGGATCTACCGAGGACAATCCACTAGTTAGTGTAGAAGTCCTTAGGTATGATGATAAAAGGAGAAAAGTGAGATATGGGAAGAGTGCGGATGAGTCCGAGCTAATCTTGGAATAAACCCAACAAGGTTCTAGCTATGAAGTCTCGGTAAGCAATTGAAGGGGTTGAAGAATTAAAAAGAATTGAATGAGAAAGGGTGAAAACAAATAGCCCTCCATTTATTCAACCTTAGAGGCGAAACCGGTTCACTTCATATGCTCTTGATGGTAACATTGGTATTGAAGACAAGGCGTCATGGACCCAATGACACCTTGCACTTCAACTTTCCAAACCACTCAAGTTCCTCTTAAAAGGACTTGTTTCATTCTCACGGGAACCGACACTATCTATCGACTTTCTCTTAGAGATTGTTGATATTGAAGAAGAGACCCTCTCCTAGTCTCCGACACGGGATCGAGATATGCACAAATTGAGTCTAGAGCCACGAGATCATCAATAAATCTCATTAGGACATTTGTCAATGAAGACTCTCATTTCACACAATGTGGAAAGAGAGATTATATCTTGAGTCCCGCATTATCCTTGTGGTATTGCCGAACATCCGAGTGGCGTGTTTACATCCACAATGAAGATGGAAAGCCTTCGGAGCCAACATCAAACAAGCTCACGGTAGGTGGCATGTGAGATCTATTATATGGATCAACCATGTGACAACCGAGCGAAACAATGGGCGATTCAATTTCTTGAATCAATCTGGTTCGAGTTATGGATTGACGGATACCTTTGAAAAACCGGTCTTTGTGCTTAACAAACCTTTTCTTTAGCACATCGACCGTGTACTCATTTTCAAACCAAAGGTGTTTTATGATTGATAATTGATTTTCATTAAAACCTTGTTTGTATTGCAAAAAAAATTTCTATTGAGCAATACACGATTGTTTTCAAATATCTTTCATCAATCGGTGGACTTAAATTCATTGGTTCACTCACTCCGTGTTGTCTTCTTTGAGACGTTTGGTTTGAGAACGACTAGAAGCATTCTTGCGAAACCTGTCAAGGAAATTCTTGAATTATACCGATCACAGGCGGTACATGTCTTGATCAGCGGGAACCGTGGGCGTGTACCTCAATTCAACGAAAGTGATCAAAGACACTTTCGTGCGATTTATTACTAGCTTGTTGTATGCGTACGCCCGGCGTTTGCGGTGATCGAATGAAGCGGTCAATCCATAGCCGCATGCTCACTTAACACATTCATCTTGAAAGAAATCATGATTAGTGCATCAATGACTCGATATTTCCACTCCATGCTTCGCTACTGCTTGCTAATATCATGATTCAACAAAAGCTTCCGCTACTACGATGAGAAGATATCATGATCCGAATGTGAGCATGTCGGTCCTAAAGTCACAAGATCACATAATACCAACACCACAAAGGATGTCTCGAGATTTTTGATAGTGATGATATCAAAGATGGCTCAAATTTATCATCACGTGGATCAAGAAAGACCTCCACTTGAAGTAACCAAACATGCAATGTGAAGAATCAATGACTACGAGCTTAGAAGCAAAGGACTACGTCAAGAATGCAAGAACAACTCTTAATGTAAAATCTTTTTGTATTCAATGTAATTTTGGGACATGATTGAGGTGACCTCCTTGGGGAGATTGTTAGGAATTAGAAATTCCGGTGTTAAAGAGTCGGTCACCTCAAGTATATGTAATCGTTAGAAAGCTCGTAGTCGTAGTTCTTTTAAGTTAAGTAGTATTTAGTTAAGTAACACCGTGGAGGACAGACGGGTCTTTACCCAGCTGTATGCACGATCCACACCGATGAGTGGCGATTTATGCAAGACTATATATACTCTACCTTCCAAGGTAGAGTTGGAGCTCATAATAATATCTTTCACTTTCTCTCACTAAGTTCCTAAACCTTTAACTTTCTCTAGAATTCCATCTATATGCTACTTTGTGTTATGGTTTGATGTGTATGTAAAAAGTAATATCCAACATTTAATGAAATATTCAAATCCATGCATGAACTAATATGATGATGACATTACTAATGATATGTAGACTAATCCTAGTCTATATGAAGTGTCCTCAATGATTTTCATGAATACGCAGCTAAACCCTTATGGTTACGCGCATTTGATACTCGTAAACCTAGTTTACGATAAATGATGAATAGTGAATCATGAATAGTGATTTTTCTCTAGGAATGAATAGTGTTTTGTGAATAGTAAAATTTTGAAATACGTCCTCAGAATATCATATTGACTTCAAAAATGATGAATAGTAAATTGGTGAATAGTAACCGATGAATAGTAAATTCCCCGAGTTGAATAGTGAAATTTTCAAAGTTTTTAAAATGACATGAAATTACGAGTTGTCACATTTAGTACAATGTATGTGCGTGTTTTGTGTAACAATAAGGGGTGTATGTAATAAGGATTCACTAGTACTTATGGCAGCTTATGTACATACATATACACAATCTATTATTCATATGCACTTAGGTAAAAAGTACTGTTATAAAACACTACAAAAAATGAGTCAAACTCTACACACTTTCTTTATACGCTTGAAAGTTTAGAAAATTGTCAACAAGAATGAAAAATAATTAAAATACTGACAAGTTGATTTGTTTGTGTAGTATGGTATTATGTGCAATGTTTCTTTTAAATTTTAATCATGGTAACTTGTCCACTGATAACAAGTTATGGTAAATTGCAAATTTTCTACTGATGCAATAACACATATTAGTATTTGCATTTCCGATTAAATGGTTGAAATGTTATACTAAAAACTCCTAAAGTTAAAAGACTTAAATTCTCTAGTTTTGTAAAAGGCACAAACCCGAATCCGACATGACCCGATCCGATTTGACCCAAACCCTACTAACCCGAGTTCAAATAGGGTCAGGTTTGGGTATGTATTTTTTAGCCTCGGCCCGACTTGGACCCGACCCGTTTGACCCGAACCCGACCCGATTAACACCCCTATTTGCAATGCATCATTCAAGATAATCAAGTGCGATGTGGGATCAAATTTGTAAATGTTGTGAACAAGAATTGAGGGAATGAAAAGTATTCTTCAATTGATCATTATGTATGAGATACAATGGGTATATATAAGATAAACATTATGGTTAAAACCCTAATAGCTAATTGGGTCATGTGCTTCTTATGGGTTATATGGACATCTACATAATATTATCCATCACACTCCCTCTTGGATGTCCATATTATTAATACGCTTTAGGAATGTTGCCTCATTAAAAACCTTGTCAAGAAAACCCAGTGGCAGAAAACCATGACTAAGACAAAAAGAGTGCAATGAGTATTGTCTCCCTCTGATAACTATATCACTTGAGCCCTTTGAGTCGACGCATTCCAATATTGTGACTTAGTTTCCTAAATGTTGAGGTAGGAAGTGCCTTGGTAAATAGATCTGCCAAATTGTCACTTGAACGAACTTGTTGAACAATAATATCATATGTTTTGTCCTATCGCCCTTTATATAACCTTCTTCAAGTTGTGCAATACATGTTGCATTATCTTCATGCAAAACTGTTGGTGCCTCCTTATCTGAAGAATTACCACATGATCTACGTATTTGTTGTATCACACTTATTAGCCAAACACATTCTCAACTTGCTTCATGTATCGCTAGAATTTCTGCATGGTTGGACGAAGTCGTTGAAATCGTCTGCTTAACTGAACGCCATGAAATTGCGGTTCCTCTACTTGTAAATACATATCCAGTTTGAGATCAACCATTGTGAGGGTCAAACCTATATCCCGCATCTGCAAAACCAAATAATCTTGTATTTGATGGGTTAGTGAAAAATAAACCCATATCCTTTGTACTTTCAAGATACCGAAATATTTGTTTTATCCCATTCTAGTGTCTCTTCGTGGGGCATGAGCTATATCTTGCTAATAAGTTTACAGTAAATGCTATATCCGGTCGTGTATGACCAGCAAGGTACATTAAAGCTCCAATAGCACTTAAGTATGGAACTTCAGGACCAAGAATTTCCTCATCAGCTTCTCGAGGTCGAAATGGGTCCTTTTCATCAAGTGTCCTAATGACCATTGGAGTGCTTAACGGATGTGATTTATCCATATAAAATCTTTTCAACACCTTTTCGATATATGTTTCTTGATGCACAAGGATTCCATTCTTAAGATGCTCAATTTGTAACCCAAGAAAAAAAATTGTCTTTCCAAGATCTTTCATTTCAAATTCTCTCTTTAAGCACACAATCGCCTTAGGAAGTTCACCAAGAGTTCCAATTATATTCAAATCATCAACATTCACCACAATCATAACATATTCAGATATGGATCTTTTAATAAAATTACATGGCAAACAGAATCATTCTTATATCTTTCCTTTAACAAATATTCACGAAGACGATTATACCACATTCGCCCTGACTGTTTCAACCCATATAGAGATTTATTCAACTTAATTGCATATTTTTATCGATAACTAATTTTACATGATTCATGCAGTTTAAACCCTTCAAGGAGTTTCATGTAAATTTCAATATCTAGTGAGCCATACAAATAAGTTATCACTACATCCATTAGACGCATATCAATTCCTTCTTGTATTACCAGACTAATCAGATATCGAAGAGTTGTTGCATCCACCACAAGAGAATATGTCTCCTCATAGTCAATTCCAAGTCTTTGAGAAAATCCTTGTGCCACTACTCTAGCCTTGTATCTAGTGATTTCATTTTTTTCATTTCTCTTTCTAACAAAGACCCACTTATATCCGATAGGTTTAATACCATTAGGTGTTTGGACTACTGGTCCAAATACTTTTCTCTTCTCAAGAGATTTTAACTCTGCCTCAATTGCGTCTTTCCATTTTGGCCAATCATTTCTATTTCTGCATTCCTGCATAGACTTTGGTTCTTGATCCTCATCTTCCATTATTTCTAGTGCTACATTGTATGCAAATATATCGTCGACGTTGATTTCATTTCGATTCCAAACTTTTCTAGACATGACATAGTTTATTGATATCTCTTCATTTTTAGGTACTTGTGGTTCTTCTTGAACCAACATGTCTAGTGTCTCTTTAGGAGATCCTAGCATCTCTTTTACCTCAGTTATACCATCTTGAATATTTGCTCCCTTTTTCTTTCGAAGATTTCTATCTTTGGAACCGATTGGTCTACCACGTTTCTAACGTGCATTAGACTGTCCTTCTTGGACATCAATTTTTACTAGAGCCTTACCAGCTGGTATATATGACTTTGTCACTTTCTTTGGGTCAATAAATGCGTCTGGTAATTGATTTTCTAATCTTTGTAAATGAATTATCTTTTGAACTTCCAATTCACATTCTTTAGTTCGAGGATCAAAATTACATAATGATAATTCTTTCCAACTTATCTCTTTTTCCAGCCGTCTTATCTCTCCCCCCAATGTTGGAAACATTGACTCATCAAAATGACAATCATCAAATCTTGCTGTAAAAATATCCCCCGTTGATGGTTCTAAGTACTTAATTATTGAAGGAGAGTCATACCTAACATATATTCCCGACCTCCTTTGAGGTCTCATCTTTGTGCGTTGTGGTGGAGCAATTAGAAGATATACCGCACAACATAAAAATCCTTAGATGGGAAATATTTGGTTCCTAACCAAAAAAGAACTGTAATGGGGAGTAAGTATGATAACTTGTTGTCCTGATGCGAATCAGTGTTGCTGCATGTAAAATAGCATGGCCCCAAGAAGAAACTGGTAATTTTGCTTTCATAATCATCGGCCTTGCAATCATCTGAATCCTCTTAATAAGTGATTCAGCTAGCCCATTTTATGTATGGACATGGGCTACATGATGTTCAACATTTATCCCAATAGACATACAATAATCATTCAATGCTTGAGATGTGAACTCACCAGCATTGTCCCAATAAATTGTCTTAATTGGATAATCTGGAAAATGTGCTCTCAATCTTAGTAATTGTGCAAGTAACCGCGCAAACGCCAGATTGCCACTTGATAATAATCACACATGTGACCATTTAGTCGATGCATCAATCAAAACCATAAAATACCTAAATGGTCCACAAGGTGGATGTATTGGTCCACATATATCCCCTTGTATTCTTTCTAGAAACTTAAGTGATTCATGTTTCACTTTAGCTAGTGATGGATGTGTAACCAATTTTCCTTGTGAGCAAGCAACACATGTAATATCCTTACTTTATAGGATTTTATGATTCTTCAAGGAATGCCCTTTGGAATTTTCATTTTTCGCATCATTATTGACCCGGGATGTCCCAGCCGATCATGCCAAACAATAAAATTCGCATGATCCATAAACTGATGGTTTATGACCGCGTTTAATTCAATAGCATTAATATGAGTGTAGTATAAACCGGAGGAAAATGCGGTAATTTTTCTAGTACATGCTTTTTACCCGAAATCGTATTCGTAATGTGGAGGCACTCAACATATCCTTCATTAATTGTCTCAACATGATATCCATTTTTACAAATATATGTAAAGCTCAACAAGTTTCTTTGAGACATGGGGGAAAATAATGCATTATCAAATTTAAAGTGTGTTCCGCCCAGTAATAATATACTTGCTACGCCAAAACCTTTAATTAATTTGGCGCAACCAGATATAGTGCTAACATTGATTCTTGTAATTTCAAATGAGAAAAATATTTCTCTTTCTTGAGAATTGTATGAGTAGTTGCAGTATCCACAAGGCATATATCTTCATCATCGATCATTAGACGATCCATTGTCGGTGGTGGAAAACAAGAGAAAACAAAAAACGGAGCTAAACCTGTTGAGCGTGCTGATAACGTGTTGTGAACAAGAATTAAGGGAATAAAAAGTATTCTTCAATTGATCATAATGTATGAGATACAATGGGTATATATAAGATAAACATTATTGTCACACCCCCAAATCACCTGTTTTGCAGCGGAATGGAATTCCTAGGGATTGACTGTCATAGCATCACCGTTACAGAGATATATTGAACGACCTAAAGTGTCATTTGGAAAATACATCATTTGATTTAATAAAAAATTCAGAGTTTACAAAATATAGGTCCCAAATGAAAGTCATCATGTGCGGAAATAAGTTTGATACAAGTCAAACGATGTTTTAAAAATGTATAAATCCATGTGTGACGCGTCGTCACCGCGACTCTATGATAAGTCCTCATGCATGCCATGAAGTGAATGCCTTAGTTACCTGAAAATACATTGCTAAAAGTATCAAAACAAAGGTTGAGTGAGTTCATAGAGTTCATGTAAAACGTTTTATACGACTACCACAAGTATAGGCCGTGTATGACAAATACTTCACATAAAATGTTACAATTGCTATAAGCACATGACACGGTGACTATTCATGATGTTCGCCCAACAGAGTGTTTTGCCCAACAACTCAATAATGATAAAGAAATGAAATGCATCCGTTGACCAGTTGGGACTACCAACACGGATGGAGGAGTCACCTCAATAGATCTATTCACTCACCTCGCTTCTTCCGAATTAACGGTTCATGATTTATGAAATGGGGACATTCAATTGGTAATGAAGTAACTTAAGCAATGTAATGAATTTGATATACTTGGTATCGTAATAAAAATGATGTGCATTGTATTCTCCCCCGTAGGTTTGAAATAAGTATAAACTTGAATAAATCGGGGCTATGAAAACTCACCTGTTGCAATGATTATGATGATATAATGGCAATACTGAAATGAGGCGCAACCTCTAACCGTGACCTATTATGAATTATATGACCTAATAAAAGTCATGATGTAATGTTATGCATGCAACTCATATGATATCCATACCACTTGTGCATTTTTTAAAATAAAGTTTATCGTCGAAAAATAAGTTTATAACGTATTGTCAAGTTATAAATTACTTTACAAGTATTTATGTTGAAATGATATCCTACGATAGTCATTTAGTGATTTATTATGAAATTGTAGTTTTTCGTCGCAAAATAATATAATTTGACAATTCATGAAAGTGACTAAATGGCCTCGAAAAGCTAGTCGTAAAATGGTGCACATCGAGTGTTAGGAAACAATTTCAACGATTTTAAAAAGCTTGTATCATTATCTCAAAGTTTTAGCTTTTAAGTTTTTATCATACAAGTCTCGATCATGGAGAAAAAAATAGGTAAAGTAGGGTACTTGTATCCAAAATATTGTTTAAGGGTGGTTTTCGGCAAAGTTTGAGTGACCGTATTTTACTCGTTACAACTCCGTTTGACGAACGGTTGGACCTTTTGGAAAATAGGCTAGGCGAACTTACTTTTACTAGAAGACATCATTTTATAAAAAGTATTACATCAATGTTAAAAACGACCCTCAACATGGTCATTCGCGGCCGATATCTTTGGCTATTAGAAAATATATTAATTATGCTTATATAAAATAATTACGACAACCTTGTTTAAACGCGTGTAATTTAATCTTTACAAGTCCGTTTTCTACGTTTTATATGCCCTTAGCTTCGTATTAAAGTATACTAATATATTTTTGACAAATCGACTCATTTAGACAATGTTTAAAACTCGTTTTTGCCCTTAAATTCACTCTTGACAGCATGCAGTTTTCTGGAAAAATATAGTTTTCGTCGTTAAACTTGAAAATAGCATAACTTCTTCGTTATATCTCCGTTTTAACCCGTTCAAGCGACCACGGTTTCGTTTTAAAGTATATTTTCTGAATATCTAGCCCAAAATATTTTAAAAACTGTCGAATTTCCCAGATTTCATAAATATGATCAGACCCTTATTTATAGTTGTCGAAAGTGATTTTTCTCGCGTAATACTTGTTTCAATCACTTCAAACCAACTCCAAAGCTATTCTAATCCTACCATAAACCTTCTTAGCGTGTCATGGGTTCCTAGACATCATCAAAAATGATGTGTTTCAAGGGATTAATTATAGGATAATTATAACTAATAATATGTACTAAAACAATTAAAAGTGGTATAAATTCACATGTAACTTGCATGTTTTCTTGCAAAAATGATGAAATAACATAAAGATGAATATGAAAAAAGTTATGAAGATCATGAAATGCTTACTTGAATGATTATGTGAAAGAAAGTGATGAAAACCTTATTAATCCATAGGTTTTTATTTCAAAACCTTAACATAGATCACTAATTGAACTTGATAAACACATGAGCTAGAAAAATTTATTGTTTCCTCTTGGTGTCTTGGGTTGGCCGGTTCTTCAAAAAAAAGGGAGGAGAGTAGTTTTGATTTACACCTTATGTATGTGTTATGTATGTGTAAGTTAATGTATATATTAAACATAAGCAAGTGTCATTGTATACAAGAGATATTTTGGTACTAAAAAGATGTGTCATCCATGTATGTGTCGACATACATATGAATTAAAAAGGGTAATGCATTAAAAATGAGTAAATGCATTTTAATGTTGACTTTATTGTGTAATTAGTAAATATATTTAGGTATTTTATGTAGCATTAGCTAGAAATCGATCTTAATGGGACAAAATAAATATATCGGAGTCGTAAAATTATAAAATACATTTCTTACAAGAATTTAGTGAATAAATAATTATCGAGTATTATTTACTTAAAATCGTCAGAATTATATAAATATAACAATTTATATACAAAATAAATTTAAAATACCGGGTAAACTAATAATAATATTTTTATAATCTTAATATGAGTATAAAAATATATCAGAATAATTTTTGGAAGTGTCGGATTAAATGTTCAAAATAAATGATTACGCGATAGCGTTTATTTAATAGGAAATTATACGTTTAATGTAAAATGCAAAACCATGCATAAACTAATATGATGATGATGTTGCTAATGGTATGTAGACTCAACCTAGTTTATATGAAATATCCTTGATGATATGCTCATGAATTCGCAGCTAAACCATTAAGGTTACGCGAATTTGATACTCGTAAACCTAGTTTACGAAAAATGATGAATAGTGACTTTCTCCGGGAATGAATAGTGTTTCGTGAATAGTAAAATTTTGAAATACCTTTTCAAAATATCAATTTGACTTTGAAACCGATGAATAGTAAAATGATGAATAGTAACCGATGAATAGTAAATTCTCGAGATGAATAGTAAAAATTTCCAAAGTTGTAAAATGACCTGAAATTACTAGTTGTCACATTCGCCCATCCAAAAAGGAATTCAGTCTCTGAATTCAGTCCATGTTGGGTTCTACGGTGTTGTCGGTGAAAAGGTGAGGATATTTGAGTCGCATTGGGTCGTCCAATGTTTTCTGAATCGTACCGCGCCTTTCCAAAACGAGACTTTGAACATAAATCTGTTTTCAACTTAAAATTCTAATGGTTTGTGACTTATGGAACATATTTCTAATATTTTGCGTCGTATATCGACGTAGCTTTTCTATCTTTGTGTTGTTACTTGTAACTGATTTTTGATTTGTACGATTTCTTCGTTGCTTCATGAATAAGTCGTGGACTAGTGAGTTGGACTTTCCCGATTTCGCCCAGAATAAGTGATTGACGCTCAACCATAGAGTGCCTCAATTGGTGTAGTCAACATGTTCAAAGCAACTATTGTTGTAAAGTAACTTGTTTGATGAAGAATGATTTGCCTAATCATTTCTAGAAAATTACACATGCCTCGAGTATATCTTTTAATGTTTGAATTGTTCTCTCGCTCTGACCATTGGGCTGAGGATAATAGGCAGTACTCATGTCCTAGTAGGTTCCATAGGAATCTTGAAATGATTTTCAAAAGTCTAAGGTGAATTGAATAGCTTATAATAGGTACAACTGAAATTGATACCACATGTCTCGTGCCAAATTTCAAAATGTTAAGTCTATTGAAAAGGACCTTATTGTAAAGAATAGATTATGGGTAACAGTTGTGATTCCTCGCGTTCCTAGTTCTAGCGAATGTCATTACTTGAGTCTTACTTGCCTAAGGTGCTTAGTCTCCATGGCTAAAATGTTTATTGTTTGATTAGTGAAGTGTTTCCATGCTCTATTTTGTAAAGTCACAAAACCTTAAATATTTAAGTGATGTGGTGTGGTGGTTGATTTTCAAGATTTGTCCCAATATTGAGTGCTTCTAAAATATTTCATCACTTATATTGTTATCATGCTAGCAAGAAAATAGATATCAGCTCATACTATGTTGAAAAATGTTTGTTCTAATCTCACTTGTAGATGGAGAGTCATTGATTGTCCAATATGTTCAGACCTGTTGCATCTCTTGATATGGAAGTGAGGTTACATGGAATTTCTAGAGAACATAATGCCTTAGGGGAAGTTTATATCGATAACCTTAATTTAACCAAATTTTCCTTTAAGGGAAACTCATTGTAAGGAAGTTCACATATTGTTGAGGCCATGTTAAATGGAATGTTCTGCAGTCTCAGTGAGAAGACTTGGTTTATCCCTATAGTGTTTCTTAGTGTGTATTCACTTCGTACTAAATCTTGTAACTCGGTCCAGCTGATGCTTTAAAATGATATAATCTGGCTTCTAATCCAAAAATAGTGGTTCGGATTGTCTCGTGATGTCTTAAGCTTTATGTTGAGTTTTGAAACATCTTACTACATACTTCTAGTCCTTGTTAGTATTTCTGAAATCCTTATATTGTTTTCTCGTATCGAGGAATCCTCCTCGTAGATAGTATAGAAAGTCTTTCCTAAAAAGGTCACTGGTAAAGTTTCAACTTATTGGTTGAGTGAGTGATAAATGGCGTAGGTTTCTGTAGAGTGTTAACAAAATAAATATTTATGAACAATTTATCTGATTGCAAAACTTTGCTTTTAAGTGAAGATTTTTAGGAAGTTTGAAAAGATGTTTGTTTCTTTCATGACATAATTCTTCCTAAATTATACATAGGTGATCGTGCTATGTATAATCGAGACAAATGATGTGATGATTGGTTTTGTTGAAATGGTATTATGTTTCTAAAGTTTTAGATGGTATTCAACGCTTTATTTTGTAAAATAATGGCTCAAACAATTTTTCGTGAGTAACATGGAAATCAAGCTTCGTAATGATAGTAAATAGTTGATAAAATGACCGAAAGTCAATTGATAGGGTGGTAACAAAACAACTTATTTTAAAACTTTATAAAACAATGTTTCTAAGATGGTGTAAAATGGCTTGAAATAAAATTAAGTGAAATAATTTTATAAAGTAATAGCAAAATAACATGAAATAAGATTTGTTGGATGGTTGTGATTATCGTGGAGTTAATAAGGGATAAAGATTACATTAGATTGAAAGGTACCTATTATCATTCTCGTTGATGGTCAAATCGTGTTTCAAGTGTACGAGTAGTAGGCGGTCTAGCAGCAATAGCCCTAGAACTCTCACAGTCCTCAAACCTATGAGATGGTGTAGTGTATATAGTCTTAGTGATAGATGGTAATGGTGTGTTAAATCATGCACGCTTCCCAAGTTGCAAGTCAGATGTATGAGTAGTGTCTACGAGATGTGATGGCATGGATGGTACTCTAGATGACAATGATAATGAAAATGATGACAATGATGATAATGGAAATCCTTGTGGTGAGTTAAAAAAAATAGGTTCATTAGGACTAAGCCTATAAGTTCTACCAAATGGTATAATCTGTCCCAACCGAATGATAAAAACTGTCCTAATCCTACAGTGAATCAATAGTGATCGTGATGGTGTAGGTGCAACTTTGCCCTCCTCAAAGGGTTCAGTCTCATCATCTGATGTTATCGGTATTAAGTCAACTGATGTAAAAATTATGATAGGGAATAACAGGGCATTCTCCACGTTGGAGTCTGATGTGAGTATGATGGGATGGGTATTTGAAGGCATCTATGTGACAATCGATTTTGAAATGAAAGTAAATAACTCATGAAATGTGCGATGAAACCGCATGTATAGTGACTATGCACTTATGATGAAATGATGAGATGCTATGATGATGTAGTTATAGTCTAGGTCAATGATGCAACCTAGTTCTCTATAATCGAAGCTCGATGCCAATCGACCACGCCCCAAATTACATGTTTTGCAATGAATGGAATTCTCGGGATTGATCATCATAGCATCACAAGCATAGATATATTGAACGACCTAAAGTGTCGTTTGGAAAATACATCGCTTGATTTAATAAAACATTCAGAATTTACAAAATATAGGTCCCAAATGAAAGTCATCATGTGCGGAAATAAGTTTGATACAAGTCAAACGATGTTTTAAAAATGTATAAATCCATGTGTGACGCGTCGTCACCGCGACTCTATGATAAGTCCTCATGCATGCCATGAAGTGAATGCCTTAGTTACCTGAAAATACATCGCTAAAAGTGTCAACACAAAGGTTGAGTGAGTTCATAGAGTTCATGTAAAACGTTTTATACGACTACCACAAGTATAGGCCGTGTATGACAAATATGTCACATAAAATGTTACAATTGCTATAAGCACATGACAATCAAGTCGATTATTCATGATGTTCAGCCCAACAGAGTGTTTTGCAAAACAACTCAATAATGATAAAGAAATGAAATGCATCCGCTTGACCGGTTGGGACTACCAACACGGATGGAGGAGTCACCTCAATAGATCTATTCACTCACCCTCGCTTCTTCCGTAATTAACGGTTCATGATTTATGAAATGGGGACATTCAATTGGCAATGAAGTAACTTAAGCAATGTAATGAATTTGATATACTTGGTATCGTAATAAAATGATGTGCAATGTATTCTCCCCGTAGGTTTGAAATAAGTATAAACTTGAATAAATCGGGGCTATGAAAACTCACATGTTGCAATGATTATGATGATATAATGGCAATACTGAAATGAGGCGCAACCTCTAACCGTGACCTATTATGAATGATATGACCTAATAAAAGTCATGATGTAATGTTATGCATGCAACTCATATGATATCCATACCACTTGTGCATTTTTTAAAATAAAGTTTATCGTCGAAAAATAAGTTTATAACGTATTGTCAAGTTATAAATTACTTTACAAGTATTTACGTTGAAATGATATCCTACGATAGTCATTTAGTGATTTATTATGAAATTGTAGTTTTTCGTCGCAAAACAATATAATTTGACAATTCATGAAAGTGACTAAATGGCCTCGAAAAGCTAGTCGTAAAATGGTGCACATCGAGTGTTAGGAAACAATCTCAACGATTTTAGAAAGCTTGTATCATTATCTCAAAGTTTTAGCTTTTAAGTTTTTATCATAGAGGTCTCGATCATGGAGAAAAAAATAGGTAAAGTATGGTACTTGTATCCAAAATATTGTTTAAGGGTGGTTTTCGGCAAAGTTTGAGTGACCGTATTTTACTCGTTACAACTCCGTTTGACGAATGATGAGTGTGTAAAAACTCATCATTTTAGGTCAAATCTAAACTGCAAAACATCTAAAACACCAAATGCATCAAAATCTCGAAAATATCTCAAAATTGTGTTTTATATGTTTCAGATGCAAAATTATTGAAAACAAATGAAAACGAACAAAGTTTGCATAATTGGCGCTTTAGTCCCACGACTTTCAAAATTGATGAAATAGTCCCCAGCACTTATTTTAAAGAAAAGTCACCAAAGGTCCTTTTGAAATCATAAGTTGTCATAATTAGTCCTTTGGTGAAAAATTTCAAAAGTTTTGAGAAATTACAAGTTTTGATCCTGGATTTTCGAAATTGTCAAGTTTAGTCCTTGGAGCTTGAGAAAATGACAAAAATGGCCCTTATGTTATTAATGATTGGCAAAACCAACCCTTGGATCATTTTTTAGAATGTACGCGAAGGGTCCCTGAATTTTCAGTTTTGGCAGTTTTAGCCCCTAAAGTCTCATATGGGTTCAAAACTAATCCTAAGTCCAAATTAATATCTCAAGCCCAATAAACCCAATCCCAACCCGGTCCAAGTCAACCCACCCACTATACCCGGTCAATGAACTAATATCTGTCTTCTTCTTCATCACTTTTTCCCGCCCAAACAACACCCTGCGCCCAAGAACCCTAGATACCCTACTCCTCTTTTCCCTGTTACCAAAACACTCAACCCCTCATCACAACCCTTTACCCAGTTAAACCCAACTCCCAAACCCACTACTAAACCTTCCCTCCTTTCCATAATCTCCACCTCAGCAATCCAAGTCAAAAAGCTTCAATGGAGGGCTCAGATTCTTGCTCATGTGTACCTACTTAATGGATGGACCTGATCATTTGAAGAAAGCACAAAGGTTGCTTAGATGTTTACCTCACACAAAAGAAGCACAAGCGAAGGATTTGATGACCTCAGAAGTAGTATAAATAGACCTTTGTATGCCAAGTTATAAGGCACCCCTAGTTTTTAGAAAAATTCAGCTTTATTGTTTTTAATATTCTGTTGTAATGTATTTTTTTTAGTCAATGAAAAGTTTTTTTTAAGTTTCATGTGTCTAAATGTTATGTTAAGATAGTGTTTAATCTCATTTGAAAGTTGTCAAGGTTTTGAGTTCAAAGATCAAGGAAATAGGGGTAAAACAGTTGCTAAAAATCAGTTAAGGGATTGTTTGTTTTAAGCTACTAGATGGTCAAAACAGTGTTTTTACCCGTTTGACTTATCAAGTCAAACCACTCTTAACACATTTAGGTTAGTTTAGAAGTCTTGAAAATGGTTGAACAAGTTTGATACAAGTTTTAGGTAGAATCAAAAGTTTTTTTTACGCCTTTCTGATCAGATAGGACAACGACCTATCTTTCTTGCTCTTAACTTCCTTTACAGCTTATTTGCAATTAGAAATTTGTAAATCTTGTTTTTATAACATCTTTACCAGCCCAACTCAGTTTGTGTCAAATGTAGTTTGCAACTTAATGTCCTTTAGCATAGTTTGGATGAGCTTTAAAATCTGCCTTTCAACTTTTCTTGCATCAGCATACGAAAAAATGTCAAAAGCCATGCTGATCTCACCTTAATTTTAAGCTATAAAAGCTTTTCTTGGGTCCTATTTGTTAATTTTAACATCTATGCTGGTTTAACATTACTGCGACTTTTTATTGCTTTCAAATGCTCCATCTCGACCTAATTTTAAACAAGCTCAGTAGCTCTTAGGTCGCCTCGCACCGCACATCAAGAAACAACATGTCACTCTTTTCCTTCTAAGTTTAGCTTAACAAAGAGCTTATGTAGCTTATTTAGGAAGTTACAAGGTAGCTTAAATTAGGTATAGTCACTTATTAGGTTCTCCTTAGTGCTTATCCATTGCTTATATCCATTTTTAGAAGCTTAGGATTTTCTTAGTTAGAACTATTCCCAACCTGTTTTCCCATCTTTAGTATAACTTTAGGTTGATTTGTTTAGATTTATAGCTCTTAAGTTAGTATTGATAGTTTTCCAATTAGCAGTTCAAGTTCAAAATTTTGTAAAAGGAGTGTTTGGCAAACTATTTTTCCAACTGCTTTTCCTACTTGAATCAAGTTTTAAATCACCATAAGACTTGTTTAGGGTTGTTTCTCTCAGATAGTCCCAATAAGTCGTTAAAAATTTTATTGGGAAGGTTACTAAAAGGTTCTTTACAAAAGCTTAATATTAAGTCCTATTTTCACTCCAAAAGAAATTTTCAAAAAAATGTTTTGCAAAAAGCGCATACTGGGACTTGAACCCACGCCATCCAAACCACACCACACTGTGATACCAACGCTACTGGGACTTTATCAGTTATACTTTGCAATATTTAATATATAAGGTTTCTATGGCAGTTTGTGATATAAGCTTCCTTTAGCTTATTTTGAGCTTATTTCTCAAATCAACACCCACTGTTTTTAATTTTCTTAGGATCAGTGATTCTCAAAGTACTTTTAGTGAATTTTCCAGATTTTTCTTAAATAGTTTAGTATTTTTAATCATTTAATTAGTGTTAAATAGTTTTAATTCATAGAAATTAATTTAAAAGTCAAAAAAATACCCGGTCTTTTTCTAAAATTATTTTTCGTCAAATAGAACGTAGGAAAATTGATTTCACACCCGTAGCCCTTAAATTTCAAAACTTTTACGTTTATGGCTCGGGTTGGTTCCTGCTTTTACGCTTTTACGTTTTAGCACCCTAGGACTTAGTGTAGCCTCGTTTATCATTTCTTAGGCTTAGTAGTAGTTAGTTTGTAGTTTATTAGGTTCCTTGACTTAATTACTTTCCCTTTAATCAATTCGTAGAAAACGTAATTCAATCCACAAATCATTAAAACCAATTCAAGTTCAAATCACGAAACTCAACGAATCCTTCCATTCACACCTCGTTGGGACACGACCCGGAAATCACTTTTCCGGTATCACTTTATCACACCCGTAAGATTTGATACGTTGACCTTTTTCCTAAAGGGTTGATTTGTCGAATTTTACTGTTATTTTGATATACGTTGATATTGTGTTTTCACCACTCACTTTACACGAATCAAATTTTGGCGCCACGCCGGAGGTGTGTTGCGACAATATCTTGAAGTTTTTGCGATTAGTAACTTGAAGAACCTTCCTCGTGAAGTTATTGTTTTTAAAAATACAAAATACAAAAATATTTTTCTTTTCTTTGTATATATATGTAAAAGATTAAAAATACAAAAGATTTTCCTTGTTGTTTTAAATAATATAGAAGGCACAATCAATATAACATTCTCAATCGAGGTGTTATCATTATAAGTTCCGAACAAAAGATTTAAAACTTGCCTTTGTGTCGCTCGTGTTTTGGTTTACTTTTATCGGTTTAACAAACTGTGAGGGGTATAAGGACGGCCCGACATTAAATTGCGGTGAAAAGAGACGGGTTTTAATAAGCTTCACGACCTACTAAGTCTCTCCGCTCCTTTGTGCGTTTTACTTATAGAAGTGATCATTTCACGTGGATTATTGGTTTAAGTTCACCGTCGTTTTGCCTCGATATTGTGTTAATTGGATTTGTTATTATCTTTACTTTTCAAAAACTATAAAACCCAAAAGATTCTTCTTTCCCCATTTTCATAATTCTCTTGTTTCCTCGAGTTACGCCTAGTGCATGCGCACTCGCTCTTCTAGATCATTGAGCCCTTTTCGTGATCTAGTAGAAATTCCTAGAAGACGTTCTCATAGATGTGATGCCCGAATAGTCGAACCCGAGATTCGTACTATTCCAAACAACAATATGGCGATTTAACGAACTATGGCGGAAATGCTCCGTGCACCCACCGAGGGTTATGGAGATGCCATCGCTTTACCACCAATCAATTCGATCACTTTGAATTGAAGACGATTTGATCCAACTTGTGTCTACGAATCAATTCCACGGGTTGGATCGAGAAGACCAGATGCATACATCCGTTGGTTTAACAAGTTGACCTCAACTATCAATTACAAGGATGTACCACAAAAGTGATCAAACCGATGCTATTTCCGCTCTCACTGAGGGGCAGCCCGAATTTGGTGGAAAAGAACCCCTCGAACCATCGAAACTTGGGAGGATCTTGTTCAAAAGTTTGTCAATTATTTCTTTCCTCCATCAAAGACAACTAATCTTAAAATGAAATTTCGGATTTCGTCAAAATTTCGATGAAAACTTTGGAGAGGCATGGGAGAGATTCAAAGATCTCTCGTGAAATGCCCCCATCATGAATTCACGGAGCTTCAACAAGTTAATATCTTTTATAATGGGTTGAACAGTAACGATCAAGATTCTTTGAACGCACCGCAGTGGCAATATCTTGAATCGTAAGCCTAAAGATGTGATTGAGATTTGCGAAATAAAATCAAAAGTTCCTATTTCTCGCAACAAAGTCAATATTCGAACACTCGCTTCTTCATCCGGTAACTCTTCCGAGTTAGCCGCTCAGTTAGCCGCTTCTAACGGACGTCATCCGCTGTATGATGAAAGAGGTAAAGGAAATCAAAAGCGAAATTCATAAACCGAACCAATCAAAGCCGTGAACAAGGTATGTGAAACTTGTAGTGGTCCACACGCGTGATTATGATTGTCAAGCAACCGATGCTTCTTTTACCAAGCTCCCGTAGCTTCGTAAACCACAATCAATACCGACCACAAGCGATCCTCAATACCGCACCTAGCGGTATGACACCACCGGTTTTCCTCCTGTGCAAAACCATGGCAATCGTAATCGCTTTGTTCCAAATCAAGGACAAAACTTC
The DNA here is from genome assembly GCA_022545495.1 of Chrysanthemum lavandulifolium. Classification (NCBI taxonomy): domain Eukaryota; kingdom Viridiplantae; phylum Streptophyta; class Magnoliopsida; order Asterales; family Asteraceae; genus Chrysanthemum; species Chrysanthemum lavandulifolium. Next base: position 250,131,640 of record CM040245.1, read on the forward strand.
AATAACTCTCAAAATTTCAATCGAACCGGAACAATTTCAACCAACCATATCAAGCTCCAAATCGAAAAGTTATCAACAACCTTCTCAAGCTCCCTTCCAAATGACTTCATGAAAATTATCGAGTCAAGCATACGCTCAATGCAAACTCGGATCAATAACATGAGAGTTGAGCTAAAAAGGAAATTGATACCACAATGTCTCGGCAGACAAATGAGTTGAAGAATATGATGAGCGCTTTCATGAACATGAATATGAACAAAGCTTCGCCATCTTCCGAGGACTCCCAAGCAATACAGCCCTAATCCAAATGCCGAGTTGAAAGCCGTCACCACTGTAGTGGTAAGACGACAATGGACCTTCGACTCCAATGCCTCCTCCACCGTAAGCAATGAGTCAAGTTACCAAGGATACAACGGACAAGGTGCATTTCTCAAGCCCACAAAGTATCAAGACACGTCCCACCTTCGTAGTCCAAGCTTTAAGTCCGAACCCAAGTTCAAGACAAATTCGAGCCGAAATGACTTCCGTCCGGCTCAAAGTCTAGTCGACTTCCTTACCCATCAAGATTGCATGATGAGAAGCTCAAAGACAAAACGAAGAGCAAATGGAAAAATTTTTCCAAATTTTCAATGAACGCACTTTGATATAAGCTTCGTTGATGCTCTCGCTCTAATGCCCAAATTTGCATCCATGCTTAAAGGCTTGCCGAGCAACAAAGATAAGTTATCCGAGATGGCTAAAACCCTCTCAATGAGCAATGCTCACGGTCCTTCTCAAGAAGCTTCCCAAAAGCTTGAAGACCCCGCAGTTTTTAATCCCGTGTGATTTCTTGGGATGGTTCAATGCTCCGCCTTGGCGATCTTGGCGCAAGCATTAACCTCATGCCACTCTCAAGATGGAAGAAACTGCTCTTCCTAAACTTACATCCACTTGTATGACACTCGAGCTAGCGGACCGC